>CM034148.1:801306316-801464062 GCA_019776745.2 Taxus chinensis | reverse complement strand
TAGGGTTTAGGGATCATGGGTAAGGGTTGAATGTCTAAGGTTTAGGGTGTAGGGTTTAGGGTTTAGGTTTAGGGCCTAGGGTTTAGGGTTTTGATTGTAGAATTTAAATGCCAAAAGCTTTAGGGTGAATGTTGAAATCCTAAAAATTACTTATGTATTGACCGAATTATACTATAAAAAACTATCTCCTAAACCATGACTCATGGAGCTATGAGACTAATTCCATAAGGTGTAGAGTGACCCTAATTTCTTATATTTACATAAATAAATTTAAAATAAAATATAAATAATAATAAATGAAAAACTTATACTTAAACATTTATTTATGTGAATAGAAGCATGTCAGAAGCATACATAATGTTTATACTACGCAGAACATGTACGCGTTCTAAACGCATAAGTGTTTTGTGTTTTCTCTTTTCCCAAGCCATGCCTCAAGGCTTGGGATCCGGTTTGGATCCCCAAGCCTGAGGCATGGACCTGCACAAACACAACAAACAACGGGTTTTTACAAGAAAATGTTCTGCCAATCAAAATAAAACAATCGATCCATTTTAAAAAAATTATACCACGACATAGAGCAAAGTCTCTTCTTTCTAAAAATATAATTTTTCAATTTTTTTTTGACTAATATAAGGTTTCCATATTATTTATTTTCTAACTATGCCTTTTTATAGCTATTTTTTGAAGTGTAAATATGTCTATCTTTCATGGTGTATCTTTTTTATGGGCAATTGAAATTTTAAAAAAATTATACTAGCCCAAACTAGGCATAATTCTATACATATTCAAACAAAAAAATCGATATTTTTTGAGGTAGTTAGGGGGGGGGGCACGGTTAGAGCTCCGTTATTTTTCAAAACATAAAATTTATGTACTAGAAAAATCATAAATAAAAAAATATTTGCTAAAAAAATATCTAAAAAAAAATGGAGCCCAAACTAGATGCTCCTAGCTATCTTTCTACCAAAGGCTTTTCAAAAATACTAAATGGTGCTCAAAAAATGGTCGGGGCACAAAAGTCACTCTATTATGTTTTTGTAACAAAAACAGGAGCATCATATTAGTATTTTAGTTGTTTGACCCACTTAAAATTATCTGTTTTCAATAAAATTTAGTAGCTTAGAAACTAGACTCAAAATTATACGATTCATATTTCTACAACATCTTCCAATTTTGAGTGTAACTATTTCGAAAAACTCGTACAAGTTGAAGTTTTTTTTTTTCAGAAAAATGCGTCCACTTAAGACCCCCTTTTGGCCCCCCAACTTGGTGCACTTACCCCATGATTTCCCCTTCCTTCACATAAATGCTGTCAAATTTAACATCGTAAGAATCAGAATTGTGACGTTCAATTTGTCCCAGAGAAGGATATCCTAATTTTCCCTCCTCGTGCTTACTATTTTTTCTTCATCTTCTACCTTATTGTTTTTACAATGCCTTCCCAGGATTAATTTCGTGAGTTTAGACAGGTTATCAATTTCTTTTATGGTTGTGTCAGCGTAGGCTTGCTTGTAGGACTTTACCCAATACTTGTGTTTCATTTTAATGTGACCGATACAATTGACTTTGAGAGACGTTGGCTCTAGCGATTCGAACCCACAATCTCTAGGAGAAAACATTTGGAGTCATTCTGTAATGATAATTTCAAGTTATAATATTTTTTTTGTGAAATAAGGTCAAGAAGAAGGGCATTTCCAGCTCGAATTGCTTAGGAATTAGCACCTCATGCTGAATTGTGTGATTTTCAAGGTACTTTTTTGCTTTCATGGATGTTTCTATATTTATTATATAAGGTTTAAAACATAGAATGAGGCCATTTCATAAAGTTTTTATGAACAAATGTTAAGAAGGTAAAATGCTCATTATGTGTTTAAAACCCTAGCTTGAAAGAGGTTTGAGAGATTTGTTTCCTAAGTGGCCAATTTCTCTTATCTAGTGAAAAAGTGACGATTGGAAGTTTGTATATGACTCTTCCCACTTTCCATAAAGGTATGTTATAGCATGTGATGATATATGGGACCCACATGAACTGGCTTATTTATGAAGAATTGCAGGTTGAGGAAAAGTTATCCAAATGAGGTAATGTATAAATTGGAATTACTTATATCACTTAAATTTATCTAGATTTTCATGTTCATATACTCAAATACTCAAACTTTGTGTTGAGTGTCTAGGTACATTGACTTTGTGCCATATTTGTATGGTTTGGTGTTTGTGAATACTTTGTGCTTCTTACTTTCTACATATGTTATTGTATTCAAACCTTCATGAGAGAGAGAGAGAGAGAGAGGGTTTTATTGTGTGTTTATGTTTGAGTTATCTCAATAGTTCTCTAATTTTATTCTATTGTGGATTTCGTGCTTCCTCTGTCCTCTTCTTTCTTCTTTCTCCTTCCTATTTTTGTTTCCTTTGTGATTTCAAGTTAAAATCACCAAAAATACAAAAAAATGTCATATGAGGGAGCTTCCCCTCTCAAACATAGTGGAACATCACCCTGTCAATCATTGATCTTCCCTAACTATTGCAGACTTTATGCCACTTTTATTGAATGAATTAATATTTTACACACAACGATATAAAATATTCCCTACAAGTTTTGGAGATTCCATTGGGGAATCAAATGGTTTGTCACACTCCGTTTCCCACATCTAAAAATACCTCCCCTTGAACAAATGCTGGAATCTTTGTATGAAGTTGGTACCCAAAATCTGAATATTGCTAGAAGATGAGAACTACAAATTGGCACCTTGTGCAATGAATGACAGTGGCAGTGATGAAGAAGAGGAAAATGATCTTCACTTTCGATGCATTTAAGTTCCAAAGAATAAGGAGCACATTGTAAGGAGAATAAGGAGCACATGTAGTATTTCAACCAATGATTTATCTTCCTCTATTGTGCATTATCACATTCTTATATTATTTTTTTAAAAAGTGATAAACATAGAGAATAAGGAGCACATAGATATCCTACATTCAACCTCTTAGATCTTGTATAGGAATTTCCATAATACAAATTTACAATTACAATTTTACATTCGGTGTCAGATCACCTTCCTTTTTTCTTCTCCTTGTTTCATTACACTCTAATATATCTTCATCCTCTCCTTATCATTCATAATGCACACGCACACACAACATATTTATTATGCTAAGTGAGGTTATCCATTAGCTATCCTATATCCCACTTGACCATATTGCCTTATTCTTTGATATGCCCTCAATCCCTAACAATTCACCCAAAGAAAAAAGGAACAATGAAGAATTATTAACTCAACCCACCCTTCAATGTGGGTTGCTTTACATATCAATCTTGGAATTAGGGATCATGTATTTATGTGCATGTGTGTGATCCATGCCAATGTGTGAGAGGTCTCAACCATCTACATATATCTTCAATCAATAAATGCAATGATCCTTATTTTTGGCACAAGTATATAACAACAAGCCTTTAGCAACACAATAGAATAAAATATGGTCATAATTACGCAATACATTTGGCCACACCTTATGGAAAAATCTTGACACATATTTAAGATTGTACACAAATTTCTATAAAAAGTTGTTTATGACACATCCCATGTCATCTTCAAGGATTTTTCATCCAATAAAAAATGTAGAGCTAACCAAAGAGGACTAGAATCTCCTCATGTCAAGAAGAAACTCATTCATCTCTACCGAAGAAATTCAAATCTTCAAAAACTCAACATGTGTATACAACTAACAATTTAGCAATATTGCATAATAAACATATGCTACTAAACATAGTTGAACATAATACATAACATGGCTCACCTAACCTTAATGATAGTCAATTGTAGACCTGAGGTAATGAGTAGGAGCTAAAGAGAAGGCTTTAATTATGTAGATATCCAATTGGTGGGTGAAAACAAGATTTGTCAATGAATCTCTCATATACACTATTTGCATTATCTACAAGTTAGGCGTAATCCCCTTTAATTTATTGCATATGTAGTTCTCAACTTCAACAAATACTCCGGTCCCGTGAAATACCAACAACCTTGTGCATTTGCATGGGGGTTCATTAATTTGCATGGGGGGTTCATTAACAAGGCAATATCCTAGCACGTTCATTCATATTGAGGTAATTAAAATTGATTAAAACAAATTCAATATACTGGTAGACATTAGGGGGTGAAAGGGTTTAATTTTTTAAACGATTTTTTAATTAGGTATTTAGAGGTAGGTTAGAGAGGTGGGCTAATGAAGAGGTATGGTTAATTGTAATATAAAACTAAAGCATTTGAACCCTATTTTTAAAAGATAAATACCTTAAAATTGTAAAAGGTTTGTGGTAATAAAGTTATATTATAATCTCTTTTTGAATAAGGAAATTTGAATTAGGAGGTTCTTAAGCAAGAAATAATAAGGTGGTAGAAAACTAGGATTGAGTATATTTTTTAACACATGATATTATTTCTCCATATTAATCATTTAAAGAAATATTGATAAATGGTTAACTCATAACTTTAAGGTAATTGGTAATAGGCTATAAATGACTTCAAACTCTCTTTCTAGAGAAAATACATATTAAGAAAACAATAATTGAGTAGGAACACATGATATATTTTATGTTTGATATATTAGGGTATAATAAAAAGGGGTAAATAAAATTGTAATGGAAAAATAGGTAAGTAAGGTACATGGAATAAAATAGGGGGTATTTTTCATCCTAATAATCTAACAGGAAGGGAGCTATTATCAATTGAATAATTAGAGGTAAAAAACTAGCATTAAGGGTATTATTTAATACCCTTTGAATGCACGTGTTATACAATACTTTTACTAAGTGAACCCCCTATGGTACTTGGGCTTTTTTGTCTTTTGGGTTCTAGTTCATTTCAGCTTTGTATGGGTGGGGTCCCACAACCCTCCGGTTCATAACTCCGGTCAAAAGCATTTTTTTTATAAAGGTGAACAAATATTGAAATATTCATGTATAGTTTTATACGACAGTGAGTTTCTAAGAGTACTAAGGATGCAATAAAATATCATCTCACATAGTTGTGTTAATTTATTATTAATTAAATATATTCATTTTTAAATCAGCTCACATAATAATATCTAAATCATCTCACATAATAATAAAATAACTAAGTGGATACTCCCTAGTTCCCCTTTATGTACTATTATGTAAATATGATTGTATATATTTTATATTCATTGTTTTCCAATTCTAATTATGATGTGGATCTAGTTATAAGAGGTCAAAATGCCTCCAAAATACACACACGATTTTACAAAAAACTCCAGAAGATTCAAAATAGTTTTTTCTCGTTCCTGAATCCACAATAAATATTTTGCAATATTACAATCTCCCCTTTTTTTCTACTATCTCTAAAAACCCTAAAATGCCAAGAAGCCCTAACACACCAAAAACATACCTACTAGTAAAACACCTTGGATGGCCCCCAAATTTTGCATACAAAATATGCCTTCATTAAGGAATGCACCAAAGCTTGACTTATTCTATAAAAAAATCAAAAGATATTAAAACTCTAAGTTCTAAACAAAACCAATAAAGGTTCAGAGCCAATTTTAGACCAATAGACAAAGTAATTCAACATATTATTAATCGCAATCTAACACCATAGAAAATTTTAATACTATCTAATGGTCAGTTCAAATGTTATTGTCTAAAGAAGTAATGCTCCCACATCAAATTAGTAGCATCCACAATCATTTAAGTTAAATCCATTCCCCTTCAAATGATTGTCTAGGTCCCCTATGTTTTTGGACCCAATTTAATCATTTGCTACAAACAAAGTACTTATTTAAAAATAGGGAGTTTATAATTAAAAATGTGCATTGGTGCTTGTAGTACATAAGTGAATGATGGAATATCATTCTTGTGCCAAATATATGACAAGGACCACAATTAATTATCATTCTTTCGATTGATTTACTCTAAATGATTGTTGCATTAGTATGGCTGCAAAAAGGAGAACAAATATTTAAATATTCATGTATAGTTTTATACGAGAGTGAGTTTCTACGAGTCCTAAGGATGCAATAAAAGATCACCAAATCCTATTTTACCTAGTCAAGAATTGGTGCAAGCATTCACTAACATTTATGTGGTAGATTATTCTAACAATTTTGTAGTGTTCCTTTTGCTTTTAAATTGATATTTTAGTTGTTCATTATAGTAAAATTTACGTATACATGTACATTTTAAGAGTTAAACTATTTTATTAGAAAATAAATATAAATAAATAGAATGTATACATATAAATAATATTAATTAAAATATTAAAAAATTAACTATTCACAATGTTGTGTTAATTTATTATTAATTAAATATATTCATTTTAAATAAGGAATTTAAAGAGACACATAGAAAACATTTTCATTCAGGTCAAATAGACAAATTATAAAATGGGTAATAATACCATCTAAATGTATTTCCTTATCAATATAATTGAATTCGAAATTGTTTTACATTACATAATAATAACAAAGAAATTGAAATTGAACTTATTTTAGATTGGATATATTCAATATAAAGAATAATTCATTATATCTCCATGGGAAACACGATCTTTACAATAAGTGGAAAGTACTTCTAAAAACATTTTACAACATTTATGCAACTTTGATATTATACATTTTAATATATTTTCCTTTGTAGACTTTATAAATTTATTTCCTCTTCATCCCATAGATTTGATATTAATTTTCAATCATGTGGTATAACTACCATCCACCATGAAGACAATGCAATTCCTTGCACCTTTTTCACCATGAAAACATTGCAATTATTTACACTTATTTATAACTAGCAATCACAAGTGAATTGTGCAATGGGGATGCCGAAGGGGAAGCAATGATGAAGATAAAGTTGAGGGAGTGAGACACTTCAGGAGGAGGAGAGGTGATAGGGAAGGGGTTTAAGGGAGGATAAGGCCACTACAAGGAACATTAGTGAAACTTTAATTTCATATGAACATGTGCCATATTTGTTAATAACTTTAAGGAAAACGTAGGTGCAAGTTGTTGGACATATAGAAAACCTAATAAGGAGATTAGAAATAGTGCAAGAAACGATTAATGAACATGCCCAATATTATTAGTCGATGTTTGCAATGTTAGCCCTCATTATTTTAGGTAGTTAGAAGAGACTATTGTAATAGAAATTTACTTACACATCACACGAGATACTTTAGAGACAAGGATCTGTGGAGTGGACTAGGCATATCATGTTAGCAATTTCATACATATTTATTATTGTTTTCAAATCACTGCACCCTCCGAATGGCCAGAATGTGAATAGGACATTCGGTGTGATTGGGAAACATGAGATCACCTATCAAGATGTGGGACTTGGGCTCGGGGTGAACCTTTGGAGAAGTCCAGCTTCCTCTTCCTAAACTAAGTGTTGTACTACTCCTAGTGCAATAAAATGGTTAGCTAGACCTATTCTAATATTGTCATGGGTTTTAGGGAAAGAGATTTGTAAAAAATTAAACTATACTAGGGATGGTGATGCACCAAATAAAGGGTGTTGTCAGACTCAGGAAGGGTTAATTTGAAGAGGGTGTTGTGCACCACAAGACAACTTTACCTACCGTGACTTTAAAGAGGGTAACAAAATACCACATGATAGAAAGCATGCATTCCCTTTGTTAAAATTCAATTAGAAAACAATATATCAGTCTTCCAGTAAAGAATGGTGAACTTGAGAAGGGTGAACAAGCACCACAACTCAAATGCATGCAATGCTCCACCACTTGATTATCACAGAACTCCAAGAACCTGCAATAGAAACTTGAACTTGCACAGTGTACCTGTAATCATGAGAAAGGCACAAAGAAGTAAATAAGGATGAAAGGACTAAGATTAGTCACGAAACACACACTTTTATTACTTAAACAATGTGCACAATTCATCATACATTCAGAAGAGGCAATGGTTTCCATTAGAGTCTTGGAAAGAATGCTTGAAAGTTCCCTCAACATACAAGAACAACTTGCAGAAGAAGGAGGACTCTTGAAAAAATATGCACTTGTCTCAAAAGTATAACTTGTCCAACCTGTTGGAATGAGCTTCCAACTTACATTTTTAGAAGAAGTTGTGTGTGTGAGAGAAGAAGTCATAAATTCCTTCCGAAATTGAAGGTACATGATTTTTAATTTATTATAGTTGGTTGAACCACTTAAGAAGGTTCCATCATGTGCCATCAATTTGCTATTAACCTAATCCTCTCAATTAATTAAATGAATATTTTAATAATAATAAATATTATTAATAAAATATATTAATTTAATTAAAAAATAGTGGTGAAACCCCCCGTTGACTAGTTTGACTTGAAGAAAGTGGGGGCCATGAAAATAGGGTCACACATAGCCCAACTCGGTGGTTGCCTCACCGAGCCAACTTGCCAAGTTGGGCTCGAGCTCCTCACAAAATAAGCTCATCGCATGAAACTCAAAACTCCTTTGCCGACCAAGTTTCTATTGAACATGCTTGTGATCTCTATGTATGGCTCTTCGTGACAACTCGTGAGCTCTTCCCTCTATGGACTTGGTCGCTTTAAGGCTTGAAAAACTGAACCAACTCACCTTACCAATGCATGATTTGCCAAGACACATGAACTCACTCCTTGCATGAACTTTAAAACTCTTCTACCATTCCACTCATCTTCCGACCGAGTCATCTGTTTCTTCCACTGGGCTTGGCCTCCCAATACTTGGCTATGCACATGACTCATCGAGCCATGCAGGAGCTTGGTCTTCTTTTCAATGTCTCGGCCTTTGTCAAGTTAATCTCAACCAAAATTGAGCACATGAGTGGTGATTTCATCACGTACATGGTTCTTCTTATGAATGAGATCAGATCCTTCACTTCCCGTTATATGCGTGAATGTCGACGCGGTCCTTTTTCCCATACCAAACTCGAATGAAATCCTTTTTGCAATGTGATTTCAACTCAGGGAAGGACTCGCCCTTGTCATCTCGTAGCTCGGCCTATGAGATATTTCTAGGGCCCGACTGAGTTCCATACTCCAACACTGAGTTGAGCTCATGGGATTTGCATGGTTCGCTTCACATGGCATGTTTGCAATTCGTATTGACCAAGATAACGTTTTGAGCCTCGAGTTTCCATTCTATTGATGACCGAGATACCAAGTTGTTCTTACTTTGCATCGACCTCCTTTGCATTGAACGCTCTCACTTGTATTGAAAGTCAGGATCCATATTTAACACACAGACTGACTGCTAAGCCACCCTCCATTTTATCACCTTGCATCAAGCCAAGTTACTTAGCATCACCTGAATACCAAGCTTCCCTCCATTGTATTACTTGTATCTTGCTCCACGATAGAGTCGAGCTCCATCTTCACGCATTGAGCCCCACGCTGAGTAGATACTAAGGGAGCTTTCTATGTTCACTAAGCTTTGTGAATTGCATTGAATCTCCTCAAACTTGACGCTAAGATGCTTGTTATGAGATTCACTATGGTTTTTCCAAGATCTCCTACGCACTGCGATGATTTTTTCATCCATACAAATGTCGAGTTCCTCTCGAAATTCTCCTCATTCGGATGACTAACTTACATTGAATTCTCTGAGATCCCATTCCCTAGAATTTCTATCTCTTATGTAATATCAAGTTCCTTCCTCTGAACACATTTCCAAGCTCTACCTTGTGCATCAACATCGGGAAACTCCTTATGTGATATTGTGCATCACTCAATCTGATGAGCCTAAAACTTGATACTTTTACCAACTTCAACCCATTTCAACCATTGTTGTATTGCTCAGTCTCACCAAAATCTTCCCCCATTGCTTGGAGGATGACTTTCCACCTAGTTTGCAACCTTTACTTTAATTCCCCTGGTGACTCGCACAACGAATCGAACCACTCCTTTTTGCGCAGAATTCTTAGGATGGATTGCAATCGTATTCTCCCCACTTGGTGAATTACCCATGGGGCATAATGAAACTCGGGACCCGAAGACCATATAGCCATTCATTAGCATGGTTGTATGGCTTATATTTCTTGAAGTCCCCACATTCTTAGAAAATTATGTATTAGAACCCGACGTGGAATCTCTAACTTGGCTTGTCAATGTATTGGTAGAAAGAAGAAAAATCTCCCCCTGAACTCAAAGGTCTAAGTCCTGACCTAAAACACATGTCTCGAAAATACATCCCACAATGTTCCTAAACTGAGATTCCTCTTCAATCAACTTGTGGAAATCTATTGAGCTCAATTCATGAGATACTCCTTGATCCATAGGGATCCAAAATGACTCTACTTTATCAAATTAGCCAACACGAAGAAGAAAAAAAATATACACGGAGGTTCTGTATGTTTAGTGACATGACTGCCACCCTATGACCGCCACCCTGTGTAGGGTGGCAGTAACAGAACCACCGCCCCACCAGGGTGGCATTCTTGGGACCACTGGTCTACATTTGGTGGCGGTCCTAGCTCTTATGGACAGAAAATAAAATAGGACACGAACAGTCCTAGAATTCCAAAGGGTAACCATGTCTCTTCTTCTACATGACTTTCCCATTCTCCAGTGTATGGGAGAACATGAGAAAGACTATAAATGCATGTTAAGGAAGAGAACAAAGGCATCGAAGCATGAAGCAAGTGAGTAAGAAACTCATAGTGTTGGAATTGTGATTTGTAGAAGCAAGGAGTAATTAAGTCAGAGCAAGCAAGTAACTGGGAGGAAGTGTTAGATATTATCTACTTCTCTTTCATACTTATTGTAATTTATGTACTTATTATTGAATTGGTCAATAAAAGTGGGAGGAAAGAGCAATTTCCCTTCCTGACTGGTTTTTCCTCCTCTGGAGATTTTCCATGATAAAATTGTTGGTGTATGAGTCTATATTCTTCCCCTTTCTACAAATTGTTGATTCTTAGCACAAGTATAATTCATTCACTAGGTATCTATGTTATTTTCTAATAGAAAGTACAAAAACATCGATTAATTGTGATTCTGTGGATAATTCAAAAGTTGAAGAGTTTACAGATCATTTTGGTATCAGAGCTAACAATTATCCAAGATTGTGGTATTCGTTCTTGGATTTTTATGACAGTGACAAGATCTAAAGGTGAAGAGGCTTTACCTTGCGATCTAAAAATTTCTACAAAGAAGTGGAAATAGAGAATTTGAGGACAAATGGAGGAAGAGAACTTGGTATATAGAATCGAGATGCTGGAGACCATGATGGATAGGATGTTTAGAAGGAAAGAAGAGCTTGCTAATTTACAGAAGACCACTTCTGTCAAACAAGACTCCATGGACTCAGTGGTTTGGGGCTTAGCTGAAAAATTTGGCATAGGAAGGATCCACCATGAGGAAATTTATGGGGAAAAACATGAAGAAGAGACTTCTAAGACAAGAGAAAAGGTAAAATCTGATCATACTCCTTTTAAAATTGAAACGAAAGTTGAGATTAAAATCTTTGAAGGACAAGTGGATGTAGAGTTGCTTGATAAATGGTTAAAACAATTAGAAGTCTACTTTAGCGTACATAATGTAACTAAGGCACATAGGATCACCTTTGCACATCTCAAGATGGAGGGACATACTATGGTTTGGTGGGAAACCCATCTAGCCACTTGTGAAAAGAAAAAGTGTCCTATTGTGAAATCTTGACAAGAATTTAAAGATATACTTAGAGCTAACTTCTATCCTATTGGCCATAAGACTGACCAAATGATTAAATGGCAGTATTTTAGACAAGGTAGTGGTCAAAGTGTGTAGGAATATACTATGGAGTTTTTGAGGGAAGCCATGTTGCTTAACATGGACTTGGAGGATGAGGATATTCTAACTAAGTGCTTGGGAGGACTTCACACTCACCTTCGAAGAAAAGTCATCTCCACAAAACCCAAAGATCTCAATAAAGCATGCATATAGGCGTACTATATAGATGATGAAAAAAAGCAAGGAGAAGTAGAGTCAAGGGTAAAGCAGTCAACAAATCAGTAGAAGAAAGAGTTTGGGTAAACAAGTAACAAGGGTAAGTGGAAAGGGAAAGGTAAAAAAGCTGCCACTACTTTGAATACTTGTAAAGATCCCAAGAATTTTTGCAAAAACTGCGATATCAATGGTCATATTGACGCTACATGTTGGAAGTCACATCCAGAGTTACATATGAAGAATCAAACCATGGACTTGAAGAAGTCCATGACATCTATGAAAATATAAGGGGAGGTGGAAATCGAAGATGACTCTGATTTAGATGAGAGACTTGGATGCATGGCCACCAACATGTACAACCAGGAAGAGGAGATGAGTAGACTATTCCAAATCAAAATCCAGATCAAGAGAACTAAGGTAAACACTTTGGTTGATACCGGTTCTCAATCTAACTTGATTTATGAAGCAGTTGTAAAGAAGCGTGGTCTTGAGACTTATGAGCATCCACACCCTTATCATTTGGATTGGGTGAAGAAGGGTGTTGTAATTCAAGTAACAAGAAGATGCAAGGTAAAGTTTCAGATAAATTCGCAATATATTGATGTTTTTGAAGTTGGCATTATTCCACTTGATGCTTTTGATGTTGTATTTGGGAGTCCTTACTTGTATGTTGGGGATGCTATATTTATGAGGAGGGAAAACTGGTACAGATGGGTCAAGGATGGGATCAGATACAACATCCGGGCACACCAGCATAAGAAACGGGTTACTATGGTAAGTGCTAACCAAGCAAAATGACTTATATAGGAAAATCATAATCAGTTTTGTTTACTTTTATTGAAGGATAACCAAGATGGGGTAGAAGTTGTAGATATTTCTAACCAGGGAAAGCATGATTTGGATAGTATTATTCAGTCTTTTCAGGAAGTATTTTAGGCTCCTAGCGGGTTACCACCAAAACTGGAAGCAGAGCATGAGATTCAGCTATTGCCAAAATCACCTCTACCGAACATTGGGTTGTATAGGAAATCCTTGATCGAGAGTACTGAAGTAAAGAAAAAACTCCAGGAACTACTAGACCAAGGGATGATACGTCTGAGCACCTCACCATGTGGTTCGCCTATTGTGATGGTGCCAAAGAAGGATGGTTCTTGGAGAATGTGCATCGACTACCGTGCTTTGAACAAGATCAGCATAAAGAACAACTATCCACTTCCCCGCATAGATGATCTCCTGGACCAGCTTCAGCATGCCAATTTTTTCACAAAGTTGGATCTCAAGTCAAGTTATCACCAAGTCAAAATGAAGGAGGAGGATATATGGAAGACTGCCTTCAAGACAAAATAGGGTTTGTATGAATGGTTAGTACTTCCTTTTGGGTTATGCAATGCACCTACTACATTTATGAGATTGATGAATGATGTATTGCGGGATTTCATAGATTCATGTGTCATTTTATATCTAGACGATATCTTGATTTTTAGTGCCACATGGGAAGAACATCTAACTCATTTTCAGTAAGTCTTGCAAGTTCTCATGGAGAAACAACTGCTTTGTAATATGAAGAAATGTGAATTTTCCAAATAGTCATTTGTCTATCTTGGGCACATGGTTGGAGGAGGAGAGCTACGAGTGGATCCAAAGAAGGTGGAAGTCATCACTAATTGGCCAACACCAACAGTAGCCACATAAACTAGGAGTTTTGTGGGATCATTACAATAGATGCGGAAGTTCATTCCGGGATTCTCCGTTATCGCAACACCTCTACACACAGTGGCCACAATGAGTAAGAGTTTTGACTGGGGTAAGGAACAAGACAAATCCTTTGAGTTATTGAAATACAAGATTAGTCATGCACCATTACTTGCTCTTCCTAATTTTTAGTAGCCTTTTGAATTAGAGACAGATGCCAGTGATTATGCCATGGGCGCAATGTTACTTCAAGGAGGTAAACCCATATGTTATCATTCTAAAACTTTCGCTTCAAAAGTTAAAGGATATTCAGTATATGATAAGGAAATGTATGCACTAGTTCAAGAAATTGAAAAATGGAAGCATTATTTTTTGGGTAAAGAAACTATTGTACACACTGACCATAAACCTCTCCAGTATTTGCAAGAATAGTCTAAATTATAGCAGAAAAGGCACTACAAATGGATGGGGTTCCTTCAGTAGTTCCATCTGGTGATTAAATACAAGAAGGATAGTACAAACTTGGTGGCAGACATGTTGTCTAGGCCACCCACACAGGATAAGTTTTCCTATTTGGCCACTATCTCTTAGATCGAACCCTTCACGAAGGAAGCTTACAAAGAGGCATATTCCCAGGAAAAATACTTTGGGGTGACATTTCATTAGTTGCAGTCCCAAGGGGTTGAAAGGACAGGGATTGAAGATTGTTATCTCAAAGACAGGCTACTCTACTAATGGGGGAAGCTTTGCATGCCAAAATAAGAGTGAGTTCTATTGATGAGGGAAGCACATACCTCAAAAGTAGCGAGACATTTTGGTGTTGGTAAGACCCTAGCCCACTTGAAAAGGTACGTGTATTGGCCCAATATGCAAGAAGAAGCATAAAAAATTATACAGGGATGTGAACTTTGTTGTACTAGCAAGCCTAAGACTAGGAAGGAAGGTTTGTATATGCCTTTTTCAGTACCTACTCGTCCGTGGGAGGACATTTCTATGGAATTTGTAGGAGGATTACCTATGTCTAAACATGGCCATGAATATATCTATGTAGTTTTCGATAGATTTAGTAAGATGTGTATTCTTATGGCATGTAAAACGATAGTAAAATCACATGAGGCGAAAGATCTTTTCTTTGCTAATGTATGGGTGCATTTTGGTTTTCCAAAGTCTATTGTTTTTTATAGGGATTCTAAGTTCTTGGGGAAATTTTGGACTACTTTGTGGGACAAGATGGATACCACGTTACAAAGGAGCACATATTTCCATCCACAGACAGATGGACAAACAAAGGTGGTAAACATGACTTTGGTATAATTGATCAGAGGGTATAACAACAAATACCAAAGGATTTGGGACGAGTCCTTAGCTTACATTCAACATTCCTATAATCAGGCAGTGCACACATCCACTAAGAAGTCACAATTTGAAGCATGCTTGGGATATCTACCTACAAATCTAATGGACATAGCAGTTGGACAGCAGGGTGAGAAGGATACACGAGACACAAAGGTGACTAGAGCAAACAAATTCATTGAGAGGATCCAGAAAATCCATCTCAAAGTCAAGGAACAGCTAGAGAAATATCAGGTCAAGTACACAGCTAGGCATGATCAAAATAGAAGGGAACATAAGCTTCATGTTGGAGATAGAGTTTGGCTTTACTTGAGCAAGGAGAGACTACAAGGTCAAGCATGGAAGCTCAAGCCATTACGATATGGACCCTTCACCATATTGGAGCAGGTTGGAGAAAATGCCTTTTAACTTGATTTGTCATCATTCTTGAGGATGTACTCTGTAGTAAACTGTGAGAACTTACACCTATATGAGCCATCCATGCTAGATGAAGATGAAGAACTACAGTTGCTACCTTCCATTGAGGATTGCATCTTGGAATCACAAGGTGAATTGGAGGAGGATATAGTACTACAGCAAAATGTCAGAGAGACTAGGAGAGGTCTATAGGAGTCTTGGCAGATTGGACTGAAAGGAAAGACACGAAGGTTGGTCCAGTTGTACCTGAAGGAGCAAGTGAGGGAATTATTTCCTCATCTACTCCCCCACTAAGATTTTGTGGGACAAAAATCCTCCGAAGCAGGGGAGGTGTGATCCATAGGTATCCAAAATGACTCTACTTTATCAAATCAGCCAACATGAAGAAGAAAAAAATATACACTGAGGTTATATTTGTTTACTGACAGGATCGCCACCCTATGCAGGGCGGTGGTTACAAAACTACCGGTCTACATTGGGTGGCGGTCCTGGCTCTTGCGGACATAAAATAAAATATGACACTAACAATCCTGGGATTCCAAAAGGTGTCCATGTCTCTTCTTCTACATGACTTTTCCCATTCTCCAGTGTACGGGAGAACATGAGAAAGACTATAAATGCATGTTATGGAAGAGAACAAAGGCATCAAAGCATGAAGCAAGTGAGTAAGGAGCTCTTAGTGTTGGAATTTTGATTTGTAGAAGCAAGGAGTAATTGAGTCAGAGCAAGCAAGTAACTAGGAGGAAGTGTGAGATATTAACTACTTCTCTTTCACACTTATTGTAATTTCTATACTTATTATTGAATTGGCCAATAAAAGTGGGAGGAGAGAGAAATTTCCCTTCCCCAAGAGTTTTTCCTGCTCTAGAGGTTTTCTAGGATAAAATTGTTGGTGTATGAGTCTATATTCTTTCCCTTTCTGCAAATTGTTGATTCTAAGCACAAGTATAATTCATTCACTAGCTATCTCTGTTCTAATAGAAAGTAGAACAATAGTGATTAATTGTGATTCTTTAGGAAATTCCAAAGTTAAAGAGTTTATAGATCACTCCTTGGCTTGGAAAATTTTTTCTCTTTGTGGTCCTTGCGATGCTTCAATCGAGTTTGAACTCTTCTCGTCCCTCCTGAATTCATCATTAGGCACAAATATGAGCTTGTCTTGATTTTCCATTTGAACTCTTACAATAGAAAACTAACCTAACCGAGCTATTACCATGCATCGATTCATGCATGAGCTCACTTGGATCATTTTCCCCACTCATTTGACCGATTTTTTAATTAGACCTTACCATGCTACTTCTGATACTCAACTCATGTGTTGTTTCAATTTCCTAGCTTGGTGCATCAGGTTATCGATATACTCAGACTCGAGTTGTTTACACATGTCATCGTTAAGCTTTACATTTTGATTTTACGAGTTGATTTACTCAACTGAGTTGACACTGAGTTGATATTGAGGTTGAAAACTGAATTACCAACAGAGCTATCACCCGAGTTGAAACCGAGTTTGTATCAAGCTCAGCTCTGTCTTAACTTTCTCACACTCCATCGAGCTCACTTTGTCAGGATTCCAACTTTGCACTCTATCAAGCTTGCTTAACCAAGCTTGATACCGAATGACATACTCGCCTGACTTCACTGAGTCCTCCATGAGCTAGCATTATGTTTTTTAGAAGAAAGGAGTGTTGAGACAGAGAAAGCAAGTAATTGGGAGGAAGTGTGAGATATTATCTACTTCTCTTTCATTCTTATTGTTCTGAATTGGCTAGTAAAAGTGGGAAGAATGAGAAATTTCCATTCCTGACTGGTTTTTCCTCCTCTAGAGGTTTCCAGGATAAAACTTGTTGGTGTTTATGAGTTTATATTCTTTCCTTTCCTACAATTAGTGGATTATTTGTATCATAAGAAAATTTGCAATTCACTAGTCTACCCTCTATCATTGATATCTAATTATGAAAGTAGTCAACAACGACCGACATACAACAAGCTTTGCTGATTTTTTGGATAGTTCCAAAGTTGAAGTGTCGTTTACAGTATTCTTTTGAAAGAACCAAAGCTACAATAGTGTGCCACATAATTATATATGAAGTTCTTACTTCAAACAGTTCAGGGATGAATATGAATAAGGTAGACTCGGCATTAAATATGTGTGCATATCCTAGAGGAAATCATCAAGACAACTTAGATTTTAGTTGACCCAGAATGAATTCCTTGTTGAAAATAAAGATTGAAACTTCTTTGGCATGAGCAGATCTCTCTCATAGTTGTTAACAGTGAAAAGCATGATGCACTCACAGTAACCCTAGACCCTCACAAATGGAAAATATAAAGGAAATTGGTTTTAGGTTCATAGCCTGATGCATGGATGTGATGGATTTTTTTAATGATCTCTAGTACTGGAAAATGTTCTTAGGGTTTATATAGGCAATAGAGGGTTGAGAATTTATGACCTTAGACGAGATGATATAGGAGTACTTAAAGACATCCTTGAGATTAGATGGTGTTTAAGGTGCTAGGTGATTGGAATGAGATAGAGGAAGAATATTAAGAGTGAGTACCCTGAGTTACTTCTGACCTTCAGAGGAATACCTACAGTGCCTAGACATCTTGTTGGTATATATTCATTCATTATATCTACCCAGACATTATCTTTTATATGTCCTTCATTCTTTAGTGTCTTGATCTTGTTCAAAGCATGATTACCACATTGCAGGGTTATTTGTGCTTTAAATGAAGCTAGTATGGGGTATTGCGGAAAATGCAATATGTTTTCAGGTTACTAAAAACCCTATCGGTTGAGCTCGTCACTTAGGGAAATATATGAGCACTCACCCAATGCATGCAAATTTTTTATTTTCCTATTTTAATACCATATTTGTCAAAGTGTTAACATTGGACTATTACAATTATTCCATATAAGATAAACACAGTAATTTAATGGTAGGGAAACACAACATCTTGGAATCGATCAGAACCCTAGTTCCACTAATGAATCATTACAAGGATAAAGATCAAATTTACCATGTAATAACTAGTAACTGAAGAACATAAACAACCACTTTATCCATCTCAAAATTTCTCACATTATTCATTAATCCATCAATTTACACTTAATTGGCCAAAATAAAAAATGCTGGAATATCATCATAAAGCATCATCACGAGGTCATGAAATGCAACCACAATGCTTGCTTCTTGTAGCATAGCTCTATTGTAATATCAGTGTCTTTAAATCATGTAAAGTCAATAGTAGTATATATATATATATATATATGATGCGTGGATATATATATATATGATATATAGTGGGTATCTTTCCCTATTCACTTTCTCATGCACTCTGGATAACCATAGGGTTACATGCTGAATCTAGCCATGCACCGCTACAAAAGAAACTAATTGGAATGGCATGCAAGTGTTCACCTAATAATAGGATTACACTATAATGGAAAGTCTAAATATAAGTCTATTAGGTTACAATTAAATACCTTTGCATAACACTCCAAATCCATAGACCACTGGGTCCCAAAGTATGTAATGTCATGTCTATCCAAGTCTTCTATCCAAGTGTTGCTCAGCACTTATAGGTCCATTCTTAGCCCATAAAGTGGCCAAAATGGATAATGTCTCGAAAATCCAACAGAGGCTCAGTGAACCCTTTATCTGCTGACCTTCTGTGCACATAGGTGATGCACCCACAATCCTGTGCACAAGTGAGAGCCTCATGTTTTACCTCTATTACTTTTGGCATAAATATGTAATAGTACAAAGAATCATACAACCTTTTTTATTCCCTCTAGAAGTGATGTGCAACAACAAAAACTTCATGCCAGTTAAAATATCATGTAATTATTTCAAGCAATTCTAATTAAATTTTATCTCTTTGTAAATCCTTCTCTAAGACATTCCAAGGTTTTTCACTTGGTTTGAGGAAAAATGGGTTCCTAAGTCAAAATTTATGGATAGGAGGAAGATATGCAAATCTAACCAGTTCCGCAATAAAAATCCCTTAAAATTCTATAGATTCTAGGATAATCCATCTTTGCTTCGTGGATTTTTTAGTATTCACCCAAATAATCATATGTTATTTGTGTCCCTCTGGTTTTCTTTTCTTAGGTCTCATTCACAGAATTCTCTTGATTGCATAGGTTCTTCACTTAATGGGTGGATTTTAAAAAGTGTTCTATGGCTTCACAAGTTCAGTGAAACCCAATCTTGAAGTGTCTAATGTCTATGAAACACCATGAATTTCATTGTCCCATAGGTTTGTCAATTTTCTACACTTAGCTATTTGATACTCTTTCACACTTACTATTTTTACATCATTATGTTGTAAATGCTCATTCCATTTATTAATGTCGTGAAGATTTTATTTCTTCATTATGTGTCATCCTTTCCCCACAGCCATAATTTTTTATTTTGCGGCTCCTCACGGAACTCTCTTTGAGCATTGTGAATTCTTCAAAGTATACCACACCCATTTGTTTTACAGAAATGACTAATTCCATGGAGAAATATAATCACCAAGTTTGCGAAGCACTAAGTATATTTACCCCTTTTTATGAGGCTTTCATTTACAAGACCGCCACCCTGCCTAGGTGACGGTCCCGTGACCACCACCCAGGACAGGGCGGTGGTCCTATAATCGCCACCCTGCATTGGGCGGTGGTCCTTTGAGCATTTTCTAGAACTTTCCAATGCTTTGGTCAACGTAAAAAATCAAGTGGCGCTCGTAATTCTCAACCACTCTTGCTTGCATTTAAGTTTTAGTCACCTGGTAAATAGTAATTCCTCTTTTTTATAATAGAAGAGTTTAATTCAATCTTACCCTCTGGTAAATCAAAGTGCTATAAATACCAAGCTTGTTTACAAGAAAATGAACCCTCTCCCTCTATGATTTATTATCCAGTGTGTTTTGAAAGTTTTTCAATAAGTCTCAATAGGTTTAGATTTGTAAAGCTCTCAGCCTCTCAGTTTAAGGCTCCACAGTTCTGGTTTAGAGATCACCGGATCTCTCTCGTTTCATCTTGTTCCATTGTTGTTCTCCAAACAACTAGCTTAGCATAAACAGTTCTAGTTCTAGATTAATTTCATTTGAATCTTGATTCTGTTTAGAGTTATAGGTTGTTGTTTCATCACAAGAAGCATAGGTCCTAGAGATTTTTGTGTGTTTATATCGTATCCCTATAACAATCCCGCTAGGAATCACATATTCAAGCTCTGTTCTCTTGCACTATCCCTCTCCTACTTGCATTTTGTTCAACTTACGTCCAAGCTGCCCCTGTTCGAACATCTTCTCCTATTGCCATTGTCACATTCCTGTTATCCAAAATTCACCCCTCAAGGTAGTTTTGATAACATGCATCAAATTATTCATTCCCAAGCAAGTAGATTGATTCAAGGCCCAAAATCGTGTTTTGGGGCCCCTTCGACTTCTCTCTAACTCTCCCATCCAAGAAGAAATCCCAACGAGTTAGAAAAGTGAAAAAAAATGCAAAAATAAGGTTATAGGATTGTTTTGAAGCATTTCAGGTCTAAAGGGAATGAGTCATACCAGTGCGGGTCATACCGAGGTTCATCGTACCAGGTTTGGGGTCGAAATACAAAGAAAATTGGCTAAGTCAGACATTTTTGTCCCAGGTAGTCCGCGGGACAGTTGGGACGTCGGGACGTGAAGTACGTGAAAAGCTAAAACAGCCGAAGGCAATAAAAATCGTCAAGTATTTTGTTTTGTGTGGTTTGGGACAGCCAGGACAAAAGTATGTGTGGGACACGAATAGGCCGATTTGCTGCAAGACGGTCTATCGCGGGTAGTTCAGAGATTTTTGTCCGGGACAGCTGGGACAAAAGTATGCGTGGGACGCGAAAAGGTGAAAAAGCTGCAAAGAGAGACAAGGAAGCCCAAATCGACTGATGCGGGAGAATGTGTCTGGGAAAGCCAGGAAAAAAGTACGTGCGGGACGCGAAAAGCCGAAACGGCCGAAGGCAAAGAAGAAAAGTCAACATTTGACCCGTGAACTTCAAACGGCCATAACTTTTGACTCCGAGCTCCGATTTTCACAAAATTGGACTTTCTGGAACGAGAATGACGTATTATTTTTAATGATGGTAGATATATTTAAATAAAAGAAACATATTCAGCTCTATTCAGTTAATGCTCATTCCCGTCAAATGACAGAAAACACCTGCCAGACCCAAAATAGCTGCCCGCACTCAGAAGGCCATAACTTTTGCATTTCTCAATGAAATCGCACAAAATTGGTACCATAAGGTAGCCTACTGTGTTTTCTTGCATTCTTCTTGCCCCTTTAATATTGATTACAAGAATATTGTTTCTACCTTATGTTCATGGAGGGATCCACTATCATTGTGTATGTTTGAAATGTTGTTGTAAAATGCATTTTTGCTGGATCATGGGGAACTGTCATCACTCCCTCTAGTGTGCATTTTTCTTCTTTATCTCACACATTGGAAGGATACTCTCACACACCCTCCTTTTCTGGTGTATCACCGCTTTAGTGTAGGCTTACATTTTATGCACTCTCTCTCCTTGGTCCCTTGGAAAGCTAAATTAGAACAGTTAGTTTACCCTGCATTAGAGTAGATTGTGGCAGGTAGTTTAGGAGCAACGACCAACTTTCTCTAGAGGTCTATCTCGAGTAGCAAGTCCCACAACTTGGAGATAGTACCCATGTTATCTGATCACAGCGTGAGTTCAAGTATATGCACTTGTGTAAACATAGGGGTGCTGTGATTCAGTGATAACAATTCCCACTTTTCTAGATTCACGAGAACATGAAGGAACGAAGAGATCACATTGAGGGGATAAGTCACAATACAACTGGATTTTCCATTGTTCTGTAAACTATAGGTTTGAATTGTCAAAGTTGTAGTTACAATATATCAAATAGAATAGCAAATAATTTTATTTCAGTTAAGTTTGCTTTCAATATTACCAAAGAACTTGTGGGGAATGATAGCTTTTGAGATGTTGTGATTTATTCCTCACCTCTGAGGTAAGATTGAAGGTCTTTCAATTAAATTAGTTAGTTATTTATATTTAGGATCAATCCACAAATGCACAAGAAAATAGCTACATCTGGATACCTTACTTGTTTTAATTCCATTATTAGATTAATTGTTCGTTATTTGAATATATTAGAATAGTCACTCTTTAAATTTCGTTCAAATTCACATCTTCAAAAATACAAAAAAAAATAATATAAGCATGGTGTAGATATATTTTTCATAATTAGTTTACTTCTTTCAGTTAAGTTTGGTTATCTCTTGCATGACAATTATGGGACCCAGAGAGCCCAGGGATTACTTATTCGAACCGGTAATACCTCAACCAAATCTCTTCACAACGTTAACAGGTATAGATCAAGGTCTTAGAATTCAATTCTTTCAAACAACAACAAACCCACAAGAAATTAGTGAGCAATTGAGAGAATTAAATATTGAAGACGAAAAACCATACGCATTCTGGTCAAATCAACTCAACTATAGATTACCTTGATAGGATATCCATATGACCATACAAGAACCCGAAAGAGAGAAAATATTTCGTTGTGATTCATTAGTTCCATAGCCAAATTTAGGAGACCTTCTCATTAACATAGGCATGGGCTTACGTATACAAGTTGCTAGAACACCTGTAAGGTATTCTGAGAAGATCGCACAACTCCTGGTATTGAACATAGAAGTTGAAAAATCTTATGACTATTGGATAGTCAGAAGAAGAGATTGATTCTTCACATGACCATAACAGGTCCATCACAACCATAAGCTCATGGTTGTGATCCCCAGGTCCCACAACTCAATGGGCATGCTAATCAGTTAAACATTGACACCAGTTTACGTACGCTAGTAACTAGATCATCACCACTCCTGCCGGATATCATAACAAAATTTTCCGTATTAAACATAAAATCCAATCAAGCTAATATTTTCTGGGTTAGACCAAAAAACTGCCCACAGTTTCCTACAAATCCACACACCTCTCACTACCAATTTCATGACCTTGTCTGGAAATATACACGAAGAACCTACATGTCACTTTCCATGCATCCAACAACCAATAAATAGGATCTCGGCAGAGCTCGACATTGATTGGAGCCTCTGAGTAGATATTATATCTTAACGATCCATTGCACCAATTCAAGTTAGGAGAGCTTTCTTTGTTTCAGACTTGCAGATCCCGTTATTATGTGTTCAAGATATAAGATTTCCCAACTAGTTTGTCTACATCCGCATATATTTCATTTCCACCGGCTGTCTCGGCATGACCTCGAGAAGTCAGGTATGAAGAAAGTCTATTTGTTGATTCTCATGCTCATCTGTCACTTTTCTATCGTACAAAATTGGTGAACTTGACATGAAACACAACAACTGATCCCTTTTCATTTCCATTTCTTTCATCCATTTTCACTCCTCTCCCATTATTCTGGGGGTATTTATATATACCCCCCGAATATGTCAGGGATATGATGCTTATGGCAGACCTCTCTCAGGTCTCGAAGCACATTACGGTCAAACAAATAGATAGTTGTCACCCTCACTTTATGCATGGCCTGATAACTATTCAAGCAAACTACTTGTTCATCACAAACTCCTCCTCAAAGAACTAGCTCTAGTTCTTTGTTCTGAATTGAGGAGCTGGATCAGACTCACACTAACACAACAACCAGAGCCCTCAGGCTCTAACAATATGACATTTACTGGAGAATCCATTTCATCTCCTCGGGTTTTTGTTTAGACCACAAATTAGTAGGCAGTCAGATCCACTCCCATTTTTAGATGAGGAATACTTAGCAAACGTTACACTAGAAGTGAACAATGCTTCCAAAACATGTACCCACCTATAGGAAGTTTGCAAATGCAACCTCGATACCCTGCTCCAAGAAAATAGCCCCATTCCTCCACCTATGGAAATACAATCTCGGTGAAGCTTGGCAGAGTAATGATCAATTCATAGCAGGGTACCATACACCTCTACAACCTCAAGGTATAAAACAACCACCATTAAGGGAAAACATTGTGTCTTCACTAATCAAGGTCATCTTAGCCTTAGTTGAGAAGGTTAGAGGACTAGAACTTGCTTAAGCAAATCAAAATTCACATTTTAGGCAAGTAGGAACTTCTAACCATCCGCATCATCCCAACCAAGTTGACCTCCTTACAGGAACATGGGACATGTTAGGCATGCCTCCTCAACATTCGTATAACTATTTATAGCAAACACCAACTAGAAACTGCATTTTCAAACATTGCTCCAGTTGAAGGTATGATACCTCCCGGCTTAGCACCAAATAACCCATATCAGAGAAATGCTCCTCCCTACTTAAATATTTATTCAAAATCACCACAGGGAGACATTTTCTCCTCTCCTGGGATGTTCACTCAACCACATGGGATTTCCTTATGTCCATACAAATACATATGATATGCCATATCAACAACCCATTCTACCTCTCACCCCCTCGGCAGGCACCATCGATGGTCGAAACCTATGCGGTAGGGACTTACTCAGAATATTTAAAAGAACCTCTAGATTTCACCGTGCAAAGCGTCATGCTTCCAAGACCTCTTCCTGATTTGCCTAAATACAAGGGGGAGGGAGATCTAAATGCACATATCAAGGTCTATGCCACAGCCATTTGAGAATTTCTCCCTTGGGATGCAGTTATTACTAAGATATTCCCTAAAAACTTAGAGGGTGTTGCCCTTGATTGGTATTACAGAATACCTGAAGCCTTGATACACTCATTCAAACAACTTGTGTTAGAATTTATCAAATCTTTTAACATGAACAAATTGTTAAGAACATGAATCAAATAATTCTTACATATTAAACAAGAACACAATGAATCTGCTACCCATTTTATTCAAAGATGGCGTACAGTCCTCTACTCATCAGCAAGTTCTCCAAACATGGATCAGATGGAACTATGTGACTTATTCCTTCATTCTCTCAATAGAGAGATAAAGGAAGAAGTCCAGAATTTCCCACTAAGGACTTATGATGAAGTACTCGAGAGTGCTCTTTGAATCGATCAAGCCAGCAATAAATAGTGGTCGTAAGACATATGGAACAAACAAGAAGTTAATCACTCCCAATCAAAACACTACGACCTATCCTAATGTCGGGAATACCAATCAAGGACTTAAAATCCTTAACAAAAATAGTGGGTTTACAACAAATGGAGTCATAGACTAGGTTAAAAGGGAAAACGTCATGAACATTTCACCACCCGTTAACAATCAGCAAAATAACAACTTTACTCCAACAATCAACGCGGTGGATTTTAATCGTCCATCATGACAACAACAACAATAGCAACAACAACGGAAAATCCTAGACACAAGGTCCAATCCGAAACCCAACTGGATATCAAAATCCAAAACCAAAGGCAACAGTCTCAAAATTTTAACTATAACAACCAGCAACCTGAATCAGACTTTTGGACCACAACAAGTTTCAAACCAACAACCTCGAAACTATAATCCCAACTTGTATTGTGGTTTCCACAAGATTCAAGGCCATGATACTAGGACTTTCTGTGACTACAATAAATTCATGCAACATGTTTCCCATAAGACCAAAGATAACTCTTTATAGATATGTTCTTAGCAAATTCTATATTACCCACGCCAAACACTTACACGGGGAGCAGTTTCCCCTCAAAATGGACCCCTCAATATTTTTAACGATTCGCTCTCCTGAAGTCACTCTAACAATAACAGGTTAGATCCAAACAAGATGAACAAGAGTGTTATGGTATAGGAAATAATGATCATGAAGCCTCAACTTCATTAAATCCACCTGTCACACCCCAATTAGAAACTCAACCACAAACCAAGATAGTTGATAAGATCTGGTAGAGTCCTATGATACCGATGCTACACATAGAAACCATAGGCCAAGAACACATTGATTATTCTTCTAAACCAATGCTCCAAACTATCCATTATAACCAAACAACATTCAACAAATATTGTGTCACATTGAACCCATAGAAATGTGTCTTACGATCTAATAGGACGCACCTAACAAAGTTACCTTTTCTCATCATTTCCTTCTTGGATTTATGTTAAGAACTCTCAGCCACCCATAGGAGCTGCTCTCTTGAGAATGCATTCCACCATCTTGGTCAAGTCTAATATAACATCACTCCTTCACCTTGGGAAAATCGGTGCAAGTCGAAGGTTCATCCCTAGACTTTGATGTCTACCCTCCATGGTCAGCCAGATCAGGGATTTACTTAAAGAATAATTATAGCATTGATTGGATGGAAGCAATGCCAACAAGACGTTGAAATTATGCGTAGAGGCGATTCTAGCCTTGTCATCCTCCCATAGGTAATGGGTTCTATAATAGATTATCCTTTGATAACATAATGATTGGATGATGGCTAAACTGATGTCTAACATAGTCCCCCTTTATCTTTTCTTTAGGAAGACTAATGATAAATGGAGAACACAAAGTCTATTTCCACAATCCACGAAATATGCTAAGAGGTTTTGATAACACATTACACATAGGTAGAAAGAGAATTCCTTGACTATAGTCTTTGCATCAGTCACCTTTAGGACATTAAGATAGTTGAATCACCAAATTTGGGTATATTATAGATCGAGAAACCAACTTATAATATGATTCCTCAGTCGACAAGGGTCTTTATCTAAAAAGGCAACGTTTCATAACCTTAACGGGTGAGTTTGAACTAACATTTGTAAACCAGAAAAAAATATTTGTTAAGGGACCCAAATCATTGTAGACTGGTTGGCTGAGCAATTTTAGATGGGGATTATCTGGTAGATCTAGAATTTGAACTCCTGATGAGTGCATATATTTTGTTGAAACCAATCCCCCCATCTCTATATGTCCTTAGAACACTGACATCAGAATTTCATCATGGACCACATCTACCCAGAAGGTTCCACATTGCAACAAAGAAGGCAGTTACGCATTATCGCTGCTAAATAAATTATTTTAGAATAGGTGCTCTATCGTAAAATTCGATGGAATGCTTTTAAGATGTGTTGACATGGAAGAATCCTAAAATATTGATTTATGAATCCCATAGTGGGATATGTGGAGGCCACTTCGGTGGCCACACCACTTCTCAGCAGACGAATACATCAGATGGGATATTTATGTAACCACTCTAGAACATGACGCATGTAGAATTTCCCAACATGTCATAATTGCCAAGAAAATTCTCCCACGAGATTCACATGCCAACACAGGCTCTGCAACCAATCGCAAACCCATGGCCCTTTTCCACGTGGGGCCTAGATTTGATAGGAAAATTCTCTCCCTCATCAACAGATGGCCATAACTTTATAATCACAATTTGACAGTTTGAATATTTTACTAAATGGGTAGAGGCCATGCCTCTCACCACCATACCAGGTTCTATAATCGCTAAGTTCATTTTGAATCAAATCATTTATAGGTATGGTGTCCCACAAGTCATTATCTCAGATAATGGCACATCCTTTAAGAATGATGAGGTCTGTGAGTTATGTAGTAAATTCAAGATAAACCATCATACAACCTCTCTTTATTACCCCCAAGCCAATGGACAAGCTGAAGCCACAAACAAAACATTAAAATTCATTCTCCTCAAAATAGTTAAGGAGAACAAATGGGATTGGCATTTAAAATTATACCCAGCCTTGTGGGCCTATCGAATGTCAATAAGAACACAAACAGGGGACAACCCCTTTCTCATTAGTATTCGGGGTAGAAGCAGTTCTCCCGCTTGAGGTCGAAATACCTAGTCTCCGCATCTCATTACAAGGGATATTGGGAGAAGAAGCCTATAGAGAGGCACACCTCTCTCAACTAGAAAGCCTTGATGAGGCCAGGTTAAACATCGAAAAACGGCACAGAGCCTATGCTGACCGGATGTGCCGACAATATAACAAAAAGGTCTACGAACGAGAAATATACAAGGGAGATCTAGTTCTGAGACTAGATAGCTGGATTGATAAGAAAACCAGCGAAGGAAGGAAATTCCGGCCCAAGTGGTTGGGCCCATATCAAGTCATGAAAGACTATGGAAAATGGTGTGTATCTCTTGTGTACATTAGAAGGTGAGGAATTCAATGAAACTGTCAATTCCTTGCATCTTAAACGGTTTTACGCATAAGTCATCAGCATCACCATTTGTATATTATATCTACCTACATTGCATTAGTCACTTAGTTGTTTCATTTTGTTCACTCATTTTGTAAATTTTGTGGTCAAGGAACTTATTCTTAAGAAATTTATTACAAGCTTCTGAAAATATTGGCAAAAGCATTCAAATCATATCTCTTCAATTTTCATAATATCATCAAATGGTTTCAAAATCATTTCATCAATTCGACAGACAAAGTCTTGACAAAAACCATACCAAGGCCTACATACTTGGTCATACCCATTCTTTTCTACTAGGTTAAGTTGTTCTTACCTACGGTCTGTTCTAGAAGCTTCTTGGTGTCACATCTATCCTTCTTACATCTCTTTGAAACAAGGATACTCCAAAATCACAAATCAGAAATGTCAAAACCAAATTAAATATACTAAACAAAATAGAATATTTTATTTTACACACTTCTTTGCCCTACCAACCTTTGGTGATGAGCCCGCATCTCTTACTAGTGGTGTGAGGTTGAGAAAGGAAAGGAGTGCCCTTACTCGCCTATGTCCTACCTTCGGTGATGAGCCCATGCTTCTTACCAGTAGCATGAGGCAGGGCGTAGGGGGTCCATTCACACAAATTAATGAATCTTAGTATTTTAAAAATTCAAAGCAAAGTGTATTAAGTGAAATTAAGTATCCAAATTCCAAAGAGATCAAATCCTCAAAACCAGATTTTGTCAACCAAGTTGCCATCCATGGATCTAAGTCTAGATAAACTGGAAAGTAAGTTACATTCTGAACTATGTAGTAGTTTTGAGTAAGAGTAAGTACGTAGGTCTAAATTTGATTTCTGTCAATACCTTGTCTTTCTCTCATCATTTCCATTCAGTCAAACTCATACAATTTGCACCCTTCCCAACTCTTGGTGTTGAGCCCTCGCATCTTACTAGTTGCGTGGAGTTAGGAGTGGGGCAAGTTCATCTCATTATCACTACATATTCATCACATTTTTCCAAAACAAGAAGAAGCAACGAACATTTCCCAAAGAAGCCAAAAGTTCAGTACTATAGTATGTTTGCATCATCACATATCAGCATTACAAAAACAAATAAAAGAGAAACATTATGTTCAACATTTGTTATCACCTGTCATCCATTGCATACATTCTGAAAAGCATATAAAAACAAAGATTCTAAAAACATCTAGTGTACACATGGGAAACGAATCACAAAAACTCTAGATACAAAGAAGATCTAGATCCAAAAATATATGATAATATAATATATATATATATATATATATATATATATCTAGAATCATGTTTTACATACAATATTCCATCATGCACTAGGCATGGTCAAAATGCTCAATGAGCCCGAAAAATACAAAAACAACTCATATAAACATCCAAGCAAAATCACTACAAAAAGACCAAATGGCCTCTTAATCCCTATGGGATCCCTCGGAGGGTGCACGATCATCTAGGGCTCCTGCTACGATGACTCTCTGAATGAAAATGAGTGCTCATGATCACGGCCACTGGTTGTGGTCTCACTACGAGAATGACTCCACCTCATCAGGTGCTCAGCAGTCTTGTATCCAGCTACCTCAGTATGAAGGGAGGTCACTAACTCTGCCACCTTCCAGACAGGGGCAAACACATCAGTGTGTCAGTCAACTGCTAAAGGCTCTCCAATGTCCTTAGTAAGCTAAGCCTGGGTCTTCCCCGAAGGGAGCAACATAGGGTGTCCAGACACACACCCAGTGAATCAAATCTCGCCATCCCTCAGCAGTCGCTGCAAATAAAAAAGAGAAATAACAAGTTAGAAAATCACCAAAAACAAAGTCAAAAACAAATGAAACAACAAAAATGAAAAATATCAACTAAACATCTCTAACTAACAAGGTCGAGAAAAGAGTAGTAACTCACTTGGATCTCCAGGCATCCAGGTAGGGTCTCCTAGGATCTGTGCCTGCTACCGACGTTGCTGCCCAACTGCAAAGCCTCCCCAAAATCTGGAAAGAAATGACATCCTACCACATGGACTCATCATCTCCCCCAAAGTCCTGAGAAGGCAACTCCTCTAAGATCAAGGTCACCTTCTCTGCACTCGCCTCCGCCCTCTCGGCCCTCAAGATATCCTGAGTGTCATGCCACTCAGAATCACTATCATCCTCCTCGGCCATCCCACTCGGCCTCACCTCCAACTCCCTCTCCCATCGTCTCCTCCTCAGTCTCCCCTCCTGTGAACTCCTTAGAGTCTGAGTCCACATCAACAGGCTCATCCTCCTCCCCACTGAAAGTAGGAGCAGCTCCGATCTGAAGTAAGGGTGCTCGAGGAGCACCGGCTACCCCTCGGCATGAACCACCCACCTAACCATAATAGGAACTCCAGGAGTAACCGTGGTCCAACCTCGATCTCCTCTAGGACCTCCCCAGGCCTCACGAACAGTCCTGTATACTGGCCCTGCTGGAGGAAGCATATCAATATAGGGGAGGCCAAACTATTGAGGGACTCGATCAAATGGGTGGACCTCCACCCTCTCTATCATGTCTACTAACTGACTTGTAGTAGAGTAGGTAATCAATGTATGTGTCTCCTCTCCCCATACTCCCACCATGGCCTGATAAGGAGTGGCCTCCATATCTGCAATAGTCAGTGAAGCCACTGGCTGATGTGGCATCCTAAGTACTGTCATCCCCATCCACCTCGCTACTCTAACAGCCCCTGGATCCTCTGCTAGTACACCCCTTCCATAGGGGATGATACGCTCATACACCCAACTCATAACTAGAGTAGGATGACTCAAGGACTGCCCCTGTAACCTGACCACCCTGTATAAGTCATGGTATGTGGTCCCAAGAATGTCTACTCCCCAAGCATAAGTATGGCCATGGGCCTCAATCTGTGTAATAATGGGAGCCCAACAATATAAGAGAGTATCTCCTCCCTTATCCCCAATCAACCGTGAGGCCAAGATACCCATAATAGCCTTACGGATGATGGGGATAGGAGAAGCAACAATAGATCATGGACCTTCACCCCCTTCTTCGAGCCAAAGGAGACAACAACATCTCCCATATAAGTAGCCCACTGAACCATCTAAGACCTGGATCCTGTTGTCTTAAGAGATAGCCGCCTCCCAAGAATCGGAACCCCCAGTATACGATAAACGTCCTCCAGGGTGATAGTCCACTCACCCCTAACACCTGGAAACTAGAAAGTATTCCAGTCTGCATCCCAGTATGAGAATAAGTCACACAATATGTGACTGGCAGGAGCAACATGAGGAACCTGTGAAATCCTCAAAATACCAGCCCTCTGCAGAGTGTCTCACTCTGTCTGAGGTCAGTAAGTCTAACACTGTCAGGAGCCAATCACACTCCCTCTCTCTACTCCACCTAATATACTCCTCCTTCTGCATCCACCCAAAACACAGAAAAAGAGCAAGTTAGCAACATAATCCAATAGATAAGCTCATCAAAAACATAGAAAAATGTCAAAAATGCAAAAACAATTAACTAAGGCATCTTTTTTTTTGCTTTCTATCTAGAACCACCACCCTGTGTAGAGCAGTGGTTCCGTGACCACCGCCATCTAAGGGCAGCGGTCCTGCAACCGCTGCCATCACAGGGGTGGCGGTCCCGTGACCGCCGCTCTGTGCAGGGTAGCGGTCCTGTGCCGATTCGGCGTGCACCCGTAAAGCCCTAAAAATGCTTAAAAATAGTAAAATACACCATTTTGAGTGAAATAAAATCCTACCCTATGGGTGCCCCCCCTAGAGACTCATTTAACACTAAGATTTTTGAAAATAACCCCCCCCCCCAAGACAAAGATTTCAACATTTTTATATTTTAGGTTTAAAAACAATGAATTGAGAAAAACTAACCTGAGACTTCGCAGGTCGATGTCCTGCTCTCGGAGGCATGATCACGATCTCGCAACGAATGTTTTGACTACACTCTCATCGAAAACGGTTACCGTGGGTCCCAGAGCTCAAAAATTGCCAAATCGACACGCGCAAATGAATAGGAAAATGAGCTCATTATATATATATATATATATATATATATATATATAACTAACTTGTTTTGAATGTTCTTTCGTAGAGTTGGAGCACCAACGGAGGTAAGTTCTTATCCCCGTGCAAATGGTAAGTCCTCATTTCATTTTAATTTAGTATTTATTTTTTGATTTCTTTATCTATCTACACTTGAGTCCTCTTTTCATTTTGCAGATAGCGGGAATCTGGATGGTGACATTGTGACACACGGGTATGTCAGGTATAGCTTCTAACTCCCCATTTCAGGACCACCATACTCAAACCCACCGTTTTATGCCCCTTCATGGCTAAAATGCTTCTCTCGAGGGGGCAATATGTACGTACCCAAAATTGTATGTATTGTACTACCAGAAAGAGGTTACAGAAACCCCAATGATGATTCAGATCTCTTCGCAAGGTGTTCGGAATCTAGAAAGCACGCTGAGTATACATTTGCATCCTAAAATGCCTTATCCAGCCTCACGCATGCTTTGTTCTGACCCCGTTCCTCTCTTTTCTTGCATTTTGGTCTTTAGTTACAGGACCGCCACCCTGCCTGGGCGGCGGTCCCATGACCGCCACCCAGGACAGGGCGGTGGTCCTGTAACTGCCACCCTGCACTGGGTGGTGGTCCTGTGCACATTTTCCATAACTTTCTGACGCTTTCGTCAACGTAAAAAATCAAGTGGCACTCGTAATTTCTCAACCACTCTTGCTTGCATTTAAGTTTTAGCCGCCTGGTAAATAGTAATTCCTCTTTTTTATAATAGAAGAGTTCAATTCAAACTTACCCTCTGGTAAATCAAAGTGCTATAAATACCAAGCTTGTTTACAAGCAAATGGCCCCTCTCCCTCTATGATTTATTATTCAGTGTGTTTTGAAAGTTCTTCAATAAGTCTCAACAAGTTTAGATTTTGTAAAGCTCTTCAGCCTCTCAGTTCAAGGCTCCACAGTTCTGGTTCTAGATTATGTTCCATTTGAATCTTGATTCTGCTTAGAGTTATAGGTTGTTGTTTTGTTTCATCACAGGAAGTATAGGTCCTAGAGATTTTGGTGTGCTTGTATTGTATCCCTGTAACAATCCCACTAGGAATTGCATAGTCAAGCTCTGTTCTCTTGCACTATCCCTCTCCTACTTGCATTTTGTTCAGCTTACGTCCAAGATGCCACTGTTCGAACATCTTCTCCTACTGCCACTGTCACATTCCCACTTTTTCTGGATTCACGAGAACACGAAGGAACGAAGAGATCACACTGAGGGGACAAGTCACAATACAACTGGATTTTCCGTTGTTCTGTAAACTCCAGGTTTGAATTGTCAAAGTTGTAGTTACAATATATCAAATAGAATAACAAATCATTTTATTTCAGTTAAGCTTGCTTTCAATATTACCAAGGAAGCTGTGGGGAATGATAGCTTCTGAGAAGCTGTGATTTATTCCTCACTTCTGAGGTAAGATTGAAGGTCTTTCAATTAAATTAGTTAGTTATTTATATTTAGGATCAATTCACAAATGCACAGGAAAATAGCTACATCTGGCTACCTTGCTTGTTTTAATTCTGTTATTAGATTAATTGTTCATTATCTGAATATATTAGAATAGTACTCTTTAAATTTCATTCAAATTCACATCTTTGAAAATACAAAAAAAAATGAATATAAGCATAGTGTAGATATATTTTCATAATTAGTTTACTTCTTTCAGTTAAGTTTGGTTATCTCTTGCATGAAAATTACGGGACCCAGAGAGCCCAGGGATTACGTATTCGAACTGGTAATACCTCAGCCAAATCTCTTCACAACATTAACAGATATAGATCAAGGTCTTAGAATTCATGTCTTTCAAACAACAACAAACCCACAAGCAGTTAGTGAGCAATTGAGAGAATTAAATATTGAAGATGACAAAGCATACACATTCTGGTCAAATCAACCCAACTATAGATTACCTTGATAGGATATCCACATGACCATACAAGAACCCGAAAGAGAGAAAATATTTGGTTGTGATTCATTAGTTCCACAGCCAAATGCAGGAGACCTTCTCATTGACATAGACACAGGCTTACGTATACAAGTTGCTAGAACACCCGTAAGGTATTCTGAGAAGATCACACAACTCCTGGTATTAAACATAGAAGCTGAAAAATCTTATGACTATTGGATAGTCGGAAGAAGAGATTGATTCTTCACATGACCATAACAGGTCCACAACAACCACGAACTCATGGTTGTGATCCCCAGGTCCCACAACCCAACGGGCCTGCTAATCAGTTAAACATTGACACCAGTTTACGTATGCTGGTATTTAGATCCTCACCACTCCTGCCGGATATCATAACACAATTTTCCGTATTAAACATAGAAGCCAATCAAGCTAATATTTTCTGGGTTAGACCAGAAAACCGCCCATAGTTTCCTACAAATCCACTACACCTCTCACTACCATTTTCATGACCTTGTCTGGAAATATACACGAAGCACCTACAGGTCACTTTCCACGCATCCAACAGCCAATAGATAGGATCTCGACAGAGCTCAACATTGATTGGAGCCTCCGAGAAGCTATTATATCTGAACGATCCATTACACCAATTCAGGTTAGGAGAGCTTTCTTTGCCTTAGACTCACAGATCCCATTATTGCGTGTTGAGGATATAAGATTTCCCAACTAGTTTGTCTACATCCACATATATTTCATTTCCACCGGTTGTCTCAGCATGACCTCGGGAGGTCAGGTATGAAGAAAGGCTACTTGTTGATTCTCATGCTCGCCTGTCACTTTTCTATCGTACAGATTTTAAGGTCTATTGACTACAAGAAAATAGGCGATGTCCAAACAATCATCTTTAATTAAGTCCCTCCACTGGTTGGAAATACATGTCTTCCAAATAAAAGTTTTATAATGAAACTCCATACAATTTTTTACTGTTGAATACAAATTGCTCTCTTTGTTATGTCTAATTGCAATGAGTGGACTGTGTGATGATTGGGACCACCTTGTTCTAATTATTTCCGTTAAGATATTTTTTTTGGATAATCCGCAAGGTTGTAAGATCACATTGTGGGCTCTCGAATCAGGCGAGAAGCATCACACACCCCAAAAAATGGCAATGCAATGTTCCCTAGCGGTTACAAAAAATGTTGAGATTTTTTTGAAGAGTTGTGTCAATGCACAACAGGTGCTCACGTACCATAGTCCTGCCATTGGCATAGACCGAGATAAGCTCCAAGATATCCATGAGGTAATTTTCTCATCTGCTCTGTGGAGGAGTTTTGTTATCTAAATGATTGTTCCGAACTGGATGAATTTAAGCCTGTTCAACTTCAGGGGGTAAAGGCCGTGAAGACAACACAACATCATTTCTGAGATTGTCAACATGGCCAACAAATTGAAAATGAACACGTGGATTCTTGCAGAAAACATTGATACAAATTAATCTAAATGGCATAGATTATATTGACATGGTGTAACAATTAGGTGACTCTTATTTCATTTGAAGAAACGCATTCGGAGTAAATATTTTTCAATACCATCTAAACCTATTCTCATCATAAAAACACTCGATATATTTATACAAAGATTAATTCACAATAACTTGTTAACACACAACATCACTTTGTGGAGGATGTGAGCCCGTGTGACTCATAAATACCACCCCTCGGTTGAATTTTTTCTCATAGAACATGTCCGATTCCGCCTGATCATCTTATTTGCATGTGAATTAACACGTCTGTTTTATTCGCTCTCTTAAAAGGCATGACATCAAAATACGTTTCCGCTAACGGTGTTCCCACTCGGGCCTCCGTGGCAACTTTCTCTGTTAACGTTTTGACGGTAACACGGTTTCCGACTCATGTTCACACCCTGTTCCCTTTTGAATAACCCGCCCATATCAAAATTTCAAACTCAAAACTACCATCCTGTCACTGCGAGCGGGGAAAGAAGGAACAAAGCATGCAATATGTTTGACAAAATGTATCCTCCAACGTATTACTCTTGATTGTGATCTGCAGGTCTGTGTTTGCTGGACACCGTGCTCCCTGTACCTCACGAGGGAAGAACAACACCAAATTGCAAAGGAAGGTTTTTTATTGATCCCTGCGACACCATGATGGCAGGGGATTATCAAAGCATTATCCACATGGGAGCTGCTCATACTGTGGTAGTGGACGCCATCAGTGGTGGTGCATAGTCTGACATTAATGTCAAACACATCAAGGGATCTGATTTGACTGTATTCACTACAACTAGAAATGAACTTACATACTTCTTGGGAGGTCCACTAGAGGAATCTGCACACCCTAAGCCCAGAATCATTATTCAAGAGAAGTTAACAAAATACTATGAGAGCGAAGAGGTATGCAAAGTGCTTGATAAAATGATGACACTTGAAATCATTGACGGAATTTCCTTAGATTATAAATTAGATCTAAAATTTAGACTTAATACATGTTTCATCATAATAGTGAAAATAAGAAATAATTCTACGAGGAAGATAGTGAAAAATTAATATAAAAATCTTCTTCAAATAATAATTTTTTAAAAGTGATTTATATAATTTTAATTTTTTTAAGACTATTTTTGAAACATAGAAAATCTTTTCAAATAATAATTATATGAATATTTAGGATTTCTTTAATCAAAGGTGTTGTATTATATTTAGATAATATTTTTTTGAGTATTTTAGTGAATATAAAAATAGAAGTAACAATAATATATTATGAATCTATTGACACAATATTTTATTTTCGAAATTATAATGTAAAGAACATTAAGTAGAATAGAAATATATTAGCATTGTCGATAGTTTTTATTGGAATGTATTAGTACATTAATTAAATTTTATTACAAATTTTTATGGTAAAAAAGACGATTAGAAAGAGTCACAACACAATATCCATGCCAGTAAAACACATGGGTCATGGAACATTTGATGTCATATATAGAGGAAGTAATAGAAACAAGACAAGGAAGATTTTTGTAAGAAATTTCATAAGGTTACATGATCAATTCATGTTGAGTTCACAATCATGTATATATCAATGCACTACAACTCAAACATCATGTAAATACGTCTAATTAGAATTAACTCATATATTATACATCCTTGCATAAATCATAATTTACTAGGATTATTATAGAATAATAAGAAATGAGAATAATTTAAATGTTTTGAAGAAATAGGGTTTTAATGTGATATAAATTTTGTTACAATTTAAGAGATCATCATTAAAAACATAATTAAAAACATATAGTGCAAGACATGTACAAATAGTGTGTTGGCATTTCAAAAAACCTAAAGAAAATCATTTTAATCATGTAGGTATTTTTTTAATGGATATTAAATCTTATGTGATGGGTAATATATTGTCTACGATGTATAATATATTTTTTGTGATGCAAGTATTCCAACCCTTATCACTTTCAATGAACGCAACAAACTAAAATTTACTATTCTTTCAATGATTGAAATCTACTTTTGGCATGAGAAAGTTTATGAAATAAATGGATTATATTATTTTAAACTTCAAAATAGTTTTTTCTCATTCTTGAATCCACACCAAATCTTTTGCAACATTACAATCTCCCTTTTATTTTCTGCTATCTCTAAAAAACCCTAAAATGCCAAGAAACTTTAAAACACCAAAAACATACATATTAGTAAAATACCTTGGACCACCAAATCTTTACCTATTCTATAAAACAAATCAAAAGATATTAAAACTTTAAGTTCTAGACAAAACCAAAAAGGTTCAAAGTCAATTTTGGAACAATAAAAAAAGTAATTCGACTTATATTTATTAATCAAAGTCTAATACTCTGGATAATTTTAAGACGATCCAACGGTTAGATCAAGTGTTATTGTCTCCAGAAGTTATTCTCCTGCATCATATTAATAGCATCCACATTCATTTAAGTTAAATCCATTCCCCTTCAAACCATTGTCCCCTATGTTTTTAGACCCAATTTAATAATTTTCTACAAGTACTAGTTGAAAATGGGAAATTTATATTAAAAATGTGCATTGGCGCTTGTAATACATAAGTGAATGATGGAATAACATTCTTGTGCCAAATATATGACAAGGACCACAACTAAATTTCTTTCTTTTGATTGATTTACTCAAAATTATTGTTGCATTAATATGGTTGCAAAAAGGAGAACAAATATTTAAATATTCATGTATAGTTTTAGACGAGAGTGAGTTTCCAAGAATCCTAAGGATGCAATAAAAGATCACCAAATCCTATTTTACCTAGTAAAGAACTGACACAAACATTCACTAACATTAATGTGGTAGATTATTCTAGCAATTTTGTAGTGAACCCTTTCTTTTTAAATTGATATTTTAGTTGTTCATTCCGGTAAAATTTATGTATACATATACATAATAAGAGTTAAACTATTTTATTACAAAATAAATATAAATAAATAGAATGTATACATATAAATAATATTAAAAAATTAACTATTCACAATGTTGTTAAAATAGGCTGATTATAAAATGAGTGTAATACCAACAAAAAATATTTCTTTATCAATATAATTGAAATTGAAATTATTTTACATTGTATTATAATAACACACAAAATTGAAATTAAAATTATTTTATATTGGATATATTCAATTTAAAGAATAATTACATGGGAAACACCCTTTTTTAAAAACATTTTACAACACCGTTTATACAACTTTAATATTATATATTTTAATATATATTCCTTTGTAAACTTTACAAAATTATTTCGTCAACATCCTATGTTACTTTTCAATTACATTGTTGCACTTGCAATTCTTTACATTTATTTATAAATATTTTCCAATACCATCTAAACCTACCTCATAATAAAAACACTCAATATATTCAATTCAAAAATTAATTCAAATAACTTGTTAACACACCATCAATTTGTGGAGGACGTCTTACTTGTAATAACTTGTGCAGGAGTAAAACTGACTTATAAATAGCATCCCACCTCCTAGGTTGAATTTTTTCTCATAGACCAACCACCAACCACACATTAACACGTCCGATTCCGCCTGATCATCTTATTTGCATGTGAATTAACACGTCTGTTTTATTCGCTCTCCTAAAAGGAATGACATCAAAATACGTTACCGCTAACGGTGTTCCCCCTCCGTCAAGGCAATTTTCGCAGTTAACATTTTGACGCCAACACAGTTTCGGACGCACACTGTTCACACCCTGCTCCCTTTTGAATAACCCGCCCATATCAAAATTTCAAACTTGCTCCCTAAAACTGGATTTCTTATTTTAATCTTGTTTATTTTATTATTTACGCTATGTGAAGATCGCGGAATGCGTTCAGAGAGAACATCTTGGGTGATGAAAATCACAAGTAGTGAAGACAAAAAATATAGAGAAGGCGGAGCATCAGAAGAGCAGGTTACCACTTCCTGGAGTCGCATGTTTTCCAGTGGGTATGACTTGCCGAGGAATCCTTGCTACAACATTCGCCGATGAAGAAAGGGATTATCATTACATCTGGGGCCTTTTAGTTCCCCGTGCATCGGTTTCAGGAGATTCAGGTTAACAAGAGGAGACGGTGGAACCTAAAATCCTTCGTTGTAACAATGGAGGCGGCAGATTTTGGCTCTTGGATCAGACTTCCTGTTACACTCTGCTACACAGCGGGTGCTACATGCTGGCGCGGCAGTGGAAAGGAATATATCTGCCGTGGGAATGATATTTGGTACCATGTCTGCGATGGAAAACCGTGGAAACATTCACTAACTAGAAAGGCATCGATGTAAACACAAAACTACCATCCTGTCACTGCGACCCGGGAAAAGAAGGAAAACCATCTGCTCGGGATAATATTGGCGTGAAAACACTCTGTGGGGATTTTGGAACAAAACATGCCATATATTTGACAAAATGTATCCTCCTACGTATAAATATTGATTGTGATCTGCAGGTCTGTGTTTGCTGGACACGGTGCTCCCTGTACCGCATGAGGGAAGAAGAACACAAAATTGCAAAGGAAGGTTTTTTATTGATCCCTGCGACACCATGATGGCAGGGGATTATCAAAGCACTATCCACAGGGGAGCTGATCATACTGTGGTAGTGGTGCATAGGATGACATTAATGTCAAACACATCAAGGGATCTGACTTGACTGAATTCACTACAACTAGAAAAGAACTTACAGACTTCGTGGGAGGCCCACTAGAGGAATCTGGATATCATAAGTCTAGAATCATTATTCAAGAGAAGTTAACAAAATGCTACGAGAGCGAAGAGGCATGCAAAAAATGATGACAATTAGAAATCACTGACGGAATTTCCTTAGATTATAGATAAGATCTAAAATTCGGACTTATTACATGTTTCATCATAATAGTGAAAATAAGAAATAATTCTGAGTAAAATAAACAAGAGCCGCAAAGCAGCCAGTCCTTGCCATCCAAGTTACATGTTTTGGTGGGAATCGGTAGTTTGACCGTAGTAACAACATGATGGAGAGGATATGAACAAAGACCGAAGATTAAAAGCATCTACAAGATAAAACAAAATAACAGTTCTTGACATATATAAGAGAAATTTGTTGCAAGTGCATTGTTATGTTCAAAGTATCATGATTGAAAATAGTCGATATATGGAAAAAGCTATGAAACAAAGCTACATATTGTTACATATGTGGAAAGCCACATGATGCCATTCCAAAATCGACAAAAGCTAGCAGTGTTTATTAAAGCTATATGTATATTATAGATCGAGTTTCACTCACTTTCAGCTAAATGTAGAGACTAGGTGCTCTATGAGCCAGGACAATGCAAAAAGTCTATGATAAAATAGTAGAGTTTTTTTATTATTATTGCATGGGCAAGGACATTCTAATTATTAATGATACATTTTCTTATCTCTTGTAGTGGGGCCAATTTCAATATCCATGGATGCTCTGTTTTTTCAAAACAGTAGACAAAAGGATTGCCCGTTAGCCCACAGTAGAAACAATTTCTTTTGGTTGTTATTAAATAAAACATGAAGTTACTTCTGTATGAGCTCAAAATATTATTAATATGCAGTATAAAGATGACATCAGGATCCTCTCGCAATGATGTTTGAAAGAGATTTTGAATGAGAGTGATCAATCAGACTGATCACATGCCTAGCAGGTTGGCATTTAGCGAAACAATTAACATGCTTTCTGTATGCTCTCACACTTTGCATACATGTCCACTATAGAGCTTTGAAAAAAATCTGCTTTCCATTATGCTTTGGTGGATGTTTATGTCCTGCTCTACAGCTCCCAGTTCGACACAGGCTGCAAGTAACGTGGAAAAGGTTTTGGAGTCTAGTTTTACACGTGTCAATTGCATTTGCTTGAAAGTTTCCAAGTCCTTTTCAACAAACGCATTTTGTGCATATGTTGTAATCATATTACAATCCACAAGTCAAAAAGTTCTTTTAGCCATTTAGTGAAACAGTTCACATGCCTTTGTGTATGCTTCCACATTTTGGATACACATCTATCGGGGCACTTGCAACCAAAACATCTAATAAATGTCTACCAAGCTCGTTGGAATCATGAGACCAAAAGATATGTTCTTCCCAGCTCAGAATCAATCTACAGGTGCTAGAATAAGGGGTAAAATTCAATCTCGTATGGCAACGACAGGGAGTAATGAAATTATCAAATGTAGCATACAAAGGTAATAAGGAAAAATTGTAGGATCTTTCATCAAATCATGAACATCTTCAAGAAATCAACAAACTTCTTTGAATAAAACAAGGCATCTTGTATCATCGAAACAAAAAAGTAGCGAGCATAATATTGGGAAAACCAAAAGAAAAACATAGTTTATTACATAATCAATGCATTGCAGGAGAGACTAGCCAGACCATATAATAGCACTATAATGTGAACCGTGTTATGTTTGTGGAGCCTATTTTCATGTTAGAGTGTGGAACACCTCCTATGTGTTACACTCGGGTATTTTTATGGCGGTCCCGCTCGCCGGTGAGCGGGTCAGGGGGGTTCGGGGGCGAAGCCCCCGAAGCAAATTTTCATGGGTGGTTTATTAACCCATGGGTAATGGGTAACCGTTATGGGCTATTTTTGGGCCCATGTTTTTTCGATACCCATTGTTTTGTAAAACCGCCTCTTTGGTTACCCATAGGTTTATGGGACAGTTTTGTTTTTCCCCATGGTTTTGATACCCACGGTTTTGTAAAACTGCTTAAGCAGTTGTCTATTTATATGGTCTTATGCATATGATAGATGGACAAGCAAATATATTGCAGATGTGTTTTGAATTCAGCTGTGAATTCTGTTGAGTTTGTTGAGCATAGCTCCAAACGGATCTGGGTATTGTATTGAGAGAGCGGTGGCTTGTAATAAAATCTGAGCAAGTGATTCTTGGTGGACGTAGCCCAAATTGGGTGAACCACGTTAAATACTGTCTCTTTGTGTTGTGTTATTTTATTCTGTAATTTTATTTGAGATCTGTAATAATTTCTGCATATTAGTTTCTACTGTTGCGATTCTGTGAGGGATTATTCCGCATATTTTATCCCTTATTTCCTAACAATTGGTATCAGAGCCTGGTTTGGTTTGCTGAAGTGTTGAATCGCAGGAAAAAGTTTTTTAGCTTGAGTGGGAGCTATGGCAGATGAAGGAAGATCTAGGGTTGATAAATTCAACGGGCAAAATTTCAGTCTTTGGAAGATTGAAATGGAAGATTACCTTTATCAGAAGGATCTTTATACTTTGCTGTCTGAGAAGGTGAACAAACCCTCGAGTATGACAGATGCGGAATGGGATTTGTTGGCTCGGAAGGCACTTGGAACGATCCGGCTGTGTCTTGCATCTTCGGTATTATTTAATGTTTCGAAGGAAAAGACTACAAAAGATCTAATGGATGCATTAGGGAAGTTGTATGAAAAACCCTCTGCCTCTAACAAGATATTTTTAATGAAAAAGTTGTTTAATATGAAGATGTCTGAGAATAGTTCAGTAGCAGATCATTTAAATGATTTCAATACAGTTGTGAATATGCTAGCTTCGGTTACAATAGAATTTGATGAAGAAGTTAGGGCTTTACTAATTTTGTGCTCTTTACCTGAGAGTTGGAATAGCTTGGTAATGGCGGTAAGAAACTCGGTTCCAGCTAACTCGAAGTTGAAGTTTGAGGATGTTGTAGGGGTGATTCTAAGCGAGGAAATGCAAAGAAAAAGCTCCGGGGAATCTTCTACTTCAGGGAATGCTTTGACAGTGGAAACTAGAGGGAGATAGAAGAATAGAGGAAACCGTGGAAAATCAAAAGATCGGGAAAGGTCAAAATCCAAGAACAAGATTGTATGCTGGAATTGTGGAAAACGTGGGCATGCAAAGAAGGATTGTTGGGAGCTTCGGGATAAGAAGAAACAACAGGAAGAAAACAAGGAGGCAAATGTGGCATCGGGTAATGTATGCCAGGATGCTTTGATTCTTTCTTTGCATAATATTACTGAATCTTGGGTTTTAGATTCAGGGGCTTCTTTTCATGCTACTCCACATAGGCATTATTTTGTTGATTATGTTCAAGGGGATTTTGGGCATGTTTTTCTTGGTGATGATGAGCCTTGCAGTATAGTTGGAAAAGGTTCTGTTCAGGTTAAGATGCAGAATGGGAATACATGGCTATTGAAGGATGTCAAACATGTGCCTACATTAAGGAGAAATTGGATATCGGTAGGGCAATTGGGAATTGATGGTTGTACTGTGATATTTACAGCTAACTCTTGGAAGGTTACCAAGGGTGCTCTTGTGGTGGCAAGAGGTAAGAAGGTTGGAATCTTGTATTTAACCACTGATAGTACTAATGATTGTAATCTTGTGGCTTCAGATGCAGATACAACATTATGACACTATAGGCTTGGTCATATGAGCCATAAGGGCATGGACATCATAAAGTAGAATTTGCCTGGATATACAGAAACAGGTTTGGATTTCTGTGAGAACTGCATATATGGGAAACAAAAGTGAGTAAGGTTTCTTAAGGTTGGACCTACAAAGAAAGAGAGTAAGTTAGAGTTGGTGCATTCTGATGTGTGGGGGCCAGCTCAGGTATCATCTCTTGGGGGTTCAAGTTATTATGTTACTTTTATTGATGATGCAACAAGGAAAGTTTGGGTTTATTGTATTAGAAATAAATATGATGTATTTGACACTTTTGTTAAATGGAAAGCCTTGGTAGAGAATGAAATAAGTCTTAAGCTAAAATGTCTCAGGTCAGATAATGGAGGGGAGTATTGCAACAATGAATTTAATTATTACTGTTCTAAGAATGGAATCCGCAGGCAAAAGACGGTTCCAGGAACTCCGCAGCAGAATGGGGTATTAGAAAGGATGAACAGAACAATAATGGAACATGCTAGGAGCATGAGGTTACATGCAGGATTGCCTCTTTCTTTTTGGGCAGAAGCGGTGAGCACAGCTGTGTACTTGATAAACAGAGGACCCTCAAGTGCCTTAAATGGAGGCATACCTGAGGAGGCTTGGTACGGTAAGAAAGTTGATTACTCATTTCTTAGAGTCTTTGGATGTGAGGTGTTTGTTCATATTGACAAGGATGATAGGACCAAGCTAGAGGCTAAATCAGAAAAAATGCACTTTTATTGGTTATGGTGGTGATGACTTTGGATTTAAACGTTGGAGTATTAAAGACAAGAAAATCATTCGGTCTAAGGATGTGGTCTTTAATGAGAAAGTCATGTATAAGCAACAGTTGCAGGAAAACAGGGAAGAATCCAAGAAAGAATATGCAGTGGTAGAGGATCTTCCAGATGGGAAAGTGACCCATGAATCAGTTCAGGAACCTACTCAACAGGAACCCCAAACTCCTACAGTGAGGAGGTCTTCTAGGGTAAGAAAAGAACCTGAACGTTTTTCTCCTTCTCTTTATTATTTATTACTCACTGATAGTGGAGAGCCAGAGAGCTTTGATGAAGCAATGCAGGTAGATGACGGTAAAAAGTGGGAGCAAGCCATGGATGAGGAGCATAAGTCTCTCATGGAGAACCAGACTTGGGATTTGGTGAAGCTATCGGAAGGAAAAAGAGCATTGCAGAACAAGTGGGTGTACAGAGTTAAAGATGAAGAAGGAGGAAAGAAAATATATAAGGCCCGGTTGGTGGTCAAGGGGTTTGCACAGAAACAAGGTATAGATTTTGATGAGATTTTTTCTCCTGTAGTAAAAATGACTTCTAGTAGAACTATTCTTGGAATAGTGGCAGTAGAAGACTTGCACTTAGAACAGTTGGATGTAAAGAATGCATTTCTCCATGGTGATTTGGAGGAGCTATATATGCAGCAGCCAGAAGGATATGAAGTCAAAGGTAAAGAGGAGATGGTGTGCAAACTGAAGAAGAGCTTGTATGGCCTGAAACAAGCTCCACGTCAATGGTATAAGAAGTTTGATAGCTTCATGATGGAGCAAGGTTATATCAGATGTCATTCTGACCATTGTGTGTATACAAAGAAATTTGAGGATGGAAGTTATATTATCTTGTGTTTGTATGTTGATGACATGCTGGTTGTAGGTAAAAACATGCAGGAAATAAAATTACTCAAGAAACAGCTAAGTGAATCCTTTGATATGAAGGATTTGGGGGAAGCCAGACAAATCCTTGGTATGAGGATAACTCGGGATAGAAAGGAACGGAAGTTGACTTTATCTTAGGAAGAGTACATTAATAAGGTATTGGATAGGTTTAACATGCAGGATGCTAAACCGGTTGGGACTCCTTTGGCAGGCCATTTCAAGTTATCAAAGGAGCAGTGTCCCATGACAGAGTAGGAAAGAAACCAGATGTCTAAGGTACCTTACTTATTAGCAGTTGGCAGTTTGATGTATGCTATGGTGTGCACTAGGCCTGATATTGCCCATGCAGTGGGAGCTGTGAGTAGATTTATGAGTGATCCAGGTAAAGAGCATTGGTAAGCAGTAAAGTGGATCCTTCGGTATTTGAGAGGGACCATGGGGACAGTTTTGTGCTATAGTGGATCAGACACCACTTTACGTGGTTATGTAGATTCAGATATGGCTGGAGATGTAGACAACAGGAGGAGCACAACAAGTTATATTTACACTGTAGGTGGGATAGCAGTGAGCTGGATTTCACGACTACAGAAGCTGGTGGCTTTGTCAACCACGGAGGCTGAGTATGTTGCTGGCACAGAGGCAAGCAAATAGATGATTTGGTTACAACAATTGCTTGAGGAATTGGGGCATAAGCAGGAAGAATGTAAGCTGCATAGTGATAGTTAGAGTGCTATACACCTAGCTAAGAACTCTGCTTTCCACTCCAGGATGAAGCATATACAGTTGAGATATCACTTCATCAGGACAGCTTTGGAGGAAGATAAGTTGAAGTTGGAGAAGATTCATACCAGTCAGAATCCTACAGACATGATGACCAAGGTGGTCACAAGGGATAAACTAAAGCTATGTTCAGCTTTGGTTGGCCTTCGCGGATGAAAGTGAAGGGTTGAGAAGCTTGCTCAGTGGAAATTAGTCTCCAGGTGGGAGATTGTTATGTTTGTGGAGCCTATTTTCATGTTAGAGTGTGGAACACCTTCTATGTGTTACACTCGGGTATTTTTACGGCGGTCCCGCTCACTGGTGAGCGGGTTAGGGGGGTTTGGGGGCGAAGCCCCTGAAGCAAATTTTCATGGGTGGTTTATTAACCCATGGGTAATGGGTAACCATTATGGGCTGTTTTTGGGCCCATGTTTTTTTTGGTACCCATTGTTTTGTAAAACCGCCTCTTCGGTTACCCATAGGTTTATGGGACAGTTTTGTTTTTCCCCATGGTTTTGATACCCACGGTTTTGTAAAACTGCTTAAGCAGTTGTCTATTTATATGGTCTTATGCATATGATAGATGGACAAGCAAATATATTGCAGATGTGTTTTGAATTCGGCTATGAATTCTGTAGAGTTTGTTGAGCATAGCTCCAAACAGATCTGGGTATTGTATTGAGAGAGCGGTGGCTTGTAATAAAATCTGAGCAAGTGATTCTTGGTGGACGTAGCCGAAATTGGGTGAACCACGTTAAATACTGTCTCTTTGTGTTGTGTTATTTTATTCTGCAATTTTATTTGAGATCTGTAATAATTTCTGCATATTAGTTTCTACTGTTGCGATTCTGTGAGGGATTATTCCGCATATTTTATCCCTTATTTCCTAACAAACCGTCCTCTGTAAGAGTAAAGAGAAGATAAGACAAGATAAGGAATAATTTCCAGCTGATATATCTTTGAAAAAAATTCTAAATATGGTTACAATTAAATGCCAGATTTAAGTTTTAATAGACTTCTCTTAGAGAAGATCTTTCAGCCTACATTGTTGAACGCAGTTCTAAACATAAAATAGCTAGCTCCAGAAGATGTTAATTGCATGATAAAAACTGTTTTGAACTAATTTTATTTTTGCAAGGATAAGAGACTATTTTGAATCTATGAATTAGACAAGATTTGAATATGAGAAAACTTGGCGATAAGAACCCAGGCATAGTACAAGAACACTTCTCAGGTAGCCAAAGAACAAATGCGGGCCGTAAAAAAATACTAAAGATTAGAAGCTTTTGCATGTATAACAGATTTGAAGTGGCAAGAGAAATATTATGAGTGCAGATCACGTATTTTGTTTTTCTGTTTCAAAGTAGCAAAACTATCCATAGTAAAACTCTGACAATGGAAAGTAAAATATTCCTTCAGCATTATGCACAGAACAATATCTGTTTAATCTATATATTGTGGTCAATGAAAGAAGTTTGACAAAAAGTGTATACCAAAATTTTGATAGGAAAAAACAGATGTGATCAATACATTTTTTTTTGTAAATGTTTTTCTTGAATATGGGAGGCCTTTACATAGCTTGAAATTCGATACAACAGTACCAAATCTTGTAATGTGGGAAGTACAAAGGCAAATTATATATTCAGGATGTAAACAATATACAACACTCTCTGATTTCAAAATCTGACAACATTTAGAAGAGGTGCGTGCCAAGTTCAAAATATTATGTCTCTATACAATGGGTGGTTTGTTGGAGTAGCAGACTTTGTCCAATATGTCGGTTGCTTTTCTCTGTTCCTGCGGAAAATCGAGAATAGAGTATAAGTGACAAGAAATTGAAAGTGGAGAAGATTACAAGAAACTTGTTATGCAAAGAGTAGTTGAAAGAGTCACCTTAGTTTTTTTTCCAGTTGAAGCCCCATAATGGAATTTGTTTGGTTCAGAGTGAATGTCCCCGTTGCTTGAAAACCCCGCAGCAAGTAAATCATAGCAGTATTATTCTTAAAGTACTCCTCATGTGAAACCCTAGCCAGTGCAGGAAGCAACATTTGCAGTGGTTCATTGGACAATATGCATTGGATATTTTTTTTTGCTGGATTTCAAGTTTCAAATTAGTTGGTGTTTAAAGCTATATGGGCATTGCTGTTGGTAGATGTGACATTGCAGAAGTTGTTTGTCTACTGTTTGGAAGGTTTCCAATGATGAGCTACATTTATTGCAAATGATCTCAAATGGTATGGAGTAGATGTTGGTGATAGTCAATGTACCCTGCACTTGCATGATAAGAAATTGTAAATGAGAAAATGTAGAGGTAGAATATTTGAAAGAAAAGATCATAAAAAGAGATAACGTTGAAAAATGTTATTTATTGCTCATATAGAACTCACCTCAGTAGTTGTGTTTAACATTTCTTTTAAGTCTTGTAGTGCTTTTTCCATCCTCAAGAGCGTGATGAATGTCGATTGAGTAGTCTTCAAGGCTTTGTCATTATCATTTCCACCATGCCTTGCAACATTTTTGAACAAATAAAATGTGTGTTTTTTTTGTAGTTGTTCCTCTATTACTGTAAATAGAGGTGCAAACGTTCCAAATAGGTATAGCTACAATTAGAGCAAAAAATGTTTAGTATTATGCAATGAAGAGCATGCAGAATATGAAATTTGTGGAATACTAGGAGTTTACCATTGTTGTGTCTTCTTCTGTTGGCCTGTCTTTAATTTCTAGGATAAGTTGGAGGCTAATTTGTTTAACAGAGGTTACAATTGCAACAATTGTTCCAACTGCATATGGCTCTGTATTGTTTAACAATTGCTTGATAGTCATGTTTGGAATGAATTTATATTCTATTGAAACGGTAGAGTGCTTTCTACGGTGCTGGATTCATTGAGGAGTAAGATCACATCACAGTCTCCATGGTCATAACTGGTTTTAGGTGTAATGTTGAAATTTTTGATTTGTATCCCTTTTCCAGCCACAACTTTGTCTTCATGCATTGGGATAAATTTGTGGGCAACATTTAGAGTAACTGTCATTTTAGCTTTCTCCTCAGTTAGATCTACTCGTAGGAGTTGTTTTCCATGATCTTTTTGCACAATAGTTTTATACACCATGATCACATCCCCTTGGAAAATGTTTCCAATTGTGAAACTATTAAGGTCATCAATGGATGTGAAGGATGGAGTTGATGTTGCTTGCCTGCAAAGAATGTAGAATATTTCAGTGTATGTCGATGAAATCATCTATAAAGTTGATGTAGTTTGTTTTGTACATACCTTTTTGGTCAGCTCTTGTCTTCTTCTTGACCTTCTATGTTGTCAAAGGCTAGTTTCATGGCTCTTATGAGAACAAGGTATATAGTGCAATATGAGAACAATTTAGTTCGTTGTTATAATTGCACAAAAAGTGTAAATTTTTTATAGAAGAAACACTAGTATTGAATTGATTATAATTGTACTTTTGGATGTTAATATTGCATACCTTATAGTGGTGTATAGTTTCAATGGAGAGAAGTGCATTGTACAAGGTGTTGTTGACATTGTGTAGTATTTGCATTTTGATTTAATGGAAATTGGATAACGAAAAGTATAATGTATCATGGTCACTCCAATATGTATCTATTCTAACAATGAGATGCATTCGAGGATTTGTTTTAGACCATATGTGGTCGATAACTGGTTTTGAAGTTGAACTTTGGTTTTACATGAAGAAGCGCATTTGGTGAGTTCACATATGATGTATGAGTGTTGTCTCATTTGCTGATTTCTTGCTGATATCAATATTGAAATCACCTATTATGGGCATGTTATTTCTTGTTTGTGTATCTGCTAAGGATTTTCCAATTGCACGAAGAATATCTAAAATAGATGCAGTTGGCGCTGCATAAAAGTTTACTATGGATATTTCTTGGTTATGAATGGTAACGGTTACAAGTAGCGCTTCTACCTTATTTTCTTTGTATTCAATTGTTTTTGTATTTGAAATATGTTTTTTTATGTAGATCATTATTCCATGTACATGATGCATAGAAATGCAATTGAAATGTTGTTGTAGTGTGTGTGTTTGTGTGGCCGGGGTATGCGTTTCTTGCAAGCATAGTATTTCTACTTGCATTAAATCATAGTCATTAAGTATGTCTTCAACATGTGCTTTAAAGCTTCTTGTGTTCAAAGATGCAATGAGGAGCTCATATTGGGATATAATTGTTTGCAAATCATTTTGCAATTTCCATCTTGAATTTTCTGTGAGACACATCATCTTTGTTGTTATCTCTTCTTTCACCTTAAAATTCTTCATTTTCAACGGTGCTAGTAAGTACAAAGACTCAATATTTGTAACTCGGGATAGTGTTGTGTATGTTAGTCCGTGTTGTGTGACACCAGCCGGGTTAAATGCAATTCCTTCCATTATGAGGCCTTGGGATCTATGTATTGTTCGTGCACACGCTAGTTGTATTGGAAATTGTTTCCGCATTGTTAGGCATCTTCGAGCTTGGCAATTTGGTGTTGGTCTAGTAATACGTAGGATTGGTATCCAACTCGTGTCTATCATTTTTTCATACAAGTGAGTGAGTTTATTTTCCTGCATATGCCTGATATGAGGGTCATTAAATTTTATCCATATTATGTCCATTTCATTTACAACCGTGTACGCTTTGAATATTCCATCGAATCCATTGACTAACCTATTTTGAATGTCATAATTACGAGCAAATATTTCTATAAGAATATCAGTTTTGAGTATGATAGTTGATGGTAGAGTGGAAGTGTGTTGATGTGGATGGTATACATTGTACCCGTCATCCTCTTTGTCTATCGGGTGTAGTGTAATTTGTTGTCTAGGAGAAATGGATAACATTTGATTGTTGTGTTTATTGACATTGTCATTCTTGTAGAAGAGATATGGAAAATTTGGATCAATAGGAGATGTTCGCAAGCATGATTCGTTCACATAAGATAAGTCAGAATCCATTTGTTTTCCTGTGCGCATATAGTTTAGGACCGAAATGAATTTTTCATTTTTTTGATGCATTGTTTTGTTTAGTTGGTAGATTTTCACATTATCTCTCCAAAAACAATATGGAATTTGATGATCATTGAATGTAGGATACTGAAATATGAGGGATTCATGTACGTGTTGTGCTTGGTAAAAGTATCCACAAAAGAGCATATCGATATTGCCAAAGTGTTTCGTGGGAGTATGCATTATATCTCACAGTCATTTGTCTATAAAATACAAGGATCTATAACCCACCAATGATATTTCGTCAATAAGAATGATTCGTACTTGTTGATATTGCTGTGATAATGTGTCTAATGATTCAGAAATTAATGGTATTGAGTTTGATCGATTGAATGGTAGTAGGAATGCAGAGTGTATTGTCACTCTACCAACATTGTATGCAGCCTTTCCTGTATATGCTAGTATCAATCCTTTTAGTTTGAGTGGATAGTTGTCTATGAAATTGTTGTAGAGGTGTACACGTGTCTCATATATTAATTTAGCTGTAAATGTTTTTCCTGTACCTGCACCTCCTGTGAGAAAGAGGTGGAATGGATTTGATGGGTTGAGTCACTTTTTTGTTGATATGTCTTTAATGATTGCTTGTTGTTCCTTGTTTAGCATTCTTCTCTTTTTGTAGTAGTCAATGGTTGAAGATATGAGGGGATGCTTCCCAATTTTGAATTTGTTTTTTGTGTATTTGTTTTTGTTGAAATGATCTATAAATTGCAGATCGGATTTCAAGTCATATTTCTTTGGGTTGTTTTATCATGTTGTCAGGAACATCGTTGTTTAGCTCTTGTTCTCTAGTCATGTCATCGATGTCACCCCATGTAGGATTAAGTTGGAAAGTGAATTTAGATTTGTTTGTTTGATAGTTTGTTCATGATATGCATATGCTTGTTTCCAAGTCGCAAATCCTTGTTGTAGTGTTTTTTGATTGATGACGAAAGGAACATATAGCAACAAATTTTCATGACAGTAGTTTTCAATATCAACTTCTTTGTTGTATCTTATATATCAAATGATGTTTCCCTTCTTTTTTAATTTTTTTTTTCGCTATTTCTTTGTTATTCTGATACAAATTTAGATAGGCAAATACGTGTCAGTGTAGATGGTTGCTTGATATAGTGATCTACAATCGATTGGCACATTATGTTATCTGATTCATTAGGAACTTTATTCAAAAGTGTTGGTGGATTGAGGACAAATGTGCGTTGATCTGATGGACTCGTGTCTATGAAGACACATTTTCGAGAGCAACTATGCAATGGCAATGACAGAACGATGTGAACCAATTGTTGAGAAGAAATTTGTTGGGTGTTGAGCAATGTGTTGCCTAGTTGTCGCACCATTTCAATTGCATCGATATTTCTTTCTTGATGGTATTTTCTAATTTTTTGAAATGATTTTGTTGTTGACTTGTCGAGTTTAGTCATATACGATGTACAATAATGTGCTGCTGCATGTGCATTGAGAACATCGGGAATTCGTGTTAGCTCTCCATAGTTGAGGAACTTTTTTAGAAAAGCTATTGGTCCATGTATGTGAAGGTTTTTCATGTCAAAAAAATCCTTGGTTGTTTTGGTGTGATTTTTATTGCATGTATATATTTGAGCTCAATTATTTTTAATTATGCTAGGAACATGTCAAATGTGTCTTCTTTTTTATATTATTTTTTCTCTAACACAACAAAAATGTCCTTTGCATTTTGAATTTCCAATTCCATTGGTTAGTTGGAAGGCTCAAGAATCACGGTTCTTCTCATCGGAGGTATAGGGAAATTATATCTGTAATTTAATTTTGACTTTCTATAGCAACTTCTTCAGTGTGGTGATGTCCATGCAATATTCCAATATTTGTATCTATTTTTTTTGTGTCACAAGATATGTATTTATCAACAAAAGCTTCAATTTAATTAGTCTCATTCTCTCTATAAATTGGTGCAAGTTTGGTCCATACCAAGAAGTTTGTATGTTGATTTCCTCGGTTTTGGAACTTTTTTTTACAGATAAATGATCTTATATTGGTCCAAAAAATGATTTGTCTTTGTATATCATTTGGATCATTGAATTCATTTTGTAGTTTATAGTATCGTAGTACAAGTGACAAGGTCCTTCCTAATTAGAAGAGTCATTGTCTATAGTGATAAAATGATGATTTTGATCTAGATTTACATTTTTGTTCTTGTTTATAGATACAATTTAGATAGTGTTAGATGTGAGTGTTTGTCTAATTGTGTTTGGCACTTGCAAATGTTAAAAATAATGTTGGTGGTCCTAATTGTTGTATCATCACAAATGTGTTTCTTTGCTCAATTGGTGCAAGTAATCTGGAGATGTGCATGTATTTGTTTGAAGTCCATGTACCCAATATCTAATTCCAACATTTTTTTCCAAGTTCGGTTTGTATTTAACATATCTTGTAAGTAACTTTCTTCCTTTTAATTGTGCATTTTCTTATCCTCAGCCCACATAGTTTCCGAACACTTGGCATATGATATTATTTATTGCTTTGAATAAAATCTTGGTTGTATGATATAGGACATGCACCGATTTACATGTTGTAATTCCCATTGTACAATTTTAAGGTATGAGAATGAAGTTCATTCATATTGTCAAGTCAAGGATCACCGGAAAAAAGTGTTGGAAAATTCGGTTCTTCAACAAACTTGTCTTTCAAAATCCCAAGTGGATGTTGTCCTTCTATAGGAGCAACTTGTATTAGTTTATTTTTGTAAATCACGACATGTAATGAGTGACTCTACGAATTTGTGTGTCATGCTCTCATTTGGTGCATCTTCTTCATCCTAACTACTTGTGTTGTTCGATGTCTTGGAGTTTCATCTTCACTGCCATTTGTTTTTGTCAACAACATGCAACAGTCTTCCTCCAAGCTTTTTTGACTTGAATTTTTTGCATTTAATATAAATTTATTTTGCACAATTATTGCAAGGCACACATGATTATGTATGTTTGTAATTTTCCTTCTTTGATAGGGTTTTTGTATTGGAAGTCATTCTTTTAAGTTCCACTCCAATTGCATATGATCTCATCTAAGGACTGTGGCAATGTGCCTTTTGTATTATATATGGTGTTGGAAGGGACGTTGATGATTACACTAATCAATCCTATTTGTGGTTTCTTATATCCCAATTCTCTTATTTGTGCAAATGCAATCCGACAGTCGAAACAAGTCATTTCTTCAAGTTCTATAAGCATTTTGACATATGTCATGTAATTGTTTAGTTTAATATTGTCTGGCGATGCAAGTTTTGGTAATCTTTCCATTTTTCAAGGTCTATTCTACACTTTTTGAATATTTACTTAAATACATTATGGTCTTATATCCTTTTTCATTGCCAAAGTTATGTACGTTTGTTTTTTTAATCGCGTAAAGTGTACCATATTATAGCTAAAATGAAATTTCTTGCAAATAGGGACATGCATGTTTTGGGGTATCTTGGATTTTTTTGTTGAATTTATTGATTGGGCGTATTTTTATTACAATGTGTCATTATGTCTCGTAGTTGTATTTTTGTTTCTAGAAAACAAAATTCAAATGATGCAAAGTGATGTTTTAATTGTTGATCAGTATTATAAAACTTTAGTTGAATATATGCTTTTGAATTTGCTTGGTTGTGGGTGTTCTTTCCATTATTGTTTCCTTACTTGGGTCGAGCAATAGACTTGAAATAACATCTGAATGTTTTAGTTATTGGTGGTATGGAAGATACAATTGTTGATTACCAACTTTAGTAATTGATTCTGATTTGGATGATCCATAGCTCAGCTAGTTCATATTGGATGTGTATTGTTTCTGTTTCAAAATAGATTATATTAAAAGTTGCTTTTGATTTTACACAATTGCAATATGTGGTCACAATATATTTTTTCATTGGATGACCACAAATTGAATTCTTACATTGACTAATAGAGATATCCATTCTAAGCAAAAGTCACTTCGCCTCAATTTGCTCCTTGCTTGGAAAAGCATTCCCAAGTTCACAATCTGCGCCTGCCAATTTGTAATTTTTTGGTATTTTTCGATATTGAAGTTGTTTGTTAAGTGTTTTTCATAAGAGATGGAATGCTCTAAGGATTTCCAGAAAGTATCGCATTACAAAATGATTGAGTAATGTAGCGACACAAACATTGTATCTCATATTATTCATTCGGATCAAGTGGAAAATGGAGTCTGAATAATCTTTCACCATAGTTAGAGGCATGTGTAATTAGGCTAGAATAAGCCATATTGTATTTAATTCATGTGTGAAATGTTTGACCGATACAACTCAATCTTGTTACAAGTAGTGCAATAGTTACACATCTGTCTTACAGAAATATTATAATTGTCACTTTTTTTGCAATGTAATGGTTCATAGTGGCTAGCTACAAGGATTGTGTGTCATGGAACAAGATGGAGCATGGAAGTTGAGGACTATTTACATTCAATCAAAAGAGTAATTCATTATTTTTGTCTAGGGCCAAACACATATTTGTATATTCAACCATCTAGATAGCCAATTTATGCAAAAACTATCACACCATAGTCCAGTTTCATTTGTGTTTGGAACACTGCAATGTAGACAATCACATTCTATGCATAAATATGTTTTTATGTCATGTATTCCATGTCAGAGTATGTAATTGTAATGGATCTAATTCTAGTTGATAAGATTTTAGTGCATCAGGTTCACCTCTTTTTAAACAATTTGGGAAATGATTGATGATACCGTTATGTAGTTCTAAAGATGTATATTTGAAGTGTAGAAGCACTTGAAATGCGTTGAACAGGGAATCCCCCACATGGTAAGAAAATTTTGGTTCTCTTAGTACGTTTTCTACACTTAAAGCGTCATCGATGGAAGCATACTGCACTTTATGCATTCGTTTGTAGTCTTCTACAATTATTGGTTTGTCGCATGTTTGATTGGTTGTTGTTCTATATTGATCTATTGTTCATTTACGTTTTTGTTAACAAAATCCATTGAGTGCAGAAAGCAATAAACAAGTAATTTTTTGAATATGTACATTTGCATAAGATGTGCAATTATTTTGTTTGTAATAAAACACTTAGTTGTGAACACCTGCAACATAGACAACACAATAACAAAAAATTAGATATTAAAAAATGACACATTTTTATAAGATTTACTTTCAATTAATAAGATTGAAAAAGATAATACACTTGATTATAAATTTAAATAGGAAGAATAGTTGTAATTTTGATTCTATAAAACTCCATATGTACAATCTATAAAGAAAAACAAATAATTTTTTTACGGATCCGAAAAAAACATTTATGTTAATATAAAATAAGTGTAATACAATATTTATCATACATTATGCCAAACATTTAGACAATACTAAGTCACTAAATTAATTATTGAATCATAGAAAATGAAATTAGTTTCCATCTCAGCATTAATTTATTATTATATTATAAAGAATTATAAAGTGAAGTATAATTCTTATTTTTAATGAAATTATCACATATGATTTTCTAAAGAGTAACCAATTTTCCAACCATAACAAATATTGGTCCCATGACTTGAATATTTGACTCCACTTTTCAACTTAACAACTTCACAAATGAGTATTGGTATTGACGCCCTGTCAAAGCTAACAAGTAGTGGTTAAACTCATGTATTTAATTTAATTTAATTTAATTTAGATATTAATGTCCACAGAAGGCCAAGAATGGCCTATGGGACAAAAAAATATAGACCAAAAACCAAATCATAATAGGAGTGCCAAAACATCTCCAGAAACAGAAAAAGGAAACAACAAATCAATTGCTAGAAGGTTATAGATCATGAAACCAATAGAAAGTGCGTTGTCTAACACATCTAGACCAGGTTGTCTGAATATGAGATCTCTTAAGATTCCTGAAATCAGTAATGTGAAAGTAAGAACTGATATTTATGTACTTATTTGTATTTGAGGACTGCAATTTGAGTGTTCTTTCCCAAATTTGAATTATTTCATGAATAAATAAGGCTAAGCATTTTTGATCTTCATATCGAATGAGACTCCTTAAAGATCCATTGGAATATCTAAAAATACAATGCTATCTTCCATGGATTTCATAATAGATGGGACACTTGAATATAAAATGCTCTTCACTTTCAGGTTCTAGAAAACACAACTGACAAATCCACTCATGTTGTGGAAGGATATGATCAAATTCCATCCGAAGAGGGTGAGAGAAAATGTGAAACTGAGCTAAAGGGATCCTTAGGCATGTAGGAAAAAACATCTCCATATATTCTGGAATTTTGTTTTGATCTTCATGGAAGTAGGAATAAAATTGAAAATAGTGAAGAAGCTTTGGTTTCAAAGGCTCTTTTGGAGAAAACCATGTAACTTTCAAATAAGACTTAGTGAGCTCCTCTCGTATACCCCTGTTAACTTCCTGTTTAGTGAGTTGAGGAGCATTAATAGAAAACCCAAGAGGAGGGAGCCTATCAATATCAATATCCATCTTCTAAAGGAGAGTAGTAATTCTTGCATACCAATAAGATTTGCAACCCTTTTTGGCAAGTTGTATAGAAGATTGAAGTGCCAAATATGGATACCTATTTTAGCCAGAAAATGAATCTGCCATGCATCAAAGCCTATGCAACAAAGTGATAACATTGAAAATCAAAGAGATAAAGAGAGGACATACCCCAAACTCAGCAAGAATAATTGAGTGAGGAACTATTTTTTGGCTCGAATATTCTTTGATAACATGGAAATGAAAACTCTTTCCATACGATTGAAATAATTTTGTCTCAAATATGGACCCCAAACATCACATCTGTATAAAAGTGCTGGTGTAACCAATGTATGAAAAAGTCAAATCTTTTTTTGAAAATCTTGAAATTCGAGCTGAAAACATTGTCTTTCCAAGAATGTCAATGCTACATACCTTTTCTCAGTCTTTCTTCTATTGCTGGAACAAAACTAAAAGGTGGACCAGAGAAAACCACACCCAAGTAGGTGTAAGAGTACACCACCTCAACTTGTTTTCCTTTGTACAAAAAAATTCATTGTAGATACTACTTTTTTGGTTGTATTAAATGCCATGAGTTTTGTCTTTGCAATATTTACTTCCAGGCCTTTCTTATCACAAAAATCACTCAATTCATCAAGCTGATTTTGAAGACCTGTAATTGTGTGAGAAAGCAAAATAATGTCATCTACAAACAATAAAATAGCAATGTAGATCCCAAGGAGGATACAACCATTCATGGTACCTATGTCTATGGAGATAAGATCCTCTAATTCATCAATATAGAGCCCAAAAAATGTAGGTGATAGTGGACAACCTTGTTTCACACCTATGTTACTAAGAATGTTATTAGTAGTGCCCAATTTGGTACGGATATGCCCAAAATTTTTCTCATATAAAGTCATGACAAGAGAAATTACCATGTTAGGAAGACCCAAATCTTTTAGCCTCTGAATCAAAAGATGTCTTGGTACTATATCAAATGCCTTATAGAAGTCCACAAAATAATAATATACATTCTATTTTTTAGTCTTTGCTTCCTCTATAATGGCAACCAAAGTGAATATGCGATCATTAGCTCGGTGATTCCTCCTAAAACCTACTTTACCTTTTTCCCTGATCCGTCTCTTTTCTGCCCATTGTGAGATATAATCATTAAGTACTGTAGCAAAAAGCTTAGCCAAAGTATGCCCAATCATGATGGTATGGTAATTCTCTGGCTTAAGAGAATCTCCAGATTTGAAGATGGGATGTATAATATGGGAAGTCCAAGAGGGAGGAAGACCATGAGGAACAATAAAATTAAAAAGATTGGAAATATGGACAACAAGAACAATTGGACTATGATGGAAGAATTCAACTTTTAAATTTTCCACATCTTGGGCTTTATTGGAATGGAGTTTATAGATGGATTTAAGGACCATCTTATCAGTGAAGAAATGACACTTGGGCGGTCTAGGATTCAAATGAATGGAGGGCTGATTGGGAGTATCATAGAGAGAGGTAGCATAGGTAAACTAGGTATGTGGGTCGGTAATGGCACAAGTAGATTTTTTGGGTAAAAATGATCTCCAGAAAGACTTGGGATTAAACTAGATTTGGTATATGGTAGTTATTTGTTTATCATACAAGTATTGTCATTTTTCCTTCTAAGAATGATTCTATAAAGCTTTTGGGCCAGCTTGGCTTTAGAGGGAGTTTTGGTCATAATAAGTTTAGTTAACTTGTCAACATTTTTACAATCCACATCGTACCAAGAATTTCTCGGGAAATGACCATGGGTATGGAGTCGAGAAGTATGATTGGAGTGGGGGAAAGCCTTAAAGGCAGCATCCATAATTCCCTATGATAGTCTAGTAGCCCTCTCAACTGGCTCTAAAATATCATAAATGTTCATGAGGCCAGTTATGAGGATATTAGTGTCACTCTCATCATATGCATGGTCAAAATGGACAGTAGTACGTTTTTGTGAGATTACATGGGAGGATGTTGCAATAGGTGTGGCAAGAGGCGTACGGAAAGAGAGAATGGCATGATCATATGTACTCAAAGAAAAAGATTTGTAGGATATAACATAGTCTACAACACTAGCTCCACCAGAATAGCGGAAACAAGTAAAGCCTTTAGAATTAAGGAAGTGTTTCATACCATTCAAGAAAACAAGATCATGTGATTCAACCAATTTGATTAGGTGTTGTCCATAAGCATTCACCATAGAGTCTGCAGAATAACGTTGAAGCCCTGATTCATGCTGATCTACTTCATAAATCATCAATGGGTCATTGTGAAGATCATGATTAGCACACTGAAGGTGGCCAATCCAAGCATTGAAGTCACTGAGAAGAAGAACCTCACCAAAAGCTGAGTATTTTGTTATTTTCGGTTGTAAGTCTACAAAGGGAGATTCACCATCAAGAGCTAGAGCATAATTTGAATATTGTGGGGGGGAGTAACAGGTAACAATATACAGATTCTGCAAAGGAGGTCTTCTTGTAAGTGATATCCATAGAAACCTTGCAAATTCATCATATCCTTCAAATTGAATAGAAGAATGGAGATGATCTCTATAAAGGCAAGCAAATCCACCAGAGCCTTTTGTGCCATGTCGAAGTAGTGGTCTGTGAACACTAATCCATGAGTATCCTGCATATGAGGGTAGAGGTTTCTCCTTGGTTTCATGAGTTTCCATGTGAAAAATGACATCTGATTTAAGAATCACATCTTCAGAAGACCTTGGGGTAAAAAAGATAGAACCATCACAATTCCAAACTGCAATTGTAATTGAGGTTGTAGACCATGTTTCAGAGCTCTGGCGTCATGTAGAAATAGGCCAAGGTTTAGTCCACCAATCAGGAGGAGAATACTTGATCCAAGCCCTTCCATTACGGATTACAACCCATTTCCCTTGCTTTCTGGCATCAATAACTTTCATCCTACTTTCTTTTACCTCTTCTTGTTGCATCTTAGTTAAATCCTCATCTAGATAAATTTTGTCAACACGATCAAACATTTTTTTCTTTGATCTAAGTGTCTCCAATTTATCTTGTGATGTGCGAAAGTGAATAACTAAAGAGTCATCTTGATTGAACCAAGATCTATCTAGTGATATAGTATGAAATGTCTTATGTCAGACTACATGTGCCGCGTGACATGTGAAGGCAGTGGTGTCAAATAGCTATGATGCCAGGGAAATTTTGTAGGAAACTAAGTGTTAGGTTTTTGTAGGAGCACAATTTTGGCTTTCAGCTATAGTAATGTCTTCCACTTTCTGCCCATTGCTTGTGCCTGGCCTTCTCTAGCTAGTGCATTTTATAATTCAGAAACTAGTTTTCTAGTAGCAGAGGGTTGCTAGCTTGTAGGCAACACCAATGTGATGGGTTATTTGACTTCTAAGGGGAAAAATCTTGGACTTGGGAATACTGTGATGTTTTCTTTTCTAAGGGAGATTAGTAATGCCAAGGTTGGGAAGGTCTCCTGCTGCTGCCTGTGCTGAAATTATAAGGTTTTCTAGTAGACAGACTGTTGAGGTAACATGGGAAAAAGGTAATTTTTTGAAACAAAACTCTATTGCAGCCATTGCTTTGGTTGGAGAAAAAGTAGTCTTATTTGCAGCAACGAGAATACCTTTCCTGGACTGCGGGCTTTGGAAATACATATGTGAAGAGTAAACTTTGGAACAATAATTTTGTACAAGACATTATTTTGACTCGAGGAAAATAGTCTGGTTAAAGTTAGCTTAACACTTGAAATAGAGGAATCTATGCATTTTTTAATTTATATTTAGTTTTGATCTTCCCTTTTCTCCCAGATACATGTTAGTAAGCATTTTTTTGAGGGCATATTTGTAGATTTTAGAGATATAATGTGAGGCCTATTAGGTTTAGCTTGAACTTAAGCACCTTTTTCTGTTAGCTATTTATCTATTGGTGAGTGATTTTTTTTCCTTTTGTTTGGTAAAAATTATCCACTGCCTTTAACAGGGTGCGGGGTATACACTCTGACCGCATTGTTAAGATGTGTAATCTTATCATCCTCCAATATAACCCATGGATGTATCAGCATAACATTTGCATATCGTATATGTCCATTGGAGTAATGGGTTGTCTTATTGTGCTGTAGGATTTTTGGGGCACTTGAACCCGGTTCATGCTCTTAATGTACACCATTTTGTTAGGGCGTATTTGGTTACTCTTGGTTTTGGATGTTTTGTTGGTTGAAAATATTTCATAGCCCCAAAATATTTCCGTCTCATAGGCAACATTATTCATTTACATGTATTTTCATAGGCTTGTGTTTCTTTTGCCAGCGCAAAAAGGAGGAATTGTGAGGGGACATAAGGTCGTTCTGGTATGTATCTTTGATCTTGGTCTACGTGGATCCAACAACTTGCAGTATTAAATCACACACACAGTTTGGCTCACTGCTTGATAAATTTGGTGACATGGAGCTTCTGTTGAACACCGCCTCTCAAGCAAGCAGATTGCTTGATGCCCAAAAATGAGGGAATTCTATTATGAAGGTTTCATTTTTATTTATTGAGTAATTAAGGTGGAAGGGTGGAATATATCTCAAAAGTCTGTGTCTGTCCCTTATAATGATAGTTGGGAAGCCATTCTCCCAAAAAAAATCCTTTACAAATCACGCAAAGACCACTTTAATAAAATGTGTAATATTGAGAATTACAATCCATAGTAGTCTCATGTACCTTGTGAGAGATATGGAAGTTCTACTTTCCACTACACATAACTATAAAACCCCTATTGTTTTCTCTAAAAAAAAATAGTTTTTACAGTCGCTAGGGTGACTTTTGGTCTTCAGTAAATAATATTTAAATAATTAAAATATATTTATATTTTCAGAAATTTTGTTTACAACAGTTCCAGTTGCTGGTAACCTTTAGTGCAAAGTTTGTTCTAGCTGCAGATGGTTTCAAACCGAACAAGAAAATTATAGTGGCTTCACATATAGCTATTTTCATATCCCAATTAGTTGAATTTTCATTGATGCTCATTACTCGGTTGGATATTTAGATTAGTGATGTGGTATTTGTAACATTTTTTTAATTGAAAAATCCTTTGAATTGGCTTTAAGGGTGTATTCTGTGCTATTCTTACTCAGTTATTATATTTTTGTAAAAGGGTACTCTCCCATGTCAGTCGATTTATGTTCTTCTTATTGGAAATAATTTCTACTTTAATAAAAGTGACTTTATTAAAGTTTCTTTATTATCACTTTAGAAAAAGTGGGGATTTAAAGTCATTATTTCTACTTTATTAAAGTGACTTTATTAAAGTTGCATTATTAAAGCATGATCTAGAATCACTTTACAAAAAGTGAGTATATTCAATAATGGTTGGATATTTGTAATTTCATTATTGTATTATTTCTCTACATGTTTCTAAGTCCTCTATATATGTGAGGCACTTGTAATTTGTTTTGTAAGTAACAAGAAGTGAAGCTCAAGATTCTTCCCTCCTCTTGGGTGTTCTATTCTCCAATATATTTTAATTCAATTTTGTTTGTCTCATGCTTAGTTCTATTTTATTCAAGCTGTAGCTTGATTCTACAAAGTGGTATCATAGCTGGGAAGATCAATTTGAAGCAAAGAATGGAGATCTCAGGAGCAGTGAGAACCAAATCTCTAAGACAATCAAATTGAGTGGTTTTTAGTTATTTTTATGGTATGCAGATTTTAGTGTTGAATTGGAAGTTTTTTGTGGATTTCAAGAGCTTTACATAAAATTTGAAAGAGGCTATTGGCATACTCTCTTGAGTTAATATTTTGTGAAAGTTTGTTTTATTTCGACAACCATGGCTTCCACATCTGGTGCATCCTTGTCAAGTTTACAAACCCCCATTTTCATAGGTAAAAATTATGAATATTGGTTATTAACCATGAAATCCCTATTTAGATCACATGGTGTGTGGGAAATTATAGAGACTGCATATGTTGAGCCAGTTGATCAAGAAACTTATGCTACTCTCTCACAAGCCGAGAAGGATATTTTGAGGGAGCAAAGGAATAAGGATGGGAATCCATTTTCTACATACAACAAGCTATGAATGAAGAAATTGATTCTATTGAAAATAATCAAACTTGGGATTTGACTAACTTGCCTGAAGGCAGGCATGCAATTAGTGTGAAATGGATTTACAAAACAAAACATAGTGCTGATGGAAAAATTCAAAAGCTCAAGGAAAGGTTAGTTGTTAGAGGTTTCACTGAATACCCTGGAGTAGATTACAATGAAACTTTTGCTCTGGTTGCACGATTAGACACCGTAAGGACTGTTTTGGCCATATCTGCTAAATAAAAATGTCATGTATATCAAATGGATGTTAATTCTACATTTTTGAATGGTTTCCTTGATGAGGAAGTGTACATGGACCAGCCACAAGGATATAAAATTCCAAGACATGAAGACAAGGTCTACAAGTTGAATAAGGCCCTCTATGGACTCAAGCAAGATCTTAGAGCTTGGTACAATCGAATTGATTCCTACCTGATAAAGAATGGTTTCCAAAGAAGTAGTAGTGAGCTAACTTTATATATCAGAATTAATGAACAAGGTAAAATTTTGATTGTGTGCTTATATGTGGATGATTTAATTTTCATTGGTGATCTTTCCATAGATTCTTTTAAGGATTCTATGAAAAGTGAATTTGAGATGACAGATTTAGGCCTCATGAGATATTTTCTGGGCATTGAAGTCCAACAATATGAAGATGGCATATTTATTTCACAAACAAAATATGCTAATGATGTCTTGAAAATATTTAATATGTTAAAATACAAGGAAACTTGGGGTTAAAGTTGAGTAAAGAGGATGGCGGATCAGTTTTTGATTTGAAACTATTCAAGAGGCTTATTGGTAGCCTCATGTATTTGACAGCCACAAGGCCTGACATCACATATGGTGTAAGTTTGATTTCAAGGTTCATGGAGTCTCCCAAAGACTCACATTGGCAATCAGGTAAAAGAATTATGAGGTATGTCGGTGGAACAAGGAACTATGAATGATTTTATTCCAATTCTAAAGAATTCAAACTTTTTGGATAAACTGAAAGTGATTGTGCAAGAATTATAGATGACAAGAAAAGCACTTTAGGTTATGATTTTAATTTTGGAACAGGTGTGGTTTATTGGGCATCAAAGAAGAAACCCATTGTTACTCTTTCATCAACTGAAACTGAATATGTTGTGGCCACAGAAGCAGCTTGTCAATCTGTGTGGATGAGAAGGATATTTTCAGATTTGAAGTGTGCTCAGGAAGAAGCCACCAAAATTTTATGTGACAACAATTTTGTAATTGCTCTCTCCAAAAATCACGTCTTTCACAAAATAAACAAGCTCATAGATACTCGGTATCACTTCATAAGAGAGTTGGTTAATAACAAAGATATATTTTTGGAATACTGCAGATCACAAGATCAGATTGCAGATATATTTACTAAGGCCTTAGCTAAGGATACCTTTGAATATCTTAGATATAATCTAGGCATAGTTAGTGGTAGAAATTAAGGGGGAGTATTGGAAATAATTTCTACTTTAATAAAAGTGACTTTATTAAAGTTGCTTTATTATCACTTTATAAAAAGTGGGGATTTAGAGTCATTATTTCTACTTTATTAAAATGAATTTATTAAAGTTGCTTTATTAAAGCATGATCTAGAATCACTTTACAAAAAGTGATTATAGTCAATAATGGTTGGATATTTGTAATTTCATTATTATATTTTTTCTCTACATGTTTCTAAGTCCTCTATATATGTGAGACACTTGTAATTTGTTTTGTAAGTAATAAGAAGTGAAGCTCAAGATTCTTCCCTCCTCTTGTGTGTTCTGTTCTCCAATATATTTTAATTATATTTTGTTTGTCTCATGCTTGTTCTATTTTATTGAAGTTGTAGCTTGATTCTACACTTCTTGACCATACTCTATAGCCGATTAATATATATTCATTATTTCTAGATATCTTCTGGACAAGAAGCTGAAATTGAATCCATTGTTGATGATTGTCCATGAGGTCATGTGGCTATTATGAGATCAAATGAAAATCTACTAAGATTCTATAAAATAGCATATTTTTTTTAATGAGATTTCATTTCTTAAAAATAGAAAAGAAACATAACCATAAAATTAATCAAAATTTTAGTTCATGCAGTACATAGAAGAAGAGAGCTTAAGAAGGTGTGGGTGCCAAATCAGTACAAAACATCTCCAAGAAAACTATGGTTTCTACAATTTTGCGGGAGTGAAATTTGCTCAAGTGGTTGCAGGAAAAAAATTTAAAAATGAAATCTTTACCTAAACTTCTGTAGTGGAGATGTTTTAGGAAGGGAAGTTTTAGCAGGCAGTGAAGAGCAATGTGCACAACTTGCTGGAAAATCACTCTGCAACAACACTTTGGGATAGAGCAGTAGCACTAGCGGAATAGGTAATATTGAAGAAAGGAAAACATACCAATGACATCCACCCCTTTAGAATGACCTTTCACGGTTAAAGATCTTTGTGCTTGACACAACTCCACAACAACTTAAGCACCAAGGTCCAATGTTCAAGATGAAGTTTCATGCATGCAACAAAGTTACCTAAAGATGAAGTTTCGAGCATGCAACAAGAAGTTTCAAGAAGTACAATAAACAATAAAATAATGTTCAATCTTTTCATGTTAAGTGATTTTTTCCATGTACTGAATTGAATTAATGATTCTAATAAATATTGTCAAGGACACTTGTCACTTTAAAATTAGTGATTTTTTCCATGTTAAGGACACTTGTCACTTTAAAATTTTATTATTTTAAAATGTTAGAAAATTACTTTGGCAATAAGACTAAAAAATAGTCACATCACCTTGAACACCAATCAATTGGCTAGAAAAATAAATATGTTAATTTTAAAAATGTTTATAACTTTAGAATATGACAAAGTTGGAAAAAATAAAATCATCTTATTGGCTACTTTTGTAAAATTAATATGCTGCATTGAAATGTATAGTATTCCTGCCGAAGGCAGGAACTAATAATAATTTTTTTAAAGTGATTTATAGAATTTTGATTTTTCTAAGGACCATTTTTGAAACATGGAACTTACAATAAAATCTTTTCAAATAATAATTCCATGAATATTTATAATTTCTATAATCAAAATTGTCAATATTATTTGTATTATGTTCAGATAATAATTCTTTGAGTATTTTAGCGAATATAAAAAGTAGAACTAACAATAATATATTATGAATTTATTGACACAAAATTTTATTTTGGAAATTATAATGTAAAGAACATTAAGTAGAATAGATATACATTAGCTTTGTCAATATATTTTTTATTGGAATGTATAGTATATTATTACTACAAATTGTTATGATAAAAATGGTGATTAGAAAGAGAAACAAAACAATATTCATGCCAATAAAACACATGGGTCATGAAACATTTGATGACATATATAGAGGAAGTAATAGAAACAAGACAAGAAAGACTTTTTGTAAGAAATTTCATAAGCTTACATGATCAATTCATGTTGGGTTCACAATCATGTATCTATCAATGCACCACAACTAAAACATTGTGTAAATATGTCTAATTAGATTTAATTCATATATTATACATCCTCACATAAATCATAATATACTAGGATTATTATAGGATAATAAGAAATGGGAATAATTGAAATGTTTTGAAGAAATAGGGTTTTAATGTGATACAAATTTTGTTACAATTTGGGAGATCACCATTAGAAACATATAGTGCAAGACATGTACAAATATTGTGTTGGCATTATAGAATACATAAAGAAAATCATTTCAATCATGTAGGTATTTTTTTGATGGATACTATATCTTATGTGATGGGTAATATATTGTCTACGATGAATAATATATCCTTTGTGATGTAAATGTTCCAACCCTTATCACTTTTAGTGAACACAACAAACTAAAATGTACTGTTCTTTAAATGTTTCAAAGCTACTTTTGGCATGAGAATGTTTTTCAAATAAATGCATTATATTATTTTATACTTCAAATAATGTCTATGATTATATCTCTCATCATTTTTTTGTAAATAAACTTATGGTTGTTGAAGTTGGTGTGGGTATATGAAACTTTGGAAGAATGGCTATGTGGTTGAGTTGGGAAAAATCGATGAGAGACAATATCTATGTGTTATTGGTGTATAATATCATAAACATAAAACTAGTAATCGTATTAATTCCTAAGCTAGGAAAACTAGTGATTTGTAGCACATATAACATTTCCCTTTTCAATGAGTGTTCAAACATGAATGAATACCTGATCTTCTATTAAGTTCTTATAATTTCTCAATAGATTCACATGGATAATGGATTCTCTACATTTCCTCCTATAAATGTAATACAATGCTTGCGTACTTATAGACTATTGAAAATCAAATTATGACACTTAATGACACGTAAAATGATAAATAAATGACTAAACAACAAATAAATACAAGCCTAAAAGATATGTACACCTTGACCAACTTTGACCACCAAAAATCCCCATGAGCATCAGGACATTCCTCACATCATTGGGAATGTGCAAACACTCTAGAGAGTGAATAGGGAAATCTAGATGCTATAGTCAAGACAACTCCAGGCATTTATAAATTGTGAAAGAATAAAAAATGGGAGGATAAGAAGTGGAGACAAGATGTAAACCCATATAATGCACTAATGTGGGACAGAATGTATCATAAATAATGAAAAAATTATCATTTATTTCATGCAGTTATTCATTTTTAAAAGAATTGTTGTAATGCCCAGCTGAGCATCATATTTTTTTTGTTCTACCTACCCCCTCCCAACCACCTGACCTGTGGGTTGAAATGACCGCCGTGTTTTCTGCTGTCCTTGCGTGAGGGAGACGGGAGTGGGTGGAGCCCCATTTTTCTTCGCCATGATTTCGTTTTGGGATTCTCCTTCAATGCGTACAGGTGGGTGTGGGTCTCCAAAAATTGTGTTGTCCAGGCAGAATCTGTGGGTGCAGAACCGAAATTTCTCCTGGGAGGGTTGTGAGGAAGATTTCGCTGTATGTCAGCAGCTACAGGGTCGAGAGGTAAACTTATCTCAGAAAATCAGTGGCCTCTAGAGTGGGCTAAGTGCGACAGCTGCTGCAGGGTGAGCCCAAGGAACCATTGGTGTTGATCTTGATGTTCTGGTTGCACGCGACTACAGTGGAGACCAGTTGTTGCAGAATCTTGTAGCTCGTAGTAGAAGAGATGAGATAAAGTTTTAGTTAAGTTGTCTTGCCTTTTCATTTTGGGAAGTCGCTTCTGTCCAGGTGGCGAATCTAACATGGAAGAAGCTCGATCAAATCTTGAGGCTACAGTACTAGGGATGTACAAATGATAAGCTGAGATTGCATTCACTATTGGTTCTAGTTTTGCACCGGAAAATGTGGGTTCCACGGCTGCCATAGCCCATGTGAGTCCATCTGAACTATGGTATTGCTAACTGTGGAGATTCATGAGCAGTGTTGATATAGGTGAGTTATAGAAAACAAGCCCTCTTTCTAATGACCATAGGCCTGAACGTAGACGATGTTATGGGCCGTCCACTTGAAGCTGCTGGAAGACGTGTTATTAATTTGGAATGTGATATCTTGTTGGAGGATCTTCACAACATACTGTCTGCAGCAGTAAATTTCAGCCAGTTGCAACGGTGATTCTCTCTGTTACAGTTGTCTAGAAGCCGGTTGGTGAGCGCTACTCAACAAGCAGGTATGTGCACGATACGGCCTTGCTGCTAGTGCAAACTTTGTTTTGGCTTGTACGCATGCTTATGACTATTTGCAATCCCATTGCCTATTCTGTTGGGAAGGTGTTGGATTGTGTTCTTGGGCACAACGAGCCAAAAATTAATTTAGTACCTGAAATACTGAACTTAGGTAGTTGTTTTCACTCCATGGCCTGGTCAGAGCAGGTAAGCATGGTGGATACAAGAGAGCTTTCACATGCTGTATTCTGGAATAGCAAGTGGACCACTTGAATATAAGCTTTGAAGACTACTGCAGGTTAAGGCCATGACAACAATAGAATCAACCTTTTTGATGGCTGTGAATTCTAAGCTGGATTGACACAGCTTTACAGGGAGGCAATGGGGTACAGGCATCTTGACCCGATTGCCATAGCTATTTATGACACCGAGCCAGCTCTAGGAGAAGCTCTAAGAATCATACTAGGTCTTCTAATGGGGATTATAAAGTCAGGGATGACAGTTTTTGCTGAAACAGTAAACTCCTATAAGTGCTGTTGGTGAATCACGAGAATGACCCTGGGTTCCAGCAAACATGCCACTTTATGACAACCTTAAATGAATTTGCAGCTAGGGAAGCAGTCACATGGATGCAGTTGTCAAAGCTAGAAAACCAGTGGCCTATAACTTGATGTTGAGGATATAAATTCTCAGGAAAGCTATCAAGATCCAAATCCCAAACTGAGGACTCAAATGTCAATTCTTCTATTTTGCCATTAGACCAGGCTGAGCCAGTCTGACCTATGAGAAAGGTCGAATTGGAGCAATGCGTGGAGTTGGGGCTTACTAAGCTCTAATTCACTAGTGAAGCAACATTTATCTTGCAAGAAGCATCGAGCGACTTGTTGAGCTATGGAGATACATAGGATCCTGGATGTCAATCAGGAAGGAGATGTCATAGGTCTGTGGCATCACACTTGAAGAAGCTTTTGAAGAGATTATTTGCAGTAAGAAATTGTCAACGAGTCATGTTGAGTGCGTTGATGTACTCATTTAGGAGGATTTGAGTACTTTCTATGGTTCCCAGAGTTGCTCCCGTGGATTCCAAGAAGGCTTGTTTCATTGAGGAGATTGCCTAAGCCAAGCATGGAAAGACTGTTAGCTCAGGTTTTGATCTTCAGCAGGTGGAGGTTTGGAGCAGTTGCGCAGGTTGAGTTGCTGTTGCCCAAGAGCCTTGGTTCGACAAGCAGTTGCATATCGAGGATAGCGTTTAAAATAGGCATGATAAGCCTTAACCCTCTCTCTTAATAATTTATTTCCTTTAGTATTTGGGTAAATCAATCTCTGCAAATTTTATTTTGTTTGAATTCTGTAGAGATTGGGTTTCTGGATGACTTATAATTATAATTGCATGAACTGATCTCTCTCTCCCGTTTTTCAGTTTATCTTATTTACTATTTGAGTAGAAGAAATCTCTACAGTCGATTCTTGCCTATTGATCTTATAATGTTGGTTTGTCATTTTTGTTTATGATTATTTCTGTCAAATGAGTGGTTTCTGTAGAAAATAGTATGGAGTGATGAATGAGGTTTTTAATTTTTTTTCTTGTATCGTTTATATTAATTGTAGAACATGGCTTGAAAAATGAAATCTTCCGTTGGATGACTATGTATTTGGATTTTACTGTGGTTTTATAATAATTTAAACCCCATTAGGATTGGGGGCTTCTATTTGGGAAGAGTCATACTAGTCGAATTGGTCTTTCTAGATAGTTCCATCTGAGTCATTCGATTATCATTTATCTTGGGGATTATGGAAGACCCCCTCACCAGGACCCTCTGCTATTATTAGTGCTATGAGTTTATTATTAGATTGGAACCCTCCTGAAGCATGTGTTAATGGGTTTTTTATGACCTTTACGGAATATGTTATGCACGCAAGTCATAATCCTGTGGATAATTATTTGGCTTAATTTTTGAGGCACTACTTGGATACCTTTGAATCGGTTAAAGTAATATTGGATGCATCGAGATTCCTCAAGTTTGATTGATATGTGATGCCCTCTTGCATATGAATTCAGGGAATGCTTGAAATAAGAAATTATAAATTTATCTTATACTTTGACCTGGAAGCTTGTCGAAAGACTTTTGGTAGAAAAACAAATGAATAGGGAAGTTAAGATAACTACCCTAGAATTGGATTCATACATAGCCTTATAATAAAGGTAACAGCGTGTACCATAATGGAACTGTGCTTACCATGTATGACTAGTAAGGATATAAATTCACCTGAAATATATTTAACTTCATTTTTATAGAACAATTATTAATACAGAAATCATAAATTGGTGTATGCAAGTGGAGGTTGAATTACTCGATAATAGGATATATTATGTTATCAGGTAACCGGTAAGGATAAATATGTTATTTCAATGTTTGGTTAACGAACACTGGAATAAATTCTGTTATTTACGATGATTATTATGTTTAGCTAAAAAATTGATACTTGCATCTTAATCATGGGAGTTGAGATAATGTTGATACTTGTTTTCATATAGTGGCTTGGTCTGCGCTTACATATCTCCAGCTAGTCAAATGTATCTTTGGACATATTAGCTAAAGACATGACACGGTATTAATCGGTCATAACTCATTCCAATGAGTTGGACTCTTTACTAGAATAAATATATAGGAGACATGGAATAAGCAACCAAAAGGACACCTAAATATTCATACATGAACTTGTGTGATTGGTGGAATCTTTGTTAATATAAGGTATAATCCATTAAAATTGTGATAATAAATATCCAAACTATACTTACATATCACTGAGTTTCTATGAAGGTTTGATACTTGGGTAATATCGATGATATAATGTAAAATTGGTACTTGTATTTATTATATAAGTGATTTAATGTCGTTGGTGCTTTTATTTAATTGAAAGATAATATTGTTGGACACTTAAATGTATTTGAAGTAGGTCGAGGGTATTAGGTGAGCGTCATTATTATTTACTGTAATTTAAGTATGAATTAATTGCATGTATTAATGACACGTTGTATATCTAGTCTCTTGGAATGGTGTTTTTATGTAAGCAGATCTTAAGGAAGTGAACATTAATGAGTATGAAATGCATTATCATGAGATGTGCGTGTTAAGTTTTAAATGTATATTAGAAATTGTACAGTTTGATAATCTGAGAGTATTGCAAATTTTCATTTATTTAAATACTAGATGTGACATAAGTTAGTTAGGTGAGGTTTATATCTTATCATGCTCAGTTCTAGCGAACTGACTCTAGATAATATTTGTGCAGATGGATTATGCAAGTAGATTAAAGAAAAGAGTGTAAAAGTTTCATCAGTTCAATATTATGAAGTTCTTGTAGAAAGTTCAATGCGTTGTAAATTTTGTAACTTTGCTTGTAAGGAGTTTAGATGATCTCTTGCCGTTGTATGTTTGGAAAAACTACGTGGTGAAGTGTTTTTTCCTCTTTTTATTTTGTTAGACAAGTTACTTACCTTGGTGAGATATGATATTCAATCATTACTTAGGCATAAGTATTGTAAAACCTTGTTTTTGAGAATAAAGTGTTAAGTCAAATACTTATCTGACACCTTGTAATGATGTGATATAAGTAAAATTAAATGAATGGCTTAACCCTTATAGAAGTTAACTAAAATATGTGTATTCAGATAAATTAATATAGAGATGACTTACTTGAGAACAAGAGATTCTGAAGTACTCAAAGGTGAAACTATCCTTGCGCTAAAGTAAATTTTTATAAATTGATATCCCTAGCTAAACTAGTGAACACTACTCTTTTGGTGAACGCACTAAAACAAGCTCAAAGGAAAACAATAGTTAGTTTCTAATAAGATTTAACAAGTAAGAGAAGAAAATTTTGAAACCACACAATTTATCTCTCAGCCTATTTGAAAAGTAAGTAGTTTCCTTTTGATAAACTCTTTCAGTTAAGCCTAAGTAAAAGCGTTTAATTACGTATAAAACCCCAAGCTTCAATTAAACCTTGGTAACCATTAACTAATGACGTCTTAAAGAGGAATTTAACTCGACTTAATCTCCTTATCTCTTATCCAGGGTACTTTGTAAGTTCCTCTTGATTTTGTTGAACACGAATTCTTGTTGTAGCAAGGAAATGAACAAGTTCTAGTAGCGTAAGGTATATGACAGATAGCCTTGTGGAATTTAATTATTCCCTTTATTAAGTTAATGGAACTAAACAATTCTATTGTCATAAAGTGAAGATTTTAAGTGAACTTCTCTACAGTGTATAAGAAATTAACAATCAGTTGGTAAGATGAATTTGTGCGAATCATATATTGAATCCTTCTGAAAATTTAAGTCATGAGCTAAAGGGTGTCTTATCAAAATAAATAACCTCCAATCATTTCTTACTGTGGCTTGCCCTAGCTGTAAGTGTGTCATGTGGTTGGACTTCTATGTTGTCTTGTCAAAAGAAGAGTACATTGTCCTTGATAGGTGTGAACGTTTCGTGCTGCCTTTACGACCATCCTTGTATTACAAGTTAGAGTTCACTGGACTGTTAGTTGTATCCTTGGTGACGACATGTTGCGTCATGTTATGTGTTAAGCAATTCAAAAAAAAAGTTATCCTGTATTTCACTGTGTTGTTCGTGTATGGTGATTTTTGGGTGCGTTACATCTATATGCCACACTGCGTAGGCTTCATGATTTCTCGAACCTAAGTGGTTGAAGTCATTTGAAATGGGTGAAACGTTGAAATGTTACTTAGTGGTGAATGCTATCGTATTTTCATAGATGATATTGCATTATGATGATATATGAATGATATTATCATATTGTAAGAGTAATGTATTTAATACGGATGGATTCATATTTCATAAATTTGAGAATAGAATGTTCTTCCAATGGCCACGAGGCCGATGGAAGGTATTGATTTATGTTGTGCAAAAACAATGTGGATTCATATGAATAATATTATTGGGGATGGGAGATATTTCTCAAAAATTGTACATTCTATGATGAAGTTCAGTATATGAATGACTGTTAATTGTGTGTATGTGTTCTGAATTATAATGCGGATGACATAGTGTTGGAAATTGTGACCATATTATGATATGTATAGTTGTCAATTGTTATTAGATTATTTAAAAGAAATTTGTATAATGATAGTTTATATCTTCCCAATGTATTTTGATTGTTCATTACCTTAGTATTATGTAAATGTATGTTATGTTTATTTATTATTTTATGGGTTGTAGGGTTTCTGTGCATATAATAGTCTAATAGATCTTGTATTTTCAAGTTAGTTGGGTACAATATGGTGAACAGTTGAAAAAGCATTTATGAGTATTTAGAGCACATCCGGTTATGTGGTTGTATGTTTTCGCAACTTCAGGGATCTCATGAGATGCGAATCCAACAATGCATACCTATTGTGATGACATTAATGAGTAGAACAAGTGTGCCACTTAGAGGCCAAATGTTGTTGAATGCTTGTTCTGACAAGTAACTAACTTGATCCCGCAAATCGGTAAAGTGATCTATGCCAACCACTACCTATGGATGTACGGGGAGTCAAAACTTGATTCACTGAATTAGACCTGGTTTACGTAAGATAAAATGCTGAACATGTTTCCGTTAACTCACTGGCATCAGGTTGAAAGTAACTTAATTTAGAATTATCTATGAGGATGTTTAGGCTTGTCGAAGGGTGTGTATGCTAATATGTCAGATCCTTTATAGACAGCTCTTTAATATGTGCTTTGGAGTATGAGGTTCAAAGGTGCATGTCCGAGTGGAGAGGAAATATCTTGGTATCCTACTTGGTGGCCAGATAAGCGCCAACATTATCGTAATGGTTGAATTTGATAAGTTTATTCGTAAATTTATCATTTCTTTATTTGGACTCCAGGTACCAGTATCTTATTCACCAATTGATTGCACATCTTGTACCAATTTTATGGACCATTTAGAAATTTTTGGCATGTAACATGTGACGATATCATTCACAAGCTTATGACTATTTGGCCATTGGTTTTAGCTTGAATATTGGAGATAATAAATTTGGAATTTTCTTAGCTCTAAGGTATGGAAAGGCTTGTAGCTTTACCCTTGGCAGTTAAACACTCTATTTCCGCCCATGTTCTATATGTCTTGATGTTGAGAATTAGGGTCATAGAATGCAAAACTGGATAGTGGTTCGATTGGACTATGGCTTTGGAGTATGGAGGTATGTCCTATGGAATGTACATATAATATAGCGGAGTTGTGTAACACACACTTTTTTGTTGGAGGAGTTTTGTTGGATGCCCCACTCTTGATTACAAATGACCATATTATTGCACAACCATGTTTCCTTCATATAAGGGAGGCATAAGATTTGACGTGAGGTGATAAGACGGTTACTTGAGGGAGACATAAGAACTTTGTAGGGATGCATTTGAGACCTTGATTGGAGGCAATTTTGCATCCATAAGAGATTGGGGAGGCATAAGAGTATGAGGGAGGCCATATGGTTCTTGCTCTTTGGCTCCACCCGATTTTGATGTTCCTTGTTTCTCTTGATATTTGTTGTTATATCCATGCACTATGATGTGAATTCTAGGATATATGGTTGAAATATTTTAGTTTCATGTTTGGAAGCTGGTTGTGTAATGACCCACAAATCACACACACGAACAACACAGTGAAATACAGGATAACTTTTTTTTTGACTTGCTTTGACACAACATGACACAACATGTCGTCACAAGGTTACAACCAACACTAGGAACCACTTGTTACGGGGGAGACCACAAGGTCAGCACGGAAACGTTCACACCTATCAAGGACAATGTACTCTTCTTTTGACAAGACAACATGGAAGTCCAATCCACATGACACACTCACAGCTAGGGCATCCCATGAGGAATTTCTTGTTAAATTTTCTTGTTTACTAAAGTGTCTCTTAATTCTTAACTTACGTTCTTATAAAATTTCATGTAATGATTCACACAATTCTTTTCACAAGGGAGAACTTCTTTCTTTTCAACGGTTGACTAAATAGCTTAAGGCCAAGCTTTCTAAACTGGGATCATCAATTTGATGTCCAAATCTTTCTTATTCATTTGATTTTAGAACATTTTCCATTTCTTACAAGGTTAATTAATCTTACTCAAGCCACTAACACATGTTCCACACCTCTGTTGCACAGGTGAAGGCATAAGTTCTGATTGAGTGGAAGTACCGCTTAGGGTTCATAACAATAGCCTTCTTGTTTAAGGATTAAATTTTGACCTTGCTTAAGAATATCACCATGAATCAAGGCAAGGGTTAACAGAACAGGACAACAAAATTTAGCTTCAGGGTCACATTGTTTACTATCAGTCTTTTATTGAGGTTAAGAGTTTATCAAGATTGGTTAAATGTTCCATCTAGACTTTACTTAATTAAGTTTGACAAAGGAAAACATTTCAAACGATAGAGAGAGATTTAAGGTTTTATTAATCAATTTCCCTCCTACTTATTAAATCCTATCATCTTCTAAAATCTAACCATTGATTTCACCATGAGATCATTTAAGGTTTCACCATAAAAGGATAATGTTTATTAGTTTGGCTCGAATGATAAAAGTTATCATATTTCGTTACAAAAGATAGTTTCCTCTTGATTGTTCCAGGTCTCAAAGGTTATCAAGTAGATCACATCTACATTATATTCATATATATAAATTTTTAGTTTAACTTTTATAAGGACTATCCAGCTCACTTTATAGTGCTTACAACTCATTGCTACTAAGCCTTAGGAGGATTTACAACTCAACATTTTAACTCAAGAGAAAAGTTTAACAGTACTCGTTTGCGGAACCAAAACAAGGTTATATCAATTCATTCCAACATGATGCACAAATCAAAGGGACATACCATCTCTATTGAACCATGACTAGGGAGCAAGAGAGTAATAACATGGGACATGCCCCGCTACTATACTAAGGGTTAAAATTCACTAGAATATCCCATAACCAAGCGGTAATCAAATTTCATCTTTCACATGATAACCAAACAAGCCAAAGTTTCAACAGTTACAACAACAATACTCTACAATACATTTACTAGGCACTGACCCTTCTTCTAAAATGTCCAAAGGCCCTTTCCAAATTTTATAACATAATACACATTCGTACAAAGGAACATCATAACCAAGATTGATGCAATAATCTACAAGTCTTTCCATCATCTAACCACGTAAGCCATCTGCAACAATTAATAACCTGAGTCAGTTCGCGAGAACTGAGCAAGATAAGACTATACATAGCAACAATAAGCTACTAGCTAACAATACCATGAAAGGAAACATTCTATTTCAGGAAATGGATCAAAGTTCTAACCTCTAACAACCTTTTGAAACAAGATATAATTTTCAACATATCAACTAAGAAGAAAACCATAAGTTTTAGTTATGAAAATACCTCTAAAACTACAAAAGTTTGACAACCAAATACGCAAGACTATGAAATTTAAATGATTAGACACAAGAGTTGAGAGTATTAGGATTTCAATCATGTAATCCCGTAGATTACGTGATTGAAATCTAAAGTGTAACCCATCAATCCACATTCTCAAGGTGAAGTCAAAAGATAAAAACCAGACCCGATCTTAGCTGCCAAAAAGAATATAGTTTTGGAATCGTTCCGTAGGGCCATAGGCCTAATAGGCTATAAACGAACAACGAGGGTAAAAACAAAGTTCCATCATGTAATCAAAAAGGTTTAAAGGATGAAAATCTTATATTCAAACCCACAACCATTATATCTTAGGTAATAAGTGACTTCATAGCTAATAAGGATGAGTGGAAAGACGATAAGAATGTCCGGAATAGGCATTGTCTAACAGCCTACCTACTGAACATAACCAGGGCCGGAATAGCGACAAGCCTCATTAATACCCAAGTTGAGTAGGCAATCTAGCATTCTAAACACATCCTTGCAATTTTCATAATACCTTAGATTTATAACCCTCCCGTTCTAGAGGAACATAGCCATGAATCTAGACTTGGTTGAAATTTTCCGACATCAACTCACTTTCTAATATCATAAACGATGTATACAAAGGAAAAGGTCTCTCAACTCTCCTTAATTTACATCTCATCACTAAGTTTATGGTAACCTATGCAGTGATTAAACACATAATATACCATTGAAGATAGATATCCTCCAATAACGAACTTCTATAACGATGTAATTACACAATTATTACGTTCGACACAAAAACAAACTATTCCATAACTTCTTTTCCCTTTTTGACAACAAAATATATTCACGACCTTCCATCACAATCATTCTAAATTTGTAATGAAAGGTCACTCATCAAGAAGGAAGTACAAAACAAGTTTGACTAAATTAAGGAACTTCATGTTACCTTAAGCAGTTGATGAAAACCTTAACTTTCACGAACCGTGAAAGATATTACCTTACTCCATCAAGGCATTATGTCTATACATGATTAAATCGATCACACAAGGAATCATCAACATACCATATCTTAACACCATAAAGGTCATTAATTTTATCAAATTTTACTCATAGAAAGAGTAGAATCAAAATGGGGTTCTATCAATAATTTATGCCCTTCTATCAACCCAGGACATATTTTCGGCCCAAAACTTCCTTCTTAACAAGCATATATATTGAACTTCTAATTTCCAAAGGCCCTAATAATTTGCACAATACACGAAGTGCATAATCACGCTTATCATAAAAATAATAATAATAATTTAACTGTATGTTTTCCTCTAGGGCAACAACATAACAGGAAACCAATACTAGTCAACGCTGCAACGTTCTAGGGGCGATTACATACCCAGGTTCACAAAAGAAACAGTGACATTTTTGCAGAAGGAAGTAACTTTAAAATTATATATATATATATATATATATATATTCATATGATCAATCAAAGCATACACTGAGAACCTTTGTTTGTTTTATATATATATAAATGGGTTTGATCACGTCAACAAGAACAACCAACAGAGGCAAATCCAGAAAGTAACAAACTGTTAACCATATACTGAACACAAATCCACAAAATCACAAATTTAAACCAATTTCTAGAAAGAAAAGTTTCATTTCAAGAGGTTTATTAGATACTAGCATATTATGAATATGGTTAGTCTATCTTGCCTGTTTTAACGCATCCACCAGTCGTGAACATCTAGCAGGGACTGCTACAGCCACACGCCTTCCGCTTTATCCTCTGCTTCACTGGTCTTTTCTTGCAATATACCACACCAGGATTCCCTTTTGAAGGCACGACTAGAAGAATGCAATAGGTGGCTGTCCAAACACTAGATTGCTTCAAAGCAGCTGCTTTTTGGGGGGGGGGGGGGGGGGGGGGGGGGGGGGTATAGGAAATGAACTGTCACACAGGCCTATAGCATCAGCCAGTACCATATTTGCCTCTTGCAATGCCTTCGAATCTGTATCAGTAACCAAATACCCGTCATAAGGGCAGGCCCTAGTAGTACTCAGCACATAAGCTAGGCAAGGCTTGCAGTAAAGATGTGTGCATCGGGTTTGCACAGCCTCATTAGGGTAACAAGCTACCTACAACTGGATAGAAACCAATTTATGAGAAGACAGAGGCCGTAGTCGGTGGAGCAGCTAAAGTGGAATAACTCAACGGAGGTAAAAATTGTGTGAAGGTGGCGAAACAGAAGAAATATCTCCATTTCCACAGACAACAGCAACCTTGCCAGCAATCATCACATCAGTGGTTCTCATCAGACCATCAAGCAAAGAGTGCCTACATCTGTACAAGCTATCGAACTCGCTCTTGGTAACAGAATCATTGTCATTAATAGCAGGGAAGAGCAGCGATCCAATAGCTTGCATCTGGTACAGCCTGTGAACACCGGTAGTTGTTTCCTCAGAAACAACAACCAATTATTTCCTTCCTCTTGTGATATATGAGGACAACATCAAACTCTCGGTGCAAACAGTACAGCTGTAGCTTGTAAGGTGTGATAATTCCAACAGCACCCTTTAAGCCTGCCAATATAGTGACTCGTTGAAGATGCTCATATAGTTGCAAGGAAAATTGTGCTTCATGAATACTCTGATATGAAACAGATCCGCCCCTATCAGATTCTCTTCCATGAGTTACATCCTAAGACAACAAGTAAGATCTCAATAGAGAATCTTTGTAAATAAATTTCATCAGGTCTTCTGGTAACACTCCCACTGTCACGAATCGGTTTTGGAGAAACAAATGACTCAGTGCAAGCTCTGGATCTGAAGAAATATCCTGCTACCTTCATCTCCCAAGACATTTTCTCCAACATTGAATAGATCTCCTGTGCCCGTGGGTGTGATCTGTCACCTTGAAGGAGAATCCCGAATTTGAGGGTGAATCAATGCTGAACAGATAACATGCCACCTGCATGTTGGATCGCTCAAACAAGCTTCTACTACTGCAACATGTCTGCTGTCTAGTTGTTGCAGGATAGTGGTTGTGGATCCCTGAACAGGAACACACCTACAGCATCCAATGGAAGCCCGGAGGCTAACACGTGCCTGTCTACACTCAGCTTGCGGCTTCATCTAAAACCACCATATCTAACCCATGGCTAGGCACTGGAAAACTTCCGGTCAGAATCTAAGAAACAGTGGACGCAGTGAAACAGCAATCTCAGCCTCATTGCAAAACTTGCCTCAAGGTTTGATCGAGCTTCTTCCATGTTAGATTTGTCCACCTGGACAGAAGTGACTTCCAAAATGAAAAGGAAAGACAACTCAACTAAAACTTTACCTCCTTTTTCTACTACAGCTGCAAGATTTTGCACAACTGAACACGACTGTGTCGCGTGCAACCAGAACACCAGGATCAACACCACGGCTCCCTGGGATCCAAACCCTCTCAGCAGCTGTCGCACTTTCTCTCCCTGGAGGCCACTGATTTTTCTGAGGCATGTTTCCTTCTCGACATCTTGTAGCTGCTAGATACAGTCAAATGCTTCCTCATGGCCCAGAAGATTCTGCCTATACAGTGTGATTTTTTTTGAGACCCCACGCCCACCTATATGCATTGAAGGAGGATCATAACGAGATCATGGTGAAGAAAAATGCATCTCCACCCACTCCCATCTCCCTCACTGCAAGGGACAACAGAAAACATGGCGGTCATTTCAACCCGTAGGTCAGGTGGTTGGGAGGGGGTAGGTAGAGAAAAAAATTATGATGCCCAGCTGGGCATTACATTCTCCTCCCCTTAAGAAAGCATCATCCTCGATGCGACATAACACAACGAAAGAGAAAAGGTTCGCAGACCAAGGAACAGGCATAGGAGAAAGTACACCTCTATGGTTTAAAATAAATATTTAGTTGATTAAAGTACGGCCACAGGGTAGCCTTAGGAACATTTGGTAGAATTTTTAACTTTCAATGTTCTGTGAAGATTGGCAGTTCTTTCTTGTTCATCATTTCATTAGTCTCTTTTCATTAGCATTATTCTTAGTTTAATTGCTTTTAAAATTTCATCTTTGAAGAGTTTTGGTTTATTCCTTATTGTGGGTGCCCAAAATGAACTGCTACCACAACACCCTATCAGGTTCACAAGACATCACAGATTCACAAGTACACAAGTATATACTTCAAGATTGTATTACACCACAAAAGGGTTACTCAAATACGGAATGGATTAGGCACAGTCCACATAGTAGTACGTCACACATCAATGACTGACATACCAAATACTCAAACAAAAGAGTACTACAATCCACTAGACATTTCCTCAATTTGCATCAATGAAAGACTCACATAACACCAAACCATGCTACAGGTACATAGTGTCCACAAGGGAGTCAATGACATAACCACAACATCACAACACATATCCATCTGACATGAGTAACACATACATCAAAAGACCACTACCAAACATCACAATAACTCAACATATATCCTGGAACATCAACCATACAGACAAATATCATAAGCCTCCCTCAAACTCTTATGCCTCCCTCAAGTCTCTTATGCCTCCCTCAAACTCTTATGCCTCCCTCAAGTCTCTTATGCCTCCCTCAAACTCTTATGCCTCCCTCAAGTCTCTTATGCCTCCCTCAAACTCTTATGCCTCCCTCAAGTCTCTTATGCCTCCCTCAAACTCTTATGCCTCCCTCAAGGAGGCCGGTTGTCCCTATGGTCCAAGACACATAGAGTTCGAACACTCCTAACCCAAGTGACATAATAACGCGTGGTTCAACAACCCGCTAGTTATATGTACCCCTTGGGGCATACCCCCATACAACGAAGCGGGTCCATAGGTCCAACCAATCCATGGTGCATCCCATGACCCTATTCCACACATCACGACATTAGAACCAGCACAACAATCCAATCAAAGTGCCAAGTGGCAAAGTACAAGCCTTGGGCAAGGCGGTAAAAATTCCAAATTTAAAAGAAGACCCCAATTCAAGCTAAAATAAATGGCCAAATAGCCAAAGTTAGTATCAAAACCCCCATGTTAGTGCCACAAACCAAGGAAATGCCCAAAATTGTAAAGCATTGCAATCAAGAAAAGCTGCTGGTCCTTGCAAAATAAAGTAAAAGCTCAATTTACGAATAAAATCAACTTATAATAATGTCACATTACGATAACTGTGTGGCCTTATCTGGCCACCAAGGGGGTACTCAACGAGTTGCTAGCACTCGGAACATCGAGCCTCAGCTCGTAAAATACATATCAATAATACAACTGTCATCACCTCCATCTGAATCATCCTGCCACCCTTCGACAAGGCTAAACATAGTCATAGATACACTAAGGTTGCATACATACAACCACATAGGGAGAGAGGAAAGAATCACATGTTATCTACTAAACCGAGTTTTAGCTCGAGTTATTGACCCATGGTACACCATTCCTCACTCTCAACATACACTTCTACCGATTTCCCTCAGGATCGGTTAGCGTAAGGTTCACAACATAACATACAACAACATCACTAACATAACGGTGGCACACACATAACTACCATAACGTCTCACGTATGGTATGTATACAGGGTAGATCACAATCATACATCCACAGGGTGTAATACATCACTTTACTACATTCTGCACCCAAGGTGCAAGCACCATACGATAGGGTTCATACACTCACCATATGACCCAAAATCACAACATGAAGCATTACATATTTACACAACTCATATATACGATGAACATAAGTACATCACAACATAACATCCATTGCAACATAGCAATGTGGTACACACATTTCTTCAGAACATGGTAAAAACATCATGATACAACTCGTTTCTTTTAACATCAATCTAGTCATACAACACATTGATACACTTACATCACTTACATACCACAATATGCCACAATGCTCGAACACTACGTCATCCACATTAGAATTCTTTTCACACATCACAAAAAATAATTCACACGTGAATTCTTCCTAGAATCCACAAGAAGGAGAGAGAATACTCTCATCCCCAACACATCAACATGATGACAAAATACGCACTGAGTGACATACACATCACGTGCGTTCACAATATCACAATTACGACAATAATCACATCACGCTTAAAGCACATTACTCTTCCAATATCTACCACCATCATGCAACATCATCATCATCATGCAGTATCATCATGTAACACCACCACCACCATGTAACATCATCATATAACACCAATCCGGCCCATAGGTTCGAGAGCATGAACCTACGCTCTGATACCAAAATGTAACGACCCACAAATCACACACACGAAACAACACGGTGAAATACAAGATAACTTTTTTTTTTGACTTGCTTTGACACAACACGACACAACATGTCGTCACAAGGTTACAACCAACACTAGGAACCACTTGTTATGGGGGAGACCACAAGGTCAGCACGGAAACGTTCACACCAATCAAGGACAATGTACTCTTCTTTTGACAAGACAACAAGGAAGTCCAATCCACATGACACACTCACAGCTAGGGCATCCCATGAGGAATTTCTTGTTAAATTTTCTTGTTTACCAAAGTGTCTCTTAATTCTTAACTTACGTTCTTATAAAATTTCATGTAATGATTCACACAATTCTTTTCACAAGGGAGAACTTCTTTCTTTTCAACGGTTGACTAAATAGCTTAAGGCCAAGCTTTTTAAACTGGGAACATCAATTTGATGTCCAAATCTTTCTTATTCATTTGATTTTAGAACATTTTCCATTTCTTACAAGGTTAATTAATCTATTCAAGCCACTAACACAAGTTCCACACCTCTGTTACACAGGTGAAGGCATAAGTTCCGATTGAGGGAAGTACCGCTTAGGGTTCAAAACAATAGCCTTCTTGTTTAAGGATTAAATTTTGACCTTGCTTAAGAATATCACCATGAATCAAGGCAAGGGTTAACAGAACAGGACAACAGAATTTAGCTTCAGGGTCACATTGTTTACTATCAGTCTTTTATTGAGGTTAAGAGTTTATCAAGATTGGTTAAATGTTCCATCTAGACTTTACTTAATTAAGTTTGACAAAGGAGAACATTTCAAACGATAGAGAGAGATTTAAGGTTTTATTAATCAATTTCCCTCCTACTTATTAAACCCTATCATCTTCTAAAATCTAACCATTGATTTCACCATGAGATCATTTAAGGTTTCACCATAAAAGGATAATGTTTATTAGTTTAATTTTAATAAGGACTATCCAAAAGATAGTTTCTCACTTTCTATAGTGCTTACAACTCATTATATAAATTTTTAGTTTAACTATGAAGATAAGCCTTAGGAGGATTTACAACTCAACATTTTAACTCAAGAGCAAAGTTTAACAGTACTCATTTGCGGAACCAAAACAAGGTTATATCAATTCATTCCAACATGATGCACAAAATCAAAGGGACATACCATCTCTATTGAACCATGACTAGGGAGCAAGAGAGTAACAACATGGGACATGCCCCGCTACTATACTAAGGGTTAAAATTCACTAGAATATCCCATAACCAAGCGGTAATCAAATTTCATCTTTCACATGATAACCAAACAAGCCAAAGTTTCAACAGTTACAACAACAATACTCTACAATACATTTACTAGGCACTGACCCTTCTTCTAAAATGTCCAAAGGCCCTTTTCAAATTTTATAACATAATACACATTCGTACAAGGAACATCATAACCAAGATTGATGCAATAATCTACAAGTCTTTCCATCATCTAACCACGTAAGCCATCTGCAACAATTAATAACCTAAGTCAGTTCGTGAGAACTGAGCAAGATAAGACTATACATAGCAACAATAAGCTACTAGCTAACAATACCATGAAAGGAAACATTCTATTTCAGGAAATGGATCAAAGTTCTAACCTCTAACAACCTTTTGAAACAAGATGTAATTTTCAACATATCAACTAAGAAGAAAACCATAAGTTTTTAGTTATGAAAATACCTCTAAAACTACAAAAGTTTGACAACCAAATACGCAAGACTATGAAATTTAAATGATTAGACACAAGAGTTGAGAGTATTAGGATTTCAATTATATAATCCCGTAGATTACGTGATTGAAATCTAAAGTGTAACCCATCAATCCACATTCTCAAGGTGAAGTCAAAAGATAAAAACCAGACCCGATCTTAGCTGCCAAAAAGAATATAGTTTTGGAATCGTTCCGTAGGGCCATAGGCCTAATAGGCTAGAAAAGAACAACGAGAGTAAAACAAAGTTCCATCATGTAATCAAAAAGGTTTAAAGGATGAAAAACTTATATTCAAACCCACAACCATTATATCTTAGGTAATAAGTGACTTCATAGCTAATAAGGATGAGTGGAAATGACGATAAGAATGTCCGGAATAGACATTGTCTAACAGCCTACCTATTGAACATAACCAGGGTCGGAATAGCGACAAGCCTCATTAATACCCAAGTTGAGTAGGCAATCTAGTATTCTAAACACATCCTTGCAATTTTCATAATACCTTAGATTTATAATCCTCCCGTTCTAGAGGAACATAGCCATGAATCTAGACTTGGTTGAAATTTTCCGACATCAACTCACTTCCTAATATCATAAACGATGTATACAAAGGAAAAGGTCTCTCAACTCTCCTTAATTTACATCTCATCACTAAGTTTATGGTAACCTATGCAGATGATTAAACACATAATATACCATTGAAGATAGATATCCTCCAATAACGAACTTCTATAACGATGTAATTACAATTATTACGTTCGACACAAAAACAAACTATTCCATAAGCTTCTTTTCCCTTTTTGACAACAAAATATATTCACGACCTTCCATCACAATCATTCTAAATTTGCAATGAAAGGTCACTCATCAAGAAGGAAGTACAAAACAAGTTTGACTAAATTAAGGAACTTCATGTTACCTTAAGCAGTTGATGAAAACCTTAACTTTCACGAACCGTGAAAGATATTACCTTACTCCATCAAGGCATTATGTCTATACATGATTAAATCGATCACACAAGGAATCATCAACATACCATATCTTAACACCATAAAGGTCATTAATTTTATCAAATTTTACTCATAGAAAGAGTAGAATCAAAATGGGGTTCTATCAATAATTTATGCCCTTCTATCAACCCAGGACATATTTTCGGCCCAAAACTTCCTTCTTAACAAGCATATATATTGAACTTCTAATTTCCAAAAGCCCTAATAATTTTCACAATACACGAAGTGCATAATCACGCTTATCATAAAAATAATAATAATAATTTAACTGTATGTTTTCCTCTAGGGCAACAACATAACAGGAAACCAATACTAGTCAACGCTGCAACGTTCTAGGGGCGATTACATACCCAGGTTCACAAAAGAAACATAGCGACACTTTTGCAGAAGGAAGTAACTTTAAAATTATATATATATATATATATATATATATATATATATATATTCCATATGATCAATCAAAGCATATACTGAGAACCTTTGTTTGTTTTATATATATAAATGGGTTGATCACGTCAACAAGAACAACCAACAGAGGCAAATCCAGAAGTAACAAACTGTTAACCATATACTGAACGCAAATCCACAAAATCACAGATTTAAACCAATTTCTAGAAAGAAAAAGTTTCATTTCAAGAGGTTATTAGATACTAGCATATTATGGTATATGGTTAGTCTATCTTGCCTGTTTTAACACATCCAGCAGTCGATCACAAGATGGACGGGGCCTGCAACAGCAACCCAACCAGCGCAGCTTCTCTTCCTCAGCCTGCTGAAGGTCCAGACTCTGTTAACGGCCATGCTCTTGTCCTTGTCGGTGAACAAACTGGGTGCCACATCTATTACATACAACAGGGGATGAACCATACTGGTAACCATTACCATGAGCTATACTCTCTGAAAGAGGCCCTTGCCAAGTGCAGCCGCTCTTGTGGTGCAGGCAACGAACTGTCACATGGCCTATAGCATTAGCCAATACCGGATTTACCTCTTGCACTGCCTTCGAATCTGCATCAGTAACCAAATACCCGTCATAAGGGCAGGCCCTAGTAGTACTCAGCACATAAGCTAGGCAAGGCTTGCAGTAAAGATGTGTGCATCGAGTTTGCACAGCCTCATTAGGGTAACAAGCTGCCTACAACTGGACAGAAACCAATTTATGAGAAGACAGAGGCCGTAGTCGGTGGAGCAGCTAAAGTGGAATAACTCAACGGAGGTAAAAATTGTGTGAAGGCGGCGAAACAGAAGAAATATCTCCATTTCCACAGATAACAGCAACCTTGCCAGCAATCATCACATCAATGGTTCTCATCAGACCATCAAGCAGAGAGTTCCTGCATCCGTACAAGCTATCGAACTCTCTCTTGGTAACAGAATCATTGTCATTAATAGGAGGGAAGAGCAGAGATCCAATAGCTTGCATCTGGTACAGCCTGTGAACACCGGTAGTTGTTTCCTCAGAAACAACAACCAATCTTTCCTTCCTCTTGTGATATATGAGGACAACATCAAACTCTTGGTGCAAACAGTACAGCTGTAGCTTGTAAGGTGTGATAATTCCAACAGCACCCTTTAAGCCTGCCAATATAGTGACTCGTTGAAGATGCTCATATAATTGCAAAGCAAAATGTGCTTCATGAATATTCTGATATGAAACAGATCCACGCCTATGGGATTCTCTCCCATGAGTTACATCGAACAGCAAGTGAGGTTTCAATAGAGAATCTCTGTAAATAAATTTCATCAGGTCTGCTAGAACACTCTCACTGTCACAAGGTCGATTTTGATCAAAATATCTTGAAGGAGAATCCTGAATTTGAAGATGCAGTCGACACTGAACCAAACGCAACATAGTTGGACAGCCTGCCTATTGGAAGCGCTCAAAATGCCTCTACTACTCTGCAACATGCCTGCTACCTGGCTAAGCATAGTTGCAGGACAGTGTTGTGGGTCCATGACAGGAACATGTCTCGCAGCACCCAAGGGAAAAGGAGGTAACACACCTGTTACACTAGCTTGTAGCTTCATCTATAACCACCATATCAAACCCATGGGCTAGGCGCTGGAATAACTTCTGGTCAGAACAAGAAATAACAGTGAACGCACTCTCAACCTCATTGCAAAACTTGCCTCAAGTTTTGATCGAGCTTCTTCCATGTTAATTTCACCACCTGGACAGAAGCGACTTCCAAAAATAAAAGGGCAAGACAGCTCAACTAAAACTTTACCCTCGTTCTTCTACTACAGCTGCAAGATTTTGCAACAGCTTAACACGACTGGTCGCATGCAACCAGAACACCAGGATCAACACCACGGCTCCCTGGGATCACCCTGCAGCAGCTGTCACACTTTCTCTCCCTGGAGGTCACTGATTTTCTCCAGCACGTTTCCTTCTCGAACCTGTAGCAGCTGGGATACAGTGAAATGCTTCCTCAAGGCGCACGGTTTCTTCCTGTACAGTGTGATTTTTTGAGACCCACGCCCACCTGTATGTATTGAAGGAGGATCAGAATGAGATCATGGTGAAGAAAAATGCGTCTCCACCCACTCCCCGTCTCCCTCACGCAACGACAGCAGAAAACATGGCGGTCATTTCAACCCGTAGGTCAGGTGGTTGGGAGGGGGCAGGTAGAGCAAAAAAATACGATGCCCAGTTGGGCATTACATGGTCTTTTGATGTATGTGTTACTCATGTCAGATGGATATGTGTTGGGATGTTGTGGACATGTCATTGATCCCCTTGTGGACACTATGTACCTGTGGCATTTGTTTGGTGTTATGTGAGTTTTTCATTGATGCAAATTGAGGAAATGTCTAGTGGATTGTAATACTATTTTGGTTAAGTATTTTGGTATGTCAGTCATTAATGTGTGCCGAGTACTATGTTATGTGGAGTGTGCCTATTCTATTCCGTAATTGTGTAACCTTTTGTGGTGTAATACAGTCTTTAAGTATATACTTGTGTGCTTGTGAATCTGTAGGGTCTTGTGAACCTGATAGGGTGTTGTGTTAGTAGTTCATGTTGGGCACCCACAATAAGGAATAAATCAAAACCCTTCAATGATGATATTTTTAAAAGAAACTAAAACTAGAAATAATGTTAATGGAAAGAGACTAATGAAAATAATAAACAAGAAAGAACTGCCAATCTTCACAGAACATTGAAAGTTAAAAATTCTACCAAATGTTCCTAAGGCTACCTTGTGACCATGCTTTAATCAACCAAAATTTCAAACCATAGAGTGTGTTTTCTTCGGTATCTATGCCTTGTTGCGTACCATTTCCTTTCCTCTGTGTAATGTCGCATCGAGGATGATGCTTTCTTAAGGGGAGGAGAATGTAATGCCCAGCTGAGCATCGTATTTTTTTTGTTCTACCTGCCCCCTCCCAACAACCTGACCTGCGGGTTGAAATGACCGCCGTGTTTTCTGCTGTCCTTGCGTGAGGGAGACGGGAGTGGGTGGAGCCCCATTTTCTATGCCATGATCTCTTCTGGGATCCTCCTTCAATGCGTACAGGTGGGTGTGGGTCTCGAAAATCAGGCTGTGTAGGCAGAATCCATGGGCGCAAAACCGAAATCCTTCTAGGAGTGCCGTGAGGAAGATTTGGTTGTATGCAGCAGCTATAGGGTAGAGAAGTAAACTTATCTCAGAAAATCAGTGGCCTAGAGAGAGCTGAGTGTGACAGCTGCTACAGGGCGAGCCCAAGGAACCGTTGGTGTTGATCCTGATGTTCTGGTTGCACGTGACCACAGTCAAGACCAGTTGTTGCAAAACCTTGCAGCTGTAGTAGAAGAACGAGGTAAAGCTTTAGTTGAGCTGTCTTTCCTTTTCATTTTGGAAGTTGCTTCTGTCCAGGTGGTGAATCTAACATGGAAGAAGCTCGATCAAATCTGGAGGCTGCAGTACTGGGGATGTACAAATGATAAGTAATTGCTGCCAAGATCCAGCTGCACCAGAAAATGTGGGTTCAATGGCTGTCATAGCTGATGTGAGTCCATCTCAACTTGTTATTGCTAACTGTGGAGATTCAAGAGCAGTGTTATTTAGGGGAGGAAAAAAAATAATCCCTCTTTCTAATGACCATAAGCCTGAATGAGAGGATGAGATGGGTCGTATCGAAGCTGCTGGTGGACGTGTTATTAATTTGGAATGGATATCATGTTGGGGGCTCTTCCAATATATTTGGATAAGAATTTTCACCCTGTTGTTGCTGTGATTCTCTTTGTTACCTGTGTCTTGGCCTTTGGTGAGGTTACTCCACAAGCAATATGTGCACGATACGGCCTTGCTGCTGGTGCAAACTTTGTTTGGCTTGTACGCGTGCTTATGACTATTTGCCATCCCATTGCCTATCCTGTTGGGAAGGTGCTGGATTGTGTTCTTGGGCACAACGAGTCTACTTTATTTAGGAGGGAAAACTGAAAGCTCTGGTTTCAATCCATGGCCTGGAGGCAGGTAAAGGTGGGGAGCTTTCACATGATGAGACAACAATAATAAGTGGAGCACTTGATTCGACTGAGAAGACTACTCAGGAGGCCATGACACCAATTGAATCAACCTTTTCGTTGGCTGTGAATTCTAAGCTGGATTGTTTGAGCTTGGCAGGGAGGCAATGGGGAAGATCTTGGCCCGAGGCCATAGCCGAGGTTCCCGTGTACTCTGGAAACCCTAAGAATATAATAGGTCTTCTCCTGGTTAAGAGTCTCCTGGAACAGTGCGTGCTGAAACAGAAACTCCTGTAAGTGGCGCCGTTTCAATTAGGAGAATACCCAGGGTTCCAGCAGACATGCCACTTTATGATATCTTAAATGAATTTCAGAAGGGAAGCAGTCACATGGCTGCAGTTGTCAAAGCTAGAAAACCAAAGCCTCAACTGATGTTGAGGATATATGAATTCTCAGGAAAGATATCAAGAAAAAAAAAAAAACTGAAGACTCAAATGTCAATTCTTCTATTTTGCTGAAGGCGCATCCGTAGCGAGGGAAATGCCCAACAGATCGCATATAGCTCAAGCCAATCGCTGTTAAAAGATATGGATCTTCAGACAGGCGGAGGAAGATCCCTGAAGTTTCCGATAGGTCCCTGGTGTTGTCGAGATTGTCTCTGATAACCTTGGTTCAGAAGCATGCCGCTGCGAAGGAGGAAGCCCCAAACACGTGCATGATAAGCCCTAACCCTCTCTCTTAATAATTTATTTCCTTTAGTATTTGGGTAAATCAATCTCTGCAAATTTTATTTTGTTTGAATTCTGTAGAGATGGGTTTCGGATGACTTATAATTATAATTGCATGAGCTGATCTCTCTCCCCCGTTTTTCCGTTTATCTTATTACTATTTGACAATAAGAAATTCTCCAGTGATTCTTGCTTATCGATCTTATAAAGTTGGTTTATCATTTTTTTTATGATTATTTCTGTGAACAGTGGTTTGCTCTGTAGAAGATATTGTGGTGTGTGTATGAGATGTAGAATATCCCTTGTATCGTTTTTTTAATTGTAGAACATGGCTTGAAAACGGGAATTTTCTTGGAAGACTATGTTTTTCTTTGTAATGTGGTTTGATAACGATATAAATCCCTTTAGAATTGGGGGCTTCTAATTGGAGAGTCATACTAGTTTAATTGGTCTTTCTAGATAGCTCCATCTGAGTCTTTTGATTATCATTTACCTTGGGGATTATTGAAAACCCCTCACCAATGACCTCTACTATTACTATTACTATGAGCTTATTATTAGATTGGAACCCTCCTGAAGCATGCGTTAATGGGTTTTTCTATGACCTCTACAATATGTTATGCACGCAAGTCATTATCCTCTGTGGATAATTATTTGGCTTAATTTTTGAGACACTACTTGGATCCTTGAATCGGTTAAAGTAATATTCGATTACATCGACATTCCTCAAGTTTGATTGATATGTGATGCCCTCATTGCATATGAATTCAGGCAATGCCTGAAATATGAAATTATAAATTTATCTTATACTTGACCTTGAAGCTTGTCGAAAGACGTTTGGTAGAAAAACAGATGAATAGGGAAGTTAAGATAACTACCCTAGAATGGATTCATACATAGCCTTAAATAAAGGTAACAGCTACCATAATGGGACTGTGCATACCATGTATGCCAGTAAGGATATAAGTCCACCTGAAATTATTTAACTTCATTTTATATAACAATAATTAATACTCATAAATTGGTGTATGCAAGTGGAGGTTGAATTATATAACAGGATTTATTATGTTATCAGGTAACCAGTAAGGATAAATATGTTATTTCAATACTTGGTTAACGAATGGAATATTTTCTGGTATTTACAATGATTATTATGTTTACTAAAATTTGATACTTGCATCTCAACTGGGAGTTGAGATAATGTTGGTACTTGTACATTTATAGTGGCTTGGTCTGCGCTTACTTATCTTAGTTAGTCAAATGTATCTTGGACATATTAGCAAAACATGACAATGTCGTTAATCGTAGCTCATTCCAATGAGTTGGACCCTTGTACTAAAAGAAATATATAGAGACATGGAATAAGCAACCAAAAGGATACCTAAATATTATACGAACTTGTGGATTGGTGGAATCTTTGTTAACATAAGTATATCCTTAAAATTGTGAAATAAATATCCAAATTATACTTCATATCACTGAGTTTCTATGAAGGTTTGATACTTGGGTAATATCGATGAATTGATATAAAATTGGTACTTGTATTTATTATATAAGCTTAATGTCGTTGGTTCTTTTATTTAATTGAAAGATAATATTGTTGGGTACTTAAATATGCGAAGTAGGTCGAGGGTATTAGGTGAGCGTCATTATTATTTACTACAATTTAAGTATGTTTAATTGCATGATTAAGGTTGTATATCTAGTCTCTTGGGATTGTGTTCTTATCATAAGCAAAACTTAAGGAAGTGAACATTGTATGAATATGGAATGTATTATCATGAGATTATACAGTTAAGTTTTAAATGTATGTTAGAAATTTATTTGATAAGGAGTATTGCAAACTTTCATTTATTTAAATACTAGATGGCATAAGGTTGCTTAGGTGAGGTTTATATCTTATCATGCTCAGTTCTAGAGAACTGACTCTAGATAATATTTGTGCAGATGGATTATGCAAGTAGATTAAAGAAAAGAGTGTAAAAGTTTCATCAGTTCAAATTATGAAGTTCTTGTAGAAAGTTCAATGCGAATATGTAAATTTTGTAACTTTGCTTGCAAGGAGTTTAGAAGATCTCTATGCCGTTGGTATGTTCAGAAAATTCTACGTAGTAGAAGTGTTTATTTCCCTTTTTTGTTGTTAGACCCCAAGTAGACTTAAAAATCTTGGTGAGGATATGATATTCAATCTTTACTTTGGCATAAGTATTGTAATACCTTGTTTTTTGTTTTTTTGAGAATAAAGTGTTAAGTCAAAACTCTCTGACACCTTATAATGATGTGATATAAGTAAAATTAAACGGAATGGTTAACCCTTATAGAAGTTAACCAAAATATGTGTATTCAGATAAACTTAATATAGAGATGACTTACTTGAGAACAAGAGATTCCTGAAGTACTCAAAGGTGAAACTATCCTTGTAAAGTAAATTTTTTATAAATTGATATCCCTAGGCTAAACTAGTGAACACTACTCTTTTTTGGTGAATGCCTAAAACAAGCTAAAGGAAAACAATAGTTAGTTTCTAATAAGATTTAACAAGTAAGAGAAGGAAATTTTGAAACCACACAATTATCTTTCAGCCTATTTGAAAGTAAGTAGTTTCCTTTTGATAAACTCTTTCAGTTAAGCCTAAGTAAAAGCATTAATAATTACGTATAAAACCCCAAGCTCCAATTAAACCTTGGTAATAACTAATGACATCTTAAAGAGGAATTTAACTCGACCTTAAACTCTTTCTCTTTCTTAGGATACTTTGTAAGTATCCTCTTGATTTTGTTGAGCACGAATTCTTGTTGTAGCAAGGAAATGAACAAGTTCTAGTAGCGTAAGTATGGACAGATAGCCTTGTGGAATTTAATTATTCCCTTTATTAAGTTATTGGAACTAAACAATTCTATTGTCGTAAAGTGAAGATTTTAAGTGAACTTCTCTACAGTGTATAATGCGAATTAACTCAGTTGGTAAGACTGAATTTGTGCGAATCATATATTGAATCCTTCTGAAAACTTAAGTCATGAGCTAAAGGGTGTCTTATCAAAATAAATAACCTCCAATCATTTCTTACTTTGGCTTGCCCTAGCTGTAAGTGTGTCATGTGGATTGGACTTCCAATGTTTTCTTGTCAAAAGAAGAGTACATTGTCCTTGATAGGTGTGAACGTTCTCGTGCTGACCTTGTGGTCTCCCACGTAACAACTGGTTCCTGGTGTTCATTGTAACCTTGTGACGACATGTTGTGTCGTGTTGAGTCAATAGCAAGTCAAAAAAAAAAGTTATCCTGTATTTCACTGTGTTGTCCTTGTGTTGGTATTTTTGGTGTCGTTACATATTGTTTTCTAAGTTTTTTTGATGAGTTTTAAGAGGTTGAAATCCATCCTAGAATTAAAAGTATGTAAAATACATAAAGAAAGGAGTAATATTTTTTTGGCATATTTTAAGAAGTGTGTACCTAGTTTATAATGAGAGTATATAGAAACCAATTTTGCACTATAGACATTGACACTAGCAGTATGCGACCTTTTATTGTACTAACAATGTAAACAGAACGTAATAACTAATGTGATTGAATACCAAGACTTTTAAATTAATTTTAATATACTAATTTTGTGTGTGTGTGTTGTTGTTCTTTGATAAGCTAGGTTTTCCTTGTGCTGTCACATCAAAATAGTGGGCTATAATACTTTTCCAACTGTAGATAATGTGCATGTAATAGAATTGATGTAGATCTAGAATTCACTATGTAAACTACCCAAGGGACATCGACACATGCACTCATTCTAGGCATTGAGCGCTCACTGGAAATGCGCTGAAAGAGTACTAGGTCAGTCAGAGTTGCTTGAACCATGAATGTTAGCATGATTTAACATGTATAAGGTCTAGAATCCATAACAGATAATCAAGTAAACCAAAGTGCATAAACCAGATCTAGATATAAACCACATGAAAGATTGACTGGAAACAATGATCATAATAAATTTACCATGCCAAATAATGGAATATTCACACATCTGACACTAATATCCAGACCAATATGTTCCATTATATGTGAATACTGCAAAACATAGAAGCTTCAAATTCAAGATCCAGTTTCCTTATATTTATACACGCTAGAAAATCCGCAATAACATAACTCTACAATCATCAGTATCTCAAAACCATGTAAATCAATACATATATATAGGGGTGGGGACTTTCCCTTCACCACCCATACACCTTCCAAAAATAGGCTACATGCTAATAATAGCCATGCGCCTTTACAAGAGAATACAAAAGCATACAAGTACTCTAATAATAGATTTCCTATAGTTAACTCTAAGTAGAAATTCTATTATTAACCCAACACTCTTCATGGCACGCAAGTTACTGCACATCCCAAAATAGCCTTGCGTGAACTGCAAGTATTCATGTTATCACATGTTTAACACTCTATCTCCAAAAATATCCTTGACCTGATAAAAAGTGGCTAAGTCCTGAATTCAAATAGTTCTAGCGTGCTCATGTTTTTCTATAATTTTATGCCTTCCCGCACGCCTATGTTCTCATGCATCCAATCCTTGTGTTTTCATACTTGTGCTATATTTCATGCACTCAACATTACCCCACACTAAATACATTTCCGCCCCGGTAATAGGTAATTATATCTAATCTAAGAGCTCCAAGAATAAAGAATAATGGATGAAATAATAAGTGAAAAACTTTACAAAATGACGTGAAGGCCTACTCCACTATTTCCTCCTCTACTGGCATAAATAGCTCATACTGCTATAAGTAACATATCCCATACGTACCATTCCAAATTAATTGCATCCTTGATTTTGTTTTAGGAATATATGTAAATACATGAATATATTTTTATATCCTCTATTTACAACTTTAGAGGCTTTGTAATACGCGCGATCACACACACACACATTTACGCGCGCGCGTGCGCGCGTAAAGTATTCACCCCTTTAGACACACACCCGTAATTCCAATATTTAAGAATCATCCTTTTAGTATATTGTATATCATAGCTTCTCACGTTAGAATACATAATGCATTAGCACATAATTTGTATCATAGTTTTCTATTTCCCTGCAAGTCTTCTAAACCTAGTTCTTTGTTTAGAACAATGATTTTCCTTGACTACATATTGTAATACATCATATCATGTAGTCATACATCTCCATCATAAATGCAATATCATTACTTGATCTATTTTTATTTTATAATATTTTATAACAACTCATAAGTGTCTTTATAATAAAGAAAGTATCATTTTAGTTACTCAAATATAAGTGTTGTATTCATGCACTAACACAATAGTGATCTTATAATTCACTAATCCAATAACAACCCATTTACAATGTAGATTACAATAATATTAGATCACTTAGTAGTATTACTCATCCCTATATCAGTTTGCCCAATCTTTAAAAAAAGTTCAATTTGTGAATACTTTTTATCAACTTTTCAAATGCTCAACCATGTACTTCAATAAATAAAGAATACATTTTTAATCATTCCTTTTTAAAAAACAAATAGAATTGATTAGGAAAATTTCACCTTTTTAATCAGATGAAAAAACAATAGTACTTCAATAATTTTCAAATCGATATGCAATAAAAGCATCCTTTATCAACCAAATGGAATAAAAAACTCTTTCAACTTCATTCATCTTTCCAACTTATGGAGCTCCATCTGCAAAATATGTTAACATTGGTCAATTCACACGAACTAACATGATAAAATCTATTTCTCCCTTAAATGGTTTATGTCATTCAATATTTGCATAAGTGAAATACTGCATCAGGTTAAAATCACTTAATTGATCTAAAAGAGCACACATCATATTTATTACATTTCAATTATTCACATGCATGTACATAGTTTTCTACTTTATTTGGATGTAATTTCTTATTGGCCTAGGGTGGCATTTTTGTATATACCTGGTCTTATTTCCCTAGAATCATGTTATTACAACCTTATATACTTTAGATCTTCTTGCACTTGTTGTTAGGGGTCAAACCAGGTATGGTGAAGCATAGCATGACCAATACCTTGTAAAAGAAATATGATTAATGTGTGACACCACAAAACCTAATATGTATAACATTTGATAAGAGTTAAGATCATAATTTTGAATCATAATCGTTTAATATTATGTCATGAGGCCTATATAAGACCTACCTAAGATATCTAATTAATCATCATAATCTGATACTGAACTAGTTATATATATTTATTCCAAACTGCAAATCAATAGTACCTTGATCATTAATTTCACAAGTACGAATAAGCACTGAAATTATCAGTTTACGACCTATCCCTTTTTTCAATCACAAAACCAAGTTTTGATATGGGGTGTGACACAAATAATTACATGTGCCTTCACATGGAACCATTGTACCATTCACCAAATTGCCCCCAAAAACTCATGCCATTTGAATTTTTTTGAATTTAAGTGTGTTCATTTTTATTATTATTTCAATTTTATATTATATTGTTATTTTATTTTTTTGTTTATCTCATTAATTTAAATTTTAATGATTTCTATTTTATTTTAATATATTTTTGTTTAAGTATTTGATCATCTTATTATTTGTTTATTTATTTTGATTATTTTCTAATCTCTACTTTAATATTTTGAACTCATAAAGTTAGTAGTGATCTCAAGTTCAAAGGACTTGAAGAGGTGGTTCTGTACAAAATACTAAGTTGGATTGTTTGACACTACGTCCTTTCATGAAAAGGTTCCTTACCCTCACTAATAAGGAGAAGATATGGGGGACTACAAAACAATCTATACAAATGGAAGGATGACTAGCTATGAAATTTGTATAACTGAACATGAGCATGAGCATGAGCACAAGGATGGTAGTTTACCAGTCTGCATAGTGGAGACATCCTTTGGTTGGAATGAGAAAATACCACTTCATTAGTCAAAAGCATTCACATTAGAATAAGAATATACTAGGGAATTAAATTCCTTTTAGCATGAGTCTAATCAAGTTTGGAGGTATGCACCTTCTAAAAGTATCTAATTAAATGCAGGCGATAGATACGAATATTGGAGATTGCGGCGAGAAGAAAATCTCACATCTCAATAATGAAGTAGATTTAACCAATAAACAAGTTTTTTAAATCATCAATTAGAATATATCCACATAGGAATTCTATTGGATTTGAGTATGCACCAATACATTCGCAACACCAATGTAAAACAACAAATATATGTACAATAGATAAAAAAAAATCTATAATTTTTAATAATACCATGCCAAATGTTTGACATGGTTGTGTTTGGGACTTTCATTAGGGCTAAATGCTATCTATGACAACCTTGCAATATCATCTATCCTATCAAAGATTTTCCAAATCAAATATATTTATCCTTTTGTTAAATAGTTGGGAAAATAGAGTTTGATGGTTTCAACAACACATATCTAAATAAAGCATGAGACAAAATAATGCATTGATCCTCTCAAAATTAAGCCTTTGGCTCTAATCATTTTATACATCGATACACAATGAATCAATACAAAGTACATATGAAAACTATTTCAAAACCATGAATGGACCTTAAAAAATAATTAAAAATATATGAACCCGCATTTTGACAAATTACTTTCTTTGATACCAAATGTAAAATTTGGTCAGAATTTATTTAAATTAAATCACAAAAAACATAAAATTGTCTTATATTGAATTAAATCAACGAATCATACACTATGATATATTACATATATATATAATTTACAACTCCTATATTCAAGGTATTCCACTCTATTTGAATCCCTCAATATTCTGCACCTATCTCTCTCATATCACCCACATATCTCTAATTTTAAAACTTAAGAAACCACTTAATACAAGTTTGGATGTGTTTATTAACCACTGTGGAATTGATGTCAAACACACCATGACCATGACAAAACACCAACTTAGTTTTATCACTCTTTGATTCTATAATCTAAGTTTACTTTTTTTAAAAGTGGGAATAATTTTTTTTATTTATGATTATATTATTATTTAAGGAGTTAATACTCTTGAAGAATGAATCATTTGTGAATTTTCATACAAATATTTAAGATTCATAAGTTTTTAGACTTAGTACAAAGTATTGTAATATCTTCCTACTGTAAGTATTAAAAGATCATCGTCAATGATAAAGGTTTACTAATACTTTATTTGATTTGGACTCAAAATACATCTTACAAATCTTGTCCTTATTCAAAAATAAGCTTTAAGAAGAAATCTAAAAGCACTTGTTTGAATTTGAAAAAATAAATAACATCTGACATTTGAGTTTTGTTTGTATTAGATGGGTATGGAAAGGGAATTGTCGATGGTTTTAATGTATTTAGATGATTTTAATTGAAATTTTGAAGAAATTGCAATTTTTCATGAAAAGGATGAGCATTTACATGTTATCATTTATATGTTGCAAGAAAATTTTACATTGTAATTTTTGAAAACATTTCCCACCGCCCCTTAAAAAAACTTTAGTGACATTGTTATTTCCAAAATTTAGATTTTGACATTTATAATTTATATTTTAAAAATGTGTTTATTTCTCAGTTATATAAGTAGTTTTTACAGTTCATGATTCATTTAATTTTTTAGATGTCACTCTTATGTTCTTGTGTATATATTAAAACAATTACGTTCATCTCTGAATTCTTCCCAACTACTTTAGTTGGCCTTATAAATAGTGTAGTTTGAGGAATTTTCCCAATCGCTACAAACCAAAGTTAATAAAAAACTCTTCAACCTAATATTTTTTGAAATATATAATACTACAAACATAGAGACTTAATTTGACAGGCTTGCAACATGAGTATTGTTGCCCATTATCATATATTTTTTTTGTTGGCCTTGAGAAACTTATTCTAAATGCACAATTAAGATGTTTAAAGTTCAATAATCTTTTTCCCTTGTCATCACATCACTTTTATGTTTATGAACTTCATATGTTCAAATTTTTCTTGGATTATCTTAGTGTAGCCATTTGAAGAACATCATAGTCAAATGAACATGCATATCACACTACATACATATCATGTACACTCTACAATGCTACAATTTTTTGTTAATACCAACACAAAAATAATTAAATAACAATCTAACAATTATCAATCTATCACTTAAACAATTTCAAATATACACAATGATTAAAATCAATTACTTGTACTATTTTTCACACTACCTTAAGTTCATTTACTGCTTGCTTCTTGTTTCATAAAATTCAAAATACTTCTGCCAGATTAGATATATCATGACGTTGTTTATGTGTCTTAGAGATTGCGATAATTGTTAAGCAGTGTTAGGTTGTTAGGAATTATTTTATTATTTAAATAATATTATTTATATGTGTTTTATAGGTTTTGATAATATTTAAAATTTTAGATTTTTAACTATTTATTACAATAATAAAAAAGGTCACTTAATTTCATAATTCTAAGTTTTTTATTTTTTAATTTTATTTTTTTCTATAAAAGTAAATAGTGGTTCTTTTTAAATTATTTTTTGTGATTTCATAAATATGGATTAGTTGATAATTTTATCCGATACATAGTGTAATATGAGAAAAGGCCCCTTCCATATTGAACGGAATTGTCTCACATTTAAATATTTGCATTATTCAGGAAAATTCGATATGCATTTTTGTGAAATCTTCAATCAAGTAAATAATTTCTTAGTTTAATGTATTTCTTATTGATGTGTGACAAATGGTGTCAAAAGTATTTAGACATGGTTATAGTTTATCACGAGTTTGGTATCAATAGGGGTGATGTTGCAATAGAAGTGACCCTCTTACTAAAATAGTATGTCACTAATAGTGACACTCCAATCTTTATAATCAATTGAGGGGATGTTGTTTGAGATGGAAACAAACATGCTTGTTGTTGAGGACCTAGTGTAACTTGGAATTTCCTCTACGACTCTAAAAACTATACATGCCTTACTACCTAATTCAGACACACCTCTTTAATATATCTTAAAATTGCTTTGAAAAATCTACAAACCCTTATATTTAACTATTGATTTAACATTACACCTCCTTTTGATGACAATGCTAATATAAAATATACACACGGTTTGATTTTTTTAAATTATAAATTACATTAAAATATAGAAAATGGTCAACCAAACATCAAATTCCAGGTCTTACCAATACAATCCAAAATGAACAACAATCTTGGGTAAAAACTTAGAAGATTCTCTCACATACCAAATTGTATTGAGAATATATTTTAAAAACTAATAAAAAAAAGGCCATGACATGGAAAATACTGTCGAAGGTAATGGTTTCTAGATTGTGGGATAAAAGTTATATACGCAAAACTTTTAAACATATGTAAAAACGAAGTTCCCTCTTAAGGAATTTGTTTCTAAAGTGATTATTTTACATAGACCATAGAATAATGGAAGGCAGACAAGTGTTTTGAGTATATGTATGTAAAATATAGAAACATACTACTGGAATGCGAATTGTTTGAATATCTGTTACATTTACAATATTTTTTATGACATTTAGACATCCAAATTCATGCAACTGCTGGAAATAAATTGTAGAGATCTATTTGATTCTGACACACAAGTTTAAAAATTGTATTGCTCATGAGTTTCATTTCATTTCCAAATGTGATGTTTTTTTAAAACCATTATACAAGCATATATATCATAAATTTTTAGCTGAATTAATTGAAGAATATGATTGAACCAAAATGACAGATTTCCTAAAAGGTCAAGGTTGTAGAGAAAATTAAAAAAACAATATAACTATTTATCTATATAAAGACCTTATGAAAAAGAACTTGACTTTACTGAAATATAAAGGACACAATTTTACACAACACAATGTCCACTTATGCATCAAAGGCCTTATATTTCTAATGAGGAAATTAACCTCGACATCTGAATATTATGATTTTTGTTTTATATAGCTTCATTGGAAGCAATTTTATGGTTTTTGTCATGTGACAAAAGAGAAAAAGCATTGACACATAGAAGAATCAATATTTTAACACGTTCATTGTTTATTCTAGTTAGAAAGCAGATGATATTCTATAGTAGCAAGACACATGCCCATTACTATCTCTACATTAATTTGGCTCTTTGCGAACATGAATTTCAAAAAGTTTCCTTTGAAGAAAAATGCATGACCAGGAATAAAAACATCATATGAAATGGAAGTTAGCACATCATATATATGTATGATGTGGAAAAGCTTAAAACCCAAACGGGAAATTTAGTTATAATGGGAAAGTCCAAATGTTATGAAGCAAACCATGTTGACCCTAAAATTTACTCGTAAAATATTTTTAATAAAGAATGTTCCAAATGCCAAGTTCGTCAATTATTATTTTTAATGTCCAAATAGGATTCACGCATACTACAATGAACAAAAAGTATACATTAGCCCATGAATACGTGAAGAGAAAAGTTACAAAAAAAATTTGAAAATGATAGCTATACAATCTTAAATTTTATAGAATATAACAATCTAGTAGGTCGTGTTGTGTGCTTTGCTATGTAATTATATTGTAAATTTGTGTTAAGTGACAATTATTACATCAATATTTCAAGTAAGATGGAAAAATGAACATTCGATTTCACAACAAATGGTCCAGTTTAAATCCAGAAAGGAGACTTGCATAGAAGCAATTTTTGTAGATTTATGGAAAAATAAATAGACATTACATTGCTTCCTCGTTGTATTTAACATCCTCACTTTGTGGTCATATTTTTATCCATTCACCCATCTTCTTCCAACAGATGATTGTAGTGGTGGAGCCACATGTTCTTACCATTATGATTTCAGATGATTACAGGTTCTTACCATGATAAAGGCATTGTTTGTCTTTAGATTTTGTACCTTTCCAGAAAATGCTTAGAGGGTTCAATCTGAAAGAGTACTGTTTGAAATCTTCAAAGGAAGTAAACACATCTACAGTGAAAAAATGCTTTTCAATCCTGATCAGGAGAGTGAAAAAAATTCTAGATTTAGAACACATGTTGGAGTTATTGCCATGAATGATACAACTTGTTGTGCAAAATAAATTATAGGAATTTCAATTTTCTATCAAGTTCCAATCCCAACAAATACAAGTTTTTACACCTATGCAAGGGGAACATAGTTCCATAATAATATAGACCGTTCAGATCCAAATGTTATTCCTTCTTGCAAAGTACATTTTCAAGAAAAAAAATGTTGAACAACCCTAAAAACTTGCCAAGATTTCTAGGCATCAATGACAAATAACTTTCAGAACATAATGAAGCAGCTTCAAAAGAAACTAGATGCTAAAGGCAAGTGTTATGAACAACTTATAAGGTATGGACAACCATTCGAAAAGAAACAATCATCTATGGGACCACCAAAGGTTCTGAAATGATAATGCATTACAAGGAAGCCATGTTTGAATCAAAGATAGAATGAAAATTTCATAACATGAGTAATGGATTTCATAGCATAAAGCAAGATCAAAGCAAGTTCCAAAATATTAGTTTCAGGTTACAGAAAGAAAAGTACAACTATAGTCAAGAAATTATCTTAAATTTTAGAAATGGAAAATCATCCATTAAAGAGATGATGTAGTTTCAAAAGCCACTTGACGTGAAAAAATCAAGACAGAATGAAAGGTTTCACTTCTAGAATGTGTCAACAAGAAATGAGTTACAAATTCAGTTGTGAACATAATGTGTGACATGATAAACTTTTATCCAACCTACATTGTTTCCTAAAAGGCCAAAAGATTTTTAAGAATGTAAATCACTTCAGAATGTGACCATAATACACATTTATAGTCATTACTTTAAGTTCTGGAATGTGCAAAGAATGAGTTTATACAACCATCAAAAGGGCACCCTAAGATCTGAAAAATATTAAGCCGGTAATGCACTTTTGGAGTACAGTTTGTAGATCTAGAATTGAATGAGAAATCAGAATTATAGATATTCAGAAGCTTCACAATGGTGAGTAACTCGCCTACTCAGGATAGAGTAAAATGACTTAACTGTGCCAAGTGTGCTCAATTTCTATGGTATCGAGATCATTCTAATATTTACACTTAGAAGCAAAAGTCAATGTACAAGTATACATCCAGATAAACAAAACAACAAGCTATTCACCACAACGGAGGAAAAAATTGAACTCACTCAGAATATGCAAGAATATCAAGGCTAAATGAGAAATCTAATGTATACAGCTATGAAATTTTTCTTCTATAGTTGCTTCGGGAAGGAATGCTGTGGAAAATGACTCAAATTTGTTTCAGTTGTTTAATTTTATTTCAAAGATTACACTTTACATTATTTAAGTATTTTTTAGGTTTGTTGTCTGGAGCATGGAACAGTGAAGTGTGGATGGAGTTGTCTTTGACATTGGTGGGTGAACACAAATTCTATTAAAAGTAAAATACAAAACCAGAACTAAAAGCAACAGCAAGCTACAAGCAGATTTTTATAACACAAATGGTGGAAAAAGTAAAAATTCAGAGACAAATGCCTAAAAATGAGTCACCTAGGTCTAGATTTTCAAGCAAATAATGCCTTTTAGGATAAATGACAGTCGAACTTATCATATTTCAGTCAACAATGAGCGGCTATCAGAAAAATTAGTATATCTAAAGACCACAAACTGGGCCCTAAAGCAGAATACAAATCAAATATGGCCTAGTTTCTCAAAATATCAAAATAGTACCCAATACAAAGCAACACAGCTCATGATAGAGCCCTAGCTCACCACAGAACAAAAATATAGCTCTAGAAGAGAAAAAATGGTGACTGGGAGACAAAATGCATGTTGTCACTATTATTGGCCCATTCCTCAATTGAGACAATAATTTGTGTATGTCATGTTATATATTTGCAAGAAAAACAAAGAAACAACATTAACCCTGCAAAATCCTTGCCCTCACAATCTCCATAGTTGCACTCTCCCTTGTATCGGTCCTTTTTAGTTTCTTATCAAACTAGTATTAAGGGTTTGGGGTTGCATGGTTTAAATGTGTTTCCCTGATATCTGCGTCCTCACTTTCAATGCATTCTTCTTGTGGTTGGATATTCTCTAGGGTTTCAGTGTAGAGAATTTTTTCTTTGTTTCTCCATGAAAATGCTTAGGAGAATCCTGTAGAGCATCAGGCTCACAACTGGGTTTCTTCAGCAGCCCAGACACTAGATATGTCAATCAATTCCTACTAATGTTTTGAAATCCCCCCATGATGTCACCCCCTCACCCCATTAAATGCACAATGGCTTTCCAGCCACCTGTCACTGGATTTTAATTCCAAAATCAACTCCTGACATGACATGAAATTGTAATGATGAGACAAGCTTTAAATATTAGGTAAATTCAGTCACTTAAATTTGGATGTATCAGTCTTTCATTCGGATATAAGATTTGTAAAAATCTTACATGCCTCGGGTTTCTTAGAAGTTTTTGTCATTTTCCATGTAAATTAGAGTGGGAAGAATATTCTTAAATAAAGGGTGATGGGGTATTCTCAGAAAAAATTAAGTAAAACTTTACTTAACTTGAAAATTTTGACATATGGAATATTGCTATTTGATAAGTGAAAAAAACTAATAGTTATGTAGAAACCAATATACTTGCCTTCGGAAGTATAATAAAATATTGACAATGTAAGTTGACTTTGTAAAACGAAAGGAGAACGCTGTTGCCGAACACGCATCTCCCCGACCGGGTCTAACGTTTGTTGAAGTTCTCTCCATCTAATTAAATCTTCCCCTTTGTTTTGTACATACAAAGAACCTGCCCCTCTCCTTTCAGATTTGAATGGCTTCCGGTTCCTCTCCTCCACAACAAAACAACCAGGTTGGAGACGTTTTTTCTTGCAATTACACCGCCGAGGGAAACATCCCTTACCACCCTGCGCTCACCCAGGTGGGATGTGTTTATTAACCACTGTCGAACTGATGTCAAGCACACCATCGCCACCACCATCAACAATACACTAACTCGTGCGGGACTACGAGTTTTTTCTAGATAAAGAAGCGCTTGAATTCGGTGATGTTATCCCCACTAAAATATAAGATGCAATGTCTATCGCTTCTCTTCACGTTGCCATATTTTCAACCAACTATGCATGGTCTCCTTGGTGTTTGGCAAAGCTATCTTTTATGCTCAAAACTGGCACCAGGATCATTACTCTCTTCTTTCACATTGACCCTTGTGATCTTTGATGGGTGGATCAAGGAAAGGGGGGTATATGCCGATACATTCATCCAACATGAAAGGCAGGGTAGATACACCTGATATAAGCTTCACAAGTGGAAGATGGCGCTTCATATTTTTTCTTTTTATTCTGGTTGCATTATCAACAACAATAATCAGTAAGTATCAAACACTCGTCTGCTCACTAATCCTACTTCTCATGCACTCTATAATTATTTGTCTGCTCACCAGTCCTGGTAAAAATGTTGGAGGGATAGTTTTGATTCTGTCATAGTCCTGATACAGTTTCTTTAAATACACCCTTAATTCAAAATAATAATCCAAATCAGTTTGGTTGTCTAGAACCTTGATTTGTTACCAAGATTCCTCTTTTTAAATCAAATTGGTGTGGCAGCGGCAGAAATATCCCAACAGCGAAGGGCAGATGACGCTTAAAAATAGTAAAAAAAAAAATCAAGACCAAATTTGTCTTTTATAAGTTTCTCTGGCCCCATTTCCTCCACTTTCACATGACATTTGTCATGCCCTGAAGTGAAGACAGGTTGTTGGGGTACTCTGAAATGTGTTATGTGGGTCATTTTGCAATTGGGAGAGCTGCTCTGTTTCTTCATTAGCATACCCAAACAAATCCAGAGGCAAAGGACCTAGGGACAATATTCATCTGGAAATTCCGAGGCCTAAAATAGCTAAGATGTATTAAACGATGACATTTTTTATAACATATGATTTCAGATTATGAATCTGTAGAATTCTGTGTTGTTTCGGTCTAGTTAAAGTCTTATATTTGGTAGAGTGATGTTTGTTATATTGATTTTCTTATTGTGCTGTACATGTTTAGTGAGGAGGGCAGGGTGTTAAAGAATATTGTAAACATGGTATTCAAGATGATGGAGAAAGTGCCATTCCAGGTAGCCAAACATCCCGTTGGACTGGATGTTGTGGTTCAAGACTTTGAAAGAAGCACACCTTAATCTACCGAGAATGTACAGATTGTGGGGATCGTGGGGATGGGCGGGGCTGGTAAAACCACCCTGGAAAAATATTTGTACAAAAAAAAATGCTCCTGATCTTTTCTTAATTCCATTTTTATATTTGATGTGCAAGATGATGATAGCAAAAATATCCTGCATGAGAAGCAGAAAAAGCTTTTGAAGGACCTTGGTGTCCAAGACAAGGACTTATGGTTCGACAATATAGAGGAAGGAAAATGTATTTTGGCAAGTCGGTTGAGATCTGTTTCTACGCTCATCGTGTTGGATGATGTAGATAACGAGGACCAATTGGATGCTCTGTTGCGAACAAGGGACTGCCTTGGCTCTGACATTTTCATTATTATTACATCCCGTGAATTAGGATTCCTTACAAAGTGGGGTATTCCTTCCACCTATAGAATGAAAGCTTTGAATCATTTTTGTGGAAAATCTACAGTCTTATACAACAAACAACATACAAGAAATAAGCAGAACAATTAAATAACTTGCATAAACAAAAGAATATTCAAACCAGCACAGTTGTGCGTAATTTCCATTAAGTAACTCATACTCAGAGCTTAGGCTCAAATTACAATGAAGTTTGTGCTTGCAACACTTCTCTAATTCTGCATGTATAGATTTCACATTTTTGTGTGTGCATACAAAGCAATTACAATTTCTGTTATTTAAATAGAATAACTTACCCACTAACAGCGCTTCAACTGAGCATTCTAAATTTAAACTCATGCTTTAAAACAGTTGCATGTTGTGCATGAATTAAAGCAGATTTATTTGAATTAAATTATAATCCTAAAAATAGGATAAAGCTGAGTTAACTAAAGCAAACTAAAAAAAAAAAAAATCTATTTTTAATCCTTCTAAAAAGCTACGATTGGAATTAGCAATGCATGGTGTATGCATATTTCCAACACTCCCCCTTATTTTTAAACTATAGCTTTCACTCTTTTGGAACTTCATTTGCTTTTTCAGATCTTCTATGCACAGGATCACAAACTCTCAAAAAATCTTTCAAATATTTGAAAACTTATTTTTCCAAAGCCTTTGTAAAAATGTCTGCAAACTGATCTTTGGATCTACAAAATTCAAGAAAAATTTCCTTGTTGTTTACCAACTCCCTGATGAAATGATACCTCATATCAATATGCTTGCTCCTCTTATGAAAAACATGATTTTTGAACAACGCTATGACTGAGTTGTTGTCACAAAAAATCTGTGTAGCTTCCTCTTGTTTCTGTTGTAAATTTGTCAACACTCTTCTCATCTAAACAACTTGACATGTTGCCCCTATTGCTACTACATACTCTACTTCAACTGAAGATAATGTGACAATGGGCTGCTTCTTTTATGCCCATGAAACCACTCATGTTCCAAAGTGAAAAGTATATCCGGATGTGCTTTTCCGATCATCTATACTTCCAACACAGTCACTATCTGTATACCCAAATAATTTGAACTCATATGTACTTGAATAAAGATTTCCATGATTCCTTGTTCCATGTACATACCTCAAAATTATTTTTCCAGCTTGCCAATGTGAATCTTTTGGAGATTCCATGAACCTTGATATGAGGCTCACACCATACATGATATCAGGCCTTGTGGACGTCAAATACATAAGACTTCCAACCAACTGTTTAAACAATTTTGGATCCACAAACGATCCTTCATCCTCTTTGCTCAACTTCAAACGTAGTGCAACTGGTGTTGGTGTTGGCTTACAATTCAAACATGTTAAATATTTTCAAAACATCATTTGCATACTTTTCTTGTGAGATAAAAACTTCACCTTCTGATTGTTGAACTTCAATGCCCAAAAAATAATGCATAAGACCAAGATCTGTCATCTCAAACTCCTTCTTCATGGCTAATTTGAATGACTCTGTAGATAGATTTCCTGTAAAGATCAAATCATCTACGTATAAACAAACAATTAAAATTTTACCTTGCTCATTTATCTTGGTGTATAAGGTAGGCTTGATGTTGCACCTACTAAAACCATTCTCAATTAAATAAGAATCTATTATGTTGTACCAAGCTCTAGGTGCTTGCTTGAGACCATAGAGCACTTTCTTCAATGTGTATACTTTTCCTTCATGACCTTCAATCTTATAACCTTCTGGATGATTTACATAAACTTCCTCTTCAAGGAATCCATTTAAGAGTGTTGATTTAACATCCATCTGATAAATAGGTCATTTGTTCTTAGCTGTAATTGCTAAAACCATTCTTACCGTGTCAAAACGTGCTACTGGTGCAAATGTTTCGTTATAGTCAACTCCATATTGTTGTGTAAAAACTCTTACAACCAACCTTGCTTTGTGTTTCTGTAGTTTTCCATCAGCATTGTATTTTGTCTTGTAGACCCACTTGACTCTTATCACATCCTTTCCTTTTGGAAGATCCATCAGCTCCCATGTCTGATTCTTCTCTATAGCATCGATCTCATCATCCATGGCTTCTTCCCAAACTTCATTCTTTATGGCCTCTTCATAATATACTGGATATGCAGCTTGAGAAAATAATACAAAAACTGAAAATGAATTAGTTGTATCAATATTATAAATCTCACTTAGACTTCTTGTTTTCCGCTACGCATGACTATTCGATGCAAGATTGTTTTGTGGTGATGGAGTAGCTTGTAGTGTTCTCTTTGGTGTTTCTTGCATGGCTGAAGATGGCTGAAATATTGGTGACCTTCTGAATGTAGATGGAGGTGTAGCTTGTGCTACAACTTGTGGTGGATGTTCAAGATTTGTAGATACAGTATCTTACTGCTCTAAAGTTTCATCTGACATATCATCATGCAGAATAGTTTTTGATATACTCATTGTTTTCTCTATACTTCCATCTCATGCTTCATTCTCAATAAACTGTACATCCCTTCTGATCACAACCTTTCCAATGACTGGATTGTACAACTTGTACACTTTTATATTCTCTGAATACCCAACTAAAAATACACTTTTCTCCTTTGTTGTCTAACTTCTTCCTTAGCTCATCAGGTACATGTGCATACGCTACACAACCAAAAACTTTGAAATGTGAAACACTGTGTTTCTTGTTATTCCATGCTTGTTGAGGAACCATGTTCATAAAAAATTCCATTGAACACCTATTCAAAATATAAACAAAATTTTCTACTGCTTCTGCCCAATAATCATTTGGAAGATGTTTTTCCTTCAACATGATTCTCGCCATCTCCATGATGGTTCTATTTTTCCTCTCTCCCACACCATTTTTTGTGGTGTATACCTGGTAATAAATTACTTGTGTATACTATGATATCTGCAAAAATTCATAAACTCATTAGAAACATGCTCACCTCATCTGTCTGTTCTAAAAACTTTGATGTAGTATCCACTTTGCTTATCCACTAATGCCTTGAACTACTGAAATGTATCGAAGGCATCTAATTTATTTCTCAGAAAATAAACCCATGTCTTCCTTGTGTAATCATCAATGAATGTCATAAAATAAATACAACCTCCAATAAAAGTTATCTCCATATGTCCACATAAATCTGAGTGTACAATCTCAAGTGGTGCACTTGCTCTTGTTGTTTTTCCAACTAGGAATGAATCTTTGTGTTGCTTCCCCAAAATACAACCTTCACATACCCTTTCTAGTTTCTGAATCAATTGCAAATCTTTAACCATATTCTTTCTATGAAGTAAATTCAAACCTCCAAAATTCAAATGTCCATACCTTAGATGCCAAAACATGATTCATCCTTCATGACTGAATGAAAAGCTGATTGTGTTCCTTCATCACAGGACTCAACTATATTTATGCAAGAATCAGCATAGGACTCATTTGATGTAGCACAGACCTGATTTGCATTGGCACAGGACTTTGTTACACTAGTGTAGGACTCTTTTACCTTGGTGCATGACTCATCTGTTTGAGCACAAGACTTAGCAAAAGGCTGATTTGGCTTAGCGCAGGACTTTGCTGCGAATTGAGCTGCTGATTTTGCTGTAAACATATCTGATTTCTTCTTTTTTCCAGGTTTTAAAATCAATGGAAACATCTTATTGCTTCTCATCTTCACTTTTGCAATCAACTGAGTGGTAGGAGCTTTGTCCACAATCACACACTCATTGTCTTCCATATAGACTCGGTATCCTTTTTGTACCAATTGTCCAATACTCATAAGGTTATGTTTCAAACCTATAACATAGTAAACATCTTGCATATTTATTTTCTCCCCCTGTCTTGTTAGAATACTAACTGTGCCTTTTCCTTTCACAGACACAATATTGTTATTTCCAAGAGTTACATAACTCTTAATTGAATCATCCAAACTAGAAAATAAATCTAGATTACCTGTCATGTGATTACTGCAACCTGAATCCAAATACCATACATCACATGGACTCTCTTTTGACAAATTACATTCAATAGGGGATAAAGAAGGTATTGCTTTGGCAATCCTTGTGCATGCAATAAACATAGGTTTAGAAATAGAACTTCCAACCTAATTTTGATTTTGCCTCTCCTGATCATATTGTTGTTTCTTGTAATCATAAGCATAGTGCCCATACTTTTTGTAATAATGGCACTGAGCATGAGAATTATCTTGTCTCTGACCATAAATTTGTTCTTGATTCTATCCTCTTCCACCTGAGCTTGATGAACTACTATCGTGTCCTCTAGATAGACTTCTTCCTCTACCTCTTAGGTTGAAACTACCTCTTCTTTTGCCATGACTACCTAATGTATGAGATGTAAAATCCTAATCTACACTTGCATGTGATCTATTCATCCTCTGTTCATGATTGATTAGTGATGCATGTAACTCATCAATAGAAAACTGACTCAGATCCTTAGTTTCTTCAAAGCAACAACTAAAGGATCAAATTTCGTAGGCAAACTTCTAAGAAATTTTTCAATAATCCTTCTGTTTTCAAGAGTCTCACCATGGGATTTGATTTGATTGATTAAGCCAACTACACAAGTAAAAATGATTCTAAGGAATTTGAATCTTTCATTGCTAAATTCTCAAAATCTCTACGAAGTAACTGTAGCTTGGTAGTTTTTACTTTATCCTTACCTTGATATGCAACTTGTAAAGTATCCCATGCAGTATTTGCTTGACTGGCTGCCGCCACTCTTGGAAGAATGCTTTCATGCATCTCCTGATGAATATAGAAAAGAGATTTTGCATCCTTCTTTCGTAACTCCTTCAAAGTATCTTTCTCTTCCTGAGATAGTGTAGTATATGTTGTTGCATCTGCGAGCTCTGTGTACCCATCTTCAATAATCTCCCACACATCTGAAGATCTAAATAACGCCTTCATGGCCAATGACCAATATTCGTAATTCTTTCCATTAAATTGTGGCGTCTACATGCCGGATGTAGAAGCCATAACTTGCTACCAATTTAATAAGCTGCTGAAATAACCTACTCTGATACCAATTTGTAGAAAATATGCAGTCTTATACAGCAAACAACATACAAGAAATAAACAAAACAATTAAATTACTTGCATAAGCAAAATAATATTCAAACTAGCACTGTTGTGCGTAATCTCCATTAATTAACTCATACTCGGAGCTTCAGCTCAAATTACAATGAAGTCTGTGCATGCAGCACTTCTTTAATTCTACCTGTGTAGATTTCACACTTTTGTGTGTGCATAAAAAGCAATTACAATTGTTGTTATTTAAATAGAATAACTCACCCACTAACAACTCTTCAACTGAGCATTCTAAATTTAAACGTGTGCTTTAAAATAGCTGCATGATCTACATGAATTAAAGTAAATTTATTTGAATTAAATCTAATCCTAAAAATAGGATAAAGTTGAGTTAACTAAAGCAAAATAAAACAAAACTAAATCTATTTTTAATCCTTCTAAACAGCTACGGTTGGAATTAGCAATGCATGGTGCATGCATATTTCCAACAGTTTTTATGCCAAGCAGCTATTATGCTGGCATGCTTTCTTGCAATCTTATCCACTGCAAGGTTTTGAAAATCTAGTTGAAGAATTTTTGAATTTTTGCAGTGGATTACCTTTATCACTCAAGGTTTTTGGAGGACAAGTTTATGGCAATTCCAAAGGATACTTGGGAAACACTTGTGAATAAGTGTCTTGTCTATATAGACCAGAAAAATTACATAATAATGCATGACCATCTAAGGGATTTTGGAAGGGATCTGGTTCATACTCACTCACCGTCTCATTTATGGCATCAAAAAAAATCCGGGGTCAGCTCTGTTTAATTTTTTATATTTATTTTACTCCTTTCCTTAATTAATTAACATGTGGTACACTTCGTCTCCTTCTGTTTCTACTAGCTTTGTAATTTCCATTTTTTTAGCTTTTCTGTTCATAAAAGAATGCGCAGGTATTATGCAAATGATGATGGTCATGTTAATGAAAATGATGATGTAGTTTCTGGGAATCTGATGTTTTGGGCACCCTCGATTAACTTCCAGGTTAGAACCAACATTTATTATTCACGGAGAATATGAATTTATCAAAAAAAATACCACACCCGCAAAAGAACTTGTCTGGCTTTGTTGGCTTGATTTTCAAATTAACAATCTTCCCTCATGGAATTCACTCCAAAAATTAAGAATTCTAGAAATCCGGAATGCAAGGAAATTGAAAAAATTATGGGCTGATGCAAATGTAAGTTTTTTCTTCACCGATTGTTTAAAACCACACAAATTTTTGATCTTACAAGTTTTAGAGTTACGTGTTTTCTCTAACCTAACTGAATTGAAATTTTTTCTGAATCCATCTTCCACTGCAGTTGAGATACCTTCTTATTTGATATAGCCCTAAACTATGAAGCATTCCAAGATAAATAGGACGACTGAAACATTTGAAAATGATAATTTCCAATTATGACTATGGAGTGGATAGTCTGCCAAAAGAGTTTTGTGCTTTTGAATCGCTGGAGCATCTGGAGCTAGAAACTGATAGGATGTCTTCACTACCTACTAGTTTCATGTATTTGACTAACCTCCACCATATAGACTTCGGTAATTGTTAGAAGTTGTAGATGTTTCCAATTTCTTTTAAGCAACTGATACACCTACAACATCTTGATTTATCAGGGTGTGAGAATCTAACGTTGAGGTTAGACATGACAATGCTGGAGTATTTGAGCTTTTCAAGGTGCAATAAATTGGAAGAGTGGCCTCATCATATCACAAATCAGGCGTGTTTGAGGAAGCTCTATGGAAAGGCATATAGAGGGTCCTTGTTAAAAGATATTCCAAGTTAAAATATATTCCAAGTAACATCGGTGTTCTCAGTGAATTGGAAGTGCTGGAGATAGGAAGTCTGCTGTCGGAAATCTTGCCATCCTCTCTTGAAAATTTGTCCAGCTTGTCTCGACTGGAAATTTATGGTTGTGAGATGTTGAAATCTTTATCAATTTTAGTGGGGCGGCTCAATATGCTTTAGGAATTGTGGATAGAAATATTTGGAGTGGAGTCTTTACCACAAGACTTTGGGCAACTGAGTCATCTTCAATGTTTGACTATTAGTGAGTGCTCACTCAAACAACTGCGGTCTACTTCTTCATTGTGTAGGTTCAAAGTGATTCACATAAGCGGTACCAAAGTGTCAAGTATATCTATATCTAAAGACTCATGTCCCACCCTTGAAACTCTCACTCTCTATTCTAATGACCATCTAACTCATATTGAAACCCTGCCAACATCCGTGAAGACCACTAAATTGAGTAGTTGTAGAATCCTGAAGAGAATAGGGGGCATTCTGGGTCTAGTAAACCTTCAAAGTCTGTCTATTTTTTATTGTAAGTAGTTAGATGTGCTCCTAAATTTTGCAAATTTATTTTATATCCAAAAAATTAGGATAGAATATTGCTACATAGTTGATAAACTCAAAGGCTTAGAACATTCAAGATCGTTGGAGACATTGATAGTAAAGACCTTGGGGAATTCAAGATGTATAAAAAGTTTGAAGTAGGCAGAGAGATTGAAGTCAGTAACGGTAGTACTAGAACTTAGGTCAGCTCTTCAACCCTGTATTCAAACTATAAAGGTACAATTCAAAACTCATGAAATATTTATAATCATGTAAAGTTTAATATTGACTGAAATAATTTGTTGCAGAAATGGCCACAAGAGATGGTAATAATAGGTGGAAGAGAAGTGAGTGGTGTGGAATTGGTGATGGACTCGTTTGTCTTTCCCAACCAAACTATAATTCACTCACTGAAGAAGATTCAATACGAGAAAGTGCAAGGTAGAATGTCAAAAAACGCTCCCTTCTGATGTTGCAATTGTTTGTTTCGTTAAAACATCTTTTTCCGTGGTTTATTGGTTACCTAATGTTCATAGTTTAGATGAAATTTTTCGTAATAATTCAATAGAAGGGGAATGGGTATCTGTAGGTGTGTTTAGACAAGGTTGTAGTGATAAGGACAAGGCTACGGTAGCTATGGAGGCTAACACAGTGAACGATGAGGTAAAGAGAGGAATGTTAGTGGTGGGAGAAAAAAGGAGAATATTAGAGGCATTTACTCATTTTTAGGACTTGATTTTGTGATAAAAGGAAATTTGTGAGAGTAAAGTTGGGCTTGGAGATGGCAAGTTAAAGAGAGGAATGTTAATAGTGGGAGATGAAAGGAGAATATTAGAGATATTTACTCATTTTTGGGACTTAATTTTGTGATGAAAAATGTACTTAATAATTCGAATTTACAAATATCTTTTCCTCTATTCTAAGGGAAATTTGTGGGGGAATAGGTACTATTAAAGGCTCAATATTATATTGAACTTTTAAAAAAATGGTTAAACATTATATTTTGTGTTTTAATGTTATTATTAATTATTTTGTATATATTGATATTTTCTACATTTTATTTAATTCAAATAAATATTGAAACTAATATTAGTAATATTTAATAATTTTATTTAATCTAACTTCTTATTTATCACCTTAGCACTATAAACTTATATAATTATCTATCAATTTACATCATTTAAACTTGATTCATATTTTTTTATTGAGAAGTTTTCAATCACATTCCACCTTGAATAAGAAAATTAATATCTAATTTAAAATATATTGTTTGATAAACCTCTACCAAATAACTCATGAAATTTTTATCCAAATCTCCTCAAGGTTTGAGGGGTTAATTGAGTCGTCTCCAAACTACTGGGCTTCAAGAGCTAATAGGGTCATCTCATTTGGTCATCCAAAGCTCATGACCCTTAGGAGGTATCAAATCAAATCAAGTTAGAATTTGAGCCCTCTTAGGGAGTGTCATGAGTTTTCAGCCAAACAGTTGTATCCTTTAAATGGAAATTTTGGTGTTTCAACTACTTCAAAATGATTTTTTAGTCGAGGATCTTGCCTTCCAATCTTATGTTCAAGGGTGATATTTAAGAGGGGAATTTTGATCAATAGGTGATGTCCTCCATGAAAGTTTTGAATGGTCCAGTATGTGTGCACGTTCTCTCTCCACTTCATGAGGACCATGTTCAACATCAAACAAAAAAGGAGTTTCTTACTTGTATTCAAACAGGTGACTATAGGACAGAGTTTTCATACCATCAAAGTTGATCATCCAAGAAGGAAGTTTGCAGCCCTGTTTATCTATGGGACACATATTTAGCTAACTATGTGGTGTTTGAGGAAAACCCAAGGTTATAATTTTTACTATTTATTAAATAGGAAACTCCTAGATATTATTTTAGAAGCTTACAATGTTGAAATGCATTTTATCTCTTTAATGTCAATATTGAGGAGGCTTAGCTCCTCAAGTCTAGTTTTTATTGATTTTGTAGGTCAATTGTATGTTTTTTGATGGTTGGTTGATTTTTTTGGGTAGAATACTAGTAGAGGTGGTCCGGTTGAGATTTATTTATTTTAGTTAGATATCTATTGTAAAAGGGGCGTATAATTAAGAAAAAAATTCCTATCTGAGTTTTAATAACACATCATAGAATGTTTATTAGGTATACATAAGTGTGTTAGGATATCAATATTTTAGTGCTCCACATTTGTACGTGTGTGAATAATAATTACATTTGTAATTATTATTATAGTGAATATTAGTGAGTTGATTAGTCATATATATATTGTTAGAATAACAATATATTATGAATGATTATTTGTTATACCCGTAGCTATTATCGGGTTTATTGTTCTACTCACTTCCTATTTTCTAGGAAGTTGTTCACCTACCTTTATGGCTATATAATAGCCACTTGTATCTGAATATGATATAGAAAAATATAATATTGTTTTGTATTACATCCACTGTGCAATTCTGTACCAAATTCAATAAAGTGACCATGTTAAATAATGATTACATGTAAAACATAATAACCCACTTAGATTACATATTAAAATATTTTTTTAAAATAAAATTTTTATTCTTTCACATATATGTTTAAAGTTTATTTTCAATGTTTTTTATTTAACCCTAAAAATGAATTAGTATGAAGGGGTAGGGTAATGTGTTCCTATTTATTTAAGATTCAAAGGGTTAACTATATGTGTTGTATACAAATTAATTAATAAACATTAATTCTTTAAAAAAAAAATACTCATTTGAATTGTCTAAGATAAAATGTGGAAATGATTTCTAAATTCAAGGAAGTGGATGTACTTAGTTGATTAGAGTAGTAAGTTGAACTGAAATTATGGAGTGACTTTGCAGGATATAAATGATATGACAATGCTTCATTTTAGGAAGTGGAGTGCAAAATAAACATGTATGGAACTACTTAGTATGTATTGAAGTGATAGAAAGTTTTACATGGTGATGTCTTGGGGATCTATAAATGTTTGTGTCCCCTATTGACGATGATGAAATTTTGATTTGAAACCTAGGTTTCACACATTTACAAAACCTATATATAATGATAAACAGTTACAAACCCTAGCAATGGGTAGAATAATTTGCAAAAAATATTAGTGGTTGGGTTGAAGTATGATATGTATAATTCCTACATTGTTAATACTTCGAAAATGTCTTTAAAATGTATGTAGTTCTCCACCTAGCATGTGGTATCTTTATAGACATTGGAAAATTAATGATTTGACAATGAGAGATAATAATTTATCAAGCTTAAGCTTGGCTTGGGTTTGAAAGTATTTAGATTGGGAAGCTTAACTCTTGAACCTAGTTTGGATTGCTTAAAACCTTTGTGGGGGATTATCTTAGGTTATACTTACTATTTGAAGGGATTTATTAGATTTTTAGTGCTTTTGGAATTTATTTTGTAGGTGTGCCCTAGAAATTGCTAGTTGAGGTAATATGTGATTTATACTTACTTTTATAGATTGTTGCACATATTGTTTTACATTAACACTAACCTATGGGATATGAACTAGCTCAAAAAAGATATCAAAATAAAAATTAAAACATGCGTAGCTAGTGATGGAAACATCATCCTCAAACCAAATCATTAGATGGTTTGTTCTTAAATAAATGGTCCTATACATGAAATTTGTAGGATTCTACATAGTTATAAGAATGATGTCTGGGAGGAGTATACCACTATGGACTGATGTAATTAGTTTTTTGAGGGAATATGTACTAAGAATAGATAATGAAGTCATGTAAAAGAAATAGGGATAGGTCATCGAGGATTGGAATGTGTGCACAATTCATGTTTTAGGTGTAAATCCAATTTTTTCATTTCAAAATCTAGGTGTTTACTCATCACCTGCTTTAAATATGAAATCAAAACTATATGCTCAAAGGAAATGATACCTTAGTGTGTATAATAATTTTTTCTTTACTCGAGGTTTTGTATTTCTCTTACATGTTGGAATGCTCCTTGATGAAACTTGCAACAAGAGGTGTAATCAATGTCCATACAAAATTAAAATTTAACTCAATTTTGAAAATATATTTGCAACTTGAAAAGTGAATTTGTAACTAGTAAAAGATAAAAAATTATATATGAATACACATATTATCTTTATTGAAGGAGAAGCTCGTGGATTTTTTGTACTTGGAGATGTGGATTTTAATTCATCTATTAGAGGATTAGTGGTTGGTAGTCCCCAATTTCATTGAAGAATATATCAGAAGCATAGATCAATTGGACGTCTCTTGACCAAATATTTTAGTACCAAAGGAGATATTAAATTAGGAAGGATTAGACTATGAGAACCCATTTGCTTTGATGCCTTCCCCATTTGAGAGTGTGAAGAGAGAGGAGGAAACATTCATCTACAAAACTCATAGTTTTTATTTGACACTGTCCTTTTTTGAGAATTTGGTGAGGGAAGGGGAAATGAAGCTTGTAGTTTTACTTCGACACTTTGCATGAAACCCATGGAATACACCATTATAGATAGATCTATGATTAATTTTCTCCAACAAAACCTATATGAAATGACCCATGTCATGCCCCCAATTTTTAATTTTATTTTATTTGAAATACCATTATGAAAAAGGAATTACATACTCATAACCTGTGTAACCCTCTTTGAATTTGTTATATTTATTTATACCAAATGATAAATCCTATAAATTTCTAGTTGAATCTACAATAATTTGAAATTAGAATGAAATTTCTTTTGTCTGGGAATGTATGGAGAGGTGAAGACCATACCACATTCTTGACTCTTCTATATAGTTTTATCCATGTTTTAATTCTACCGCATTTCAATATATGTGACATTTTCTAAGGATTTGATCCTTATGAAAATTTATTCCTTTATCTTGTAATTTGTATGTCAGTTGTAGAAACACCCTTTTGAATGCCCCTCTTTTTAAGGAGTATGTGATAAAACATTTGAGCTCCAAGGTCAAAAGAATAGGTGTTCACCCATGTACTGTATGATTGATAATTTGTAGGAGGATGTGAAAGGATGAAAGGGCCGCCATCGTTAAGAATATGCAGCTACAAAAGGGGTTGCACATGATGGAAACCATGACATGTTGAAAAAGTAAGATGCAACAATAAACAATTAAGAATACACGTGTAAAGTAGCTAGTAGCAGAAGATAATAAAATCAATCATGTCCTAATCTATAGTAAAACAAGTGTATAGTAAAAAATAGTAATCATGTCATAATCCATAACAAAAATGACAATGTAATCATCAGTATAATATGGAAATAGAAAAATAATGGCAAAAATAGTGTACATTCAAGTAAGGAAGAACATATAAATAACATATCTAGCTATATGCATGGAGCCATAAACATGGGACACTCATGGTGTTGCAATTAAATCACATGGCAGTTATATCATATAAATAAAAATGTCACAATAATATAAATAGATAAGGTAATCAAGGGAATCCATGCAGTAAGAAATCAAGGTATGAATATGTATACACAAGTAGTGAAAACAATATAGAAAACAAGTGTAGCCACTAGTATTAGTAATGATAGAAATAGTAATGAAAAGTTAACATTTCACAAAACACGTATTAGTTTTTTTGATCCATTACATAGCAATAAAATTATATATATGTAAATAATCATGATGAAGGTGTAAATTAACATATGATGAAACAAAATCACCTATAAAGTGTGGAAGGATTCCCCCAAGAGAATAGTGTAAGGAGCCAAGCTAGCTCCTCTCATCATGTAATAATTTGTGTGTGTATTATATCAAGCTCAAGATACCTCATTAATACATGTGTGGAAAGTGTGGATATGTTATTTATCAAATCAATGTAACCAACATGATGTATAAAGTAACATGTTATCGAAGAAAAATAGTTCAAGTCTTGATTTTTTATTTTTTCTCATATTTGAATTTTTTCTATTAGGTAATTATTTTAATGTTTTTTATTATTTTTAAAATAACTATGTATGATAAAAGAGATGGATCCATAAATTATAAATGAGGGACTCATGAATATGCATGTCACATACTTTAGGTGGAGGGGATTCGAGCCCCTAAAGTCGTAGAAGATATCAAGAATGATCATGTATGATCGGTGTGAAATGTGTAATATGTGGTGAAGGTGTGGGAGGATGTGAAGACCAATGAGAGGTAGTATATGTAGAATATGATTGAATTACAAGATGAATGGAATGTTTATTTTGCATGTCATATGTGACCAAGAAGGATATCTATGTATGGGTATATGACAAGAGATTATATGATAAGTAGTAGATTTACTAGAGATAGTGGTTGTAAGTTTTTGGAAAAGCCATGACGATGGAGGAGCTATATATGGGATTCCCCTAATTATTACCACTTATATGTTGTAAATGAACATGACACATTAGTGTAATATAGAAGGGATAGCTAAAAAATTGTGAATCCAAGAAAAACATATAGCACAAAAAATGAGAAAAGACATCACTAAAAACATGAGAGAAAAGGTGGTGTGTCCAATTATGAGGTGTAAAATAATATGCCCATTGCTTTTCTTAGGATCAATGGTGACATTTTTATTAGTGTACCCAAGAGAGCGTATGAATTGAAAATTGCATAGATTATGTGGAGTAGTGCTATCAACCAAAACATTATGTATAGGGTGTTGATCAATTTAAGTGAGGATGTATAATCTATCAAAGATAAATCTATTTTTTAGATCATTATAATCAAAGGAGGTCATGGTAAATATAGTTCCATTCATTAACTACGAATGTTATCGTAAGACGAAGGAGATGTGAAAGTGTGATAAGCATTGTGAAATTTTGGGGTATATGTAGCAGTCTCATGTTCTTAAATTAGATTGATAAAAAATTTCATTTTTTGTATTGTCATTAATAGTATTGGGATGAGGTGTAGTATCATATACTATATAATCGATATTGAGTAAATTATTGATAATTGGACACAACTTAAACTATTTATTAGTAGAGTGACCAATACATTAGTGGTAGTCACAAGTAGTAGTAGAATCAAATTTCTTACTATGAGAGGCACTTAGATCAACCTCAAGTGATGGAGGGAGAGATATAAGGTTTCACTCAAGTATTTTCTAAAGGAATGTTTGAGGTGAGCAAGGAAAATGAGTGAATTTTCATCAAGAATATTGTAATTATAGATTTGAGGGTTGCAACATGGTGTTAACTATAGGGTTGATATTAGTTTTATCATCAATAGATTTTTTCTTAAAGGTAGTCTTGGATGGAAATTTGTGAGTAGAGCTGTTAGGAGGATGAGTAACATAATTGAGCTTGTTTATATTGAGGATTTTAACTTCAATCTCTTTCAAATTATGACACAAGTGATCTAAGGAATGGAACTTGTCAAATATCATTTATTGTTGTAAGGGAACTATGAGGCTTTGAGTTATAAGATCTTGTAATTCAATATCAACCAGTATATTGTTCATCTTATAAAGCGTAGTATTCTAATGAAATACATTGTCACTAATGGGATCATTGGAAAATTACTACATCTTATATGTTTTTGAACATAATACATCACAAATGTTGACAAAAAATTATGCAATAAATTGATGATCCATAGGAGTAAAGTTTCTTATAGAATGACTGAGTAGGTTATAAAACCATTGCAAGAAAAATTATTTGAGACTGCAGGGAAAAATAATGGCAATAAATGTAGTACTATAAGAAGTGTACAAGTAAGTGATATGAAACATATGTAGGTTCTCCTAAAGATCCACATTACCATTTTAGATAGGAATTTTAGGAGCAACAAAATGAATAGGAAAATTATATGAAGTCACTTAAGGTGTAAGTAGGTTATGAAGAAACTAAGTATAATCTATTGTATGAGAGGAATTAGATGATTTTTTTTTTGTAATATTAAGATTTGAGATTTTAAAGCATGAACAATGGATTCGAGATCATGTGTATTATAGGAAGAATCATGTGAATAATTATGAGTGTAGAGAGGTGATGTAGGAATAGTTTTGGTCATAAATGTAGTCATTGAAATACTACAAATAAAATGAATAAATGCCCCCAATGACATAAGCATTATCAAGGTGGGGATAGTTGATGTATGCATAAAAGTGGAAAAAGGGGGGTTAGAATGGATGCAGAGGATGAAATATTATTTTTGAGTTGATCATGACTAGTATAAAATAGAATATTGATTTGCTAGGAATTTTTTGAGAAATTTGTGTGTAGTTTTCATTTATTCTTTGCATTACATTTCTTCCTAGTTGATTATATTTTCGGAGTTAAAAAATCTTCATTAAAATTAAAATTCCTATAAGAATTTTTTTAGTTAAAATTTCAAAGTAGGAAAACTACCTATTTATGGATCATTTATTTCTAGTTACATGATCAACCATTTTATCACATGCACTTCAAAAGAAGGGAAAGTTGATGGGTTATATTAGAATTATTCATCTAGTATATGATGAAAATTGGACATGTATAAAGGGTTCTGCAGGGAATTGGTATAATGAAATAGTGATTGATACTAAAATGTGATATTATTCATATAGCTTAAAAAACCATCCACTAGATACATCCAAAATAGTAGGTATGACCCCTAATTAATTTTTTTTTGTCCTCGAAAAAAACACCAAATTTTCCACAGCTTCAAATTCTTATAGGAATTTGTAAATTTATTCTAAAGATTCATATATGCATGACACAATTCGAAGAAGAGTATATGGGGCATGATTACTTCTTTATTAATCCATTATACCACTCATATACAATTATTTATAAAAATTTGATGACACAGTTCTTATTTTCATTTTCATTACTAAGAATTTGCATAATTAGACTTAGTTTGCTAACGTGTGTTAGGACATAAGTTAGCCATTTATTTTGGACATTGTTCTTTATTTGCAAAAAATTGTCCTAGATCCATCTTCAATGGTATGGTCTATTTTGTTGGATGATATCGAAAAATATGAGTTTTTTGTAGGATATTCTTACTTTCCTCTGTATATTATGTGAGAAGAATATTAAGGTGGTTAGATACTAAGTACATTATTTTCCCTATAATTTTTTCTTTTGTACCTCTACTCTTTGGTGGCTAGTATTAGATACTTGAGTACATCTCCTACTCTGAAATATCCTTAATTTTTTAGGGGATTGATAACCCCTAATTATACTAAAAAAAACCAATGAAAAACGGTCCTCTCCTATGTAGAAAAAGAATAGGGTCTCCTTCCTATAAAAAACATGAGTATTCCTTCTATTTTTCTCATGTCTTTTACTTTTTTCTATAGAAGATTATTTTTGACAAGTTACTAGTTTTATTTAGATTTAATTTATAGTTTAGTTTTATTATGTGGAAATTGAGTTCTTTATGTTTTGTAGGTTTTGTCATGGGATTTGTGAAGACCATCGTAAAGGGAAAAAATCAAGAAAATAAAGAGTTTGCATTGACATTATGGAGTATTTTTCATTTGAGTATTCAATTTTCAATTCAATATGTAAAGTGGGTAAATCTAGACCCTCAAATTAAATCCTATAAAAGTAGGTCAGTTACAATTTATAGCTCACCTAGAATTCTATTGACTCTCATTATATATATCAACACTAAATAACTCAAGGATATTAAAATCCTCCTAAAGTAGTGAAAACTTAATTCTAGATTTGAAACTATGTGACATTTCTTAATCGACGTGTTTTGAATCAACATCCATGCTTCATCATTAGGAATGACTATGTCTTGATGATGAAGGTGTTGATTTTAAAAGTGTCGATTAAAAATATCATAGATTCTAAAATCCAGATTCAATTGTTCTCCATCTTATGGGTTGTGGAAATATTAAAAAAGATAGTATTTCCAATGTTGTTTCCCATCATTTAGGGTATTCACCACATAGGTTTGAAGCACTAGAAGAAGGTTTAAGATTCTATTTTCCTCCATTTCCAATAATTCAAAGGCCTAAGATCCATGTATGAATAAGAGAAATTCACTCTGAACATTACGAAAGGAACTCAATGGACAATAAGGATTAGTCAAACCATCAAAAGTAGAGTACATAATATTAATATCATGTTGGGCACATTTTCTTTTCTATATTTATCATGTAATATTTATGTCAAGAGATATTGGGATTTCAACAAGTTGTTGGTGTAGCTATGCATTGACACTTGACTCTGCACTAAGAGAACTATACTAGGCATATTGCACTCATGAGGCAGTAGTATGATACATGGATTGGTTCAGAATGGGTTGACTTGTAGGGGAAGTGTAGCCTCATCCAAAAATGGATTTCTCCTTTTTTTATAAAATATTTTTCTGAAGTTTGTTTCAAGTGTCTAGGGTTTCTTTTTGTTGTATGTAATTACATATGGTTCCAAAATTTTATGAGCCCTAGCAAAGATATAATGATACTTATTTCAAAGAAAGAAAAGGGTGGGAAAAGATGTAGAAACCCATTATGAAAAGTTCCAATATTGTAGAAAAGGATCCAATATTATACCATGTTTAAGGAAGATTTGTATGTTCCTACACATCTCTTGATCAATTTTGTAATGCCCCGTAGAACATCGAATCCCGTTCTGCCACCTGCCCTCCACTACCACCTTGGCCGACCAGGCAGGTCTTGTTGCACGTGGGTGCATTTAGTCACCTCCCAACCACCCAACCTGCCGACTGTACTCCATCGCATTTTTTTTTCTACCTTGCGTGAGAAGGATGGAGTCGGTGGAGGCCTGTTTTCTTCACCTAGATCTTTGTTTTGATCCTTTCTTTCAATGCATGGGCGCAGTCTGGTTGACATGATGGCTAGATGGAGCTTCAAGCCAGTGAAGCAGGCGTGTATGAGATGTTTTCTTCCTGATTCCTCCTGGGCACATCTTTTTTTTGTCTTCCCTGGCCACAATGAAACCTCCTCACGCCTTATGCTGGTGCGCAGATCCTGGACATGGTTTTTTTGTTGTTTCCTGAGGCATTTCGGGTGAAAAGGCGCGTTGTTCCTTCTGCTGGCCGCGCACAGCTACCAGTGAGTGAAGTAGACGCATTTCCTCCTCTTTCCTTGGGTGCTGCGAGGTGTGTTCTTGTCGGGGATCCACAGCAGTGCCTGCAACAGTTTTTTTAGCTAGGCTGCAGGCACGTTACAGAAAGTAGAAGCCTTTTGATCGCAGAAGAGCCAAAGGTATCTCTGAACAACCACTTGTTGTTTTATTGTCTACTTCATGTGGGTTTTTATCGGGTTTTTCAATTCACATTGTTTGAGGCAACACCCATTTGCAATTGCATTGGTTTCTATAATGGAGAGGGACAGTGAAGAGGAAAACAATGCCTATATGGGATTGCATCGCCAGAGCATTGTTTCCGGTGCTCCCACAGCTTAAGTGTTCTTTATTAGTCAACTCTAACAGAAATGGAAATGGATTAGATGTCTTCTCTGGACGTTGACGATGAATATGAGAAATTGATCATACGATTAAACCCTCCAAGGGTTTCAATTGACAACAGTACTTGTGTGAATGCTACATTGGTGAAGGTTGATAGTGCCAATAAGCATGGCATTCTTTTGGAAGTTGTACAAGTGCTAACTGATTTGGATCTCACTATTTCTAAGGCGTACATATCTTCTGACGGTGGATGGTTTATGGATGTATTCCATGTAATAGACAGGGATGGCAACAAGATTACGAATCAAGGAGTTATTGAGTATATTCAACAGGTGTTTATAGACTCATTTGATGTGGGAAATTGTTGAGCAACGCTCCTTTATAGTCAGAAAGCTCCTCTATTTGTACAATTTTAATTTCCTGATTTGCGAGTTTCTTGTAATTGCAGTCCCTCGGAACAAATGCTTGTTTGTTACCTTCATTTAGAAAAACTGTTGGAGTAAAGGCTGCTCCTGAACATACATCAATTAAATTAACAGGGACTGATAGGCCAGGTTTACTCTCTGAAGTATTTGCTGTTCTTACAGACCTTGAATGCAATGTCGTTGGGGCTGAAGTCTGGACCCATAACACGAGGGTTGCATCTGTGGTGTATGTCACTGAGCAGAGTACAGAGGCTCCAACTGATGATCCTGACAGAATTTCTACTATCAAAGTACAACTTTGCAATGTTCTGAAAGGGCATAATGATAAGTGGGGTGCCAAAACTGTTGTTTCTATGGGTGTTACTCATACTGAAAGGCGTCTACATCAAATGATGTTTGTAGATCGTGACTATGAAAGAGTGCATAGCGTTCTGCTAGAATCCAGGGATGATACAACCAGGCCTATAGTGACTATGCAGAACTGTGTTGAGAAAGGTTATTCTGTCATTAATATTAAGTCTAAGGATAGACCAAAACTTCTCTTTGACACGATTTACACTTTAACCGACATGCAATATGTTTTATTTCATGGAACAGTTGATTCGAACGGACCTGATGCATTCTAGGAGTACTACATCAGACATATGGATGGCTGCCCAGTGAACTCGGAAGCAGAAAGGCAAAGAATAATCCACTGTTTAGAGGCAGCTATAGAAAGAAGAATATCTGAGGGAATGAGACTTGAATTATGTAGTTGTGACCGAGTTGGTCTTCTCTCTGATGTGACTTGCATATTCCGTGAAAATGGCCTGTCAGTCACTAGAGCAGAAGTGAGCACCAGGGGTGACAAAGCAGCTGCTTTGAAGCAATCTAGTGACTGGTCAGCCTTAATTGAGGATGCTAAGTCTAGGGACTATTTTATGGATATGGAGTCTGTACCAAGAGATTGCTTTTAGTTATAAAGCCATCTTCTTTTTCTTTGTCTCAGACTAGGGCTACTCCTAATATGAGAGCACCAAGGTTAGGAGGTCCAAATCATAAACAATCAGATGCATATGGAGATGGTGGAGGTGTTTGGATGAATGACGAAGGATCAATTTCAATTGCCAAAATTGGGGCCTACAGAAGTTCTAGGGCTAATTTGGAGTGGTGTTGGGAGGATGTTGGCAAGTATTTTGGACCACCCACCTGGCCGTGAACTCCTACCTGTGCCAACATGAAGATGTTCGATGTTTGGGCGCCCAACGAGCTTGAAGAAAATGGAATTTGGCTTGGGTTGTTGTTGCTGATCCAGACGATGTTGAATCTAGAGAAAAAGGCAAGATATTTCTACACCTTTCTACTGCTATTATATTTACAATTATTGCGAAATTGAACCGCTTTTTTTTTCCTTGCATTGATTTGTCAGTTGGATGTCATGATGGGAGATTTCCCCTTTCTGCTTGTTTCTACTTGTTTTAGCTTTTATCGTTGACAGTATGTTGGTCGAAAGGATGCATGTGCCCTTTCCCCTGAATGTTATGTTTCTCTTGCTCGAATGATAGACATTCGTCTATTTTTTTATGTGTTAATTCTTCTCTGCGATTGAGTTGCGAGCTATTACGTTGATCAGCTAGTATTTTCGATATTATGGAAGTAAGTTACAATAACTATGAAGCTCCTCCCTAGCGCCCAAGTTGTATTTTGACGTTTTTTTTTGTTAGCTCCTTTTCAAGTCCCTTTTGATAACCTTTTAGCATCGAGAAAGAAAGGTTGTAGGATTGTGTGATCAATGCTTGGGGCTAGCCAGCTTGAGTTTCGATATTAAACTTTTAGAATGAAAAGGTTTGTGTGCAATGTGTTTTCCAGATCGTGTGTTTAGACTCTTATACTATCTTTCATCTTATTTCTAGGCTTTTAAGGCCATCCTCAAGAAGTACCTTGACCATCCCTATCAACTTGAACCATAACTAGCTTTTGGGATCAACCAAGCTGGAGGTTTCATTGTGTGAATCCAGTACCTCGTTGACGCTAGAATAGTTTGGTCTTATCCCCCTCTCAGAATTATTGCTGATGGCACTCTTCTATTTTTCCTAACTGGCATTATCTTCTCCCTTGTAATGTTAACGTTATTAATTAATATTGGTCGGTTTTTATGCACGTAATTACCGTAATAGTTTGTGATGGAAATTTCCTTGAATGTGATTAATCTTCGGGAAAAACTCAGCTTTCATTTAATAATATTATGGATTCATAGCGGAAGGTTTTGTTTTGATAATGTCACTTAGAAATTATGTTTGTATCTATTTGTGCGATGGTTGACTGTGTTACCAAGGGTTGCCGTAAAATATGGTTGTTTTGGGATATGGGTAATTTATTTTAAGTTAACCAAACATTAATATTGTAGTGGAGGTTTGCAAATCTTTAGTGTTATAAAAAAAATTTGATGACATTATTGTATACTCTTGTTGGACGGAACCCCCTTCTTCTCTCACGTGTTTGCTACTAGCTTGTAAGACTTTGACCCTTCTTGGATGATTGGAAAATCTTTTTAGTTAATTGTCGAAACTAATATACTTTGCTTTTGCCTCGAAACTTATGTTGTGTGTATACTTTATTTGATTTTTGGTTTGAAACTCGATTATACATTGCTTTTTGTGTTAATTTCTGAAACCCGTGGTTCCCCTTTCTTGGATTGATCAACTCTTGTTCTTTTAGAAATATATTATTTTAGTCTATGCGTTTGGTACCTTTGATAAATTTCTAGATGGTTGGTCTATTTATATCAAATCTCAATCTTGTAATTATTGTTTAATTACTTACTTGATGGGAATTCTGTTTTTGCAAGATTGTTTATTTCCCCTTATAGGGCCAAGAGCCATTCTCATACTATTGTTATACTTTCGTTGCTTTTACTCCTAGCTGAAGTACAAGGTCTTCTCCTTCTTTGATTGGCATGATGAAGAATTTATTTTAACTTGATGTGTTGATAGTGTTTAGAGGTTTGAACCAGTTCTTGTAATAAAGTGCTTCCTTTTCGTGGTATTGTTAGATAATAGTTATGGTGGTTTTGTGTAGCCTTATCTTGCTCAGTTCTTGTGAACTGACTCTTGTAGAAAATTTGCTGCAGATGGATTTTGCGTGTAGATGAGGGATAGAATTGTAGACTTTTGTCATCAACCTCAGTTGAGAAGATCCTTTGCTCGAAACCTTTTTATGTTGTTCAACTATTGTTAACATCCAGTGGAAAGTTTAAAAGAGGATTAATGTCTTAGTATAAAGTATTGTGGACTTTGTCATCTGAACTTTGGAAACCTTGTATTGTTTGACCATCATGGAAATTATAAGAAAATTTGGTTATTGTTGTTGAGTGACTTTGTTGGAGTATCAGTATTTTAAGAAATGATGTAATCTTGCTTTGTTCTTGTAAATGAGTGTTGCAATAACCTTGCCTTGAGAATAAATTTTGAGTTAAACCTTGATATGACTTAGAAATAAAGTGTCATGAGTACACTAACATGGGATTGTTTAATACTTCTGGAAGTTAAATTAAAATTTGTATTCAAATAAAGTAACGTAGGGGTCACCAACTTGAGAGAAAGAAATTCTTTAAGTAATCAAGGGCAAGACTATCATTGCAGGTAAACTTTATAACATGATAACCCTAGCTCCTCTAGTGAACATTATTCCTTTTATGGTGAAATTTGTAAAATGACCCTAAAGTGAAATGAATTGTTAGTTGTTTGAAGATGATAAGATTTAATAAGCCAGGGAAAACAAATTGGAGACCTCACCATCTTTCTCACCACCATTTGGAAAGTAAATTTTTACTCCTTGTTAATACTTTTAGCGAAGCCTAAGTAAAGTTGTTGTTAATTTTGGTTAAGAGCCCTAGCTTCAATTAAATACTAGCAATAACTAATGAGGTCCTAAAGATGTTTCATCTCGACCTTCTCCCTTTAACCCTTTTCCAAGGCACCTTGTATCTCTTCTCTTAAGTGTGTTGAACTTAAAACCATGTTGTCTTGTGGGCAAGAATGAATCTTAGTAGCATTAGTGGTGAGAAGATGGCCTTGTGGAATTTAATTACTCTTTTTTCTTGATAAACGAATTAAGCAAATAAATGTCATAATAGAGAAAATTTAAAGATAATTACTCAGTGTCAAAGGAATAAACTTGGCTTGGCAAGTTGAATTATACGATTCATATCTTGAGCCTCCTTGAAAATGTAAGCTAAGAATTGCAAGATGTCCTTTTAAAATAAATAACCCTCAAGAATATCTCATTGTGGTTGGCCCTAACTATAAGTTTGTTCTGTGATTGGACTTCTATGTTGTCTTGTCAAAAAAGAAAAGTAAGTTGTCCTTGATAGGTGTGAATGTTTCTGTGCTGCCTTTATGGCCATCCTTGTATCAAGTTGTTCACAGTGTTAGTTGTATCCTTGGTGACGACATGTTGCGTCATGTTATGTGTCAAGCAAGTCAAAAAAAAAATTATCCTGTATTTCACTGTGTTGTTCGTGTGTGTGATTTTTGGGTCGTTACAAATTTCTAGTAAAGCTTTCTCAAGCTCATGTCACATGTAAACTATGTTTGGCTGATAATAATAGCCTAAGTTTTGGGCATGGAAATGTAGAGCGCGCAACAATAAAGTAAGGTTGAAGCACCCAGGATCAGAACTTAGCCATTTTGTTGTTATGGCTATTTTTGGAGATGGAGTGCTAAGCACGTGATAACATGAACACTTACAGGTCACAAAAATCTATTTTGGGATGTGCAGTAGTTCGAGCACCATGCATAATTTTGGTTTAATAATAGGGCTTCTACTTAGAGTTAACTATAGAAAATCTATTATTAGAGTACTTGCATGCTTTTGAATTCTCTTGTAAATGTGCATGGCTATTATGAGCATGTAGCCTAGTTTTGGAAGGTGCATGGGTGGTGAAGGGAAAGTCCCCACCCTTAAATATATATATATATATATATATATATATATATATATATATATATATATATATATATATATATATATATATATATATATATATATATATATATATTTGCATGGTTTTGAGGACCGATGATTGTAGAGTTATGATGCAGATTTATTAGCACGCATAACCATGGAAATTGGATCTTGAATGTACGAAGATTTTATGTTTTGTAGTATTTAATATAATGGATCATATTGGTTGGATATTGGTGTTAGATTTGAATGAATATGGTTCTTGCATGGTAAATCTCATTATAATAATTGTTTAGTCAATCTTTCATATGGTTTAGATCTAGAACTGGTTTATGCATTATGGTTTAATTTATTATCTGTTACGGATCTGAATATATATATACTTGTAATCACGGTAACATACTAGACAAGCAACTCTAAATAAGGACCTGGTACCTTTGCATGCTTTGGGTGAGTGCTCAGTTCAGGATGAGTGATGTGTCAGTGTGCCTTGGGACCTCTTTCTTAGTTGTTTATCAAGATGTTTCCTGATGAAGACATATTGATTAACCTTGGCCAGTATTGAGGAGTGGTTAGTAGATCTGGAAGAAAAGTATGCCTATAGATTCAACACTAGACCTAACTTTAGCACACGCACGTGGGTCTAGCAGAATCTATATGATTGCTTATATGAGTGCTTCTTTGTTATCTTCCCTATAGAGTTATACAAGTGGCTAGTTGTTTATGCATCTAAGAGGAATTGGAGGTTTCACACACTTGTTTGGACATAGGAAGAATTATAGACCTTGTATGATGTAGATATGATTTGGACAAGCTCATTGGATGTCTAGTTCCATGGTGTTTTAAAAATTTATATTCTTGAGTACACAGTTTCGACTAACGCTTGCCTAAAGGTTGCTGAGTTTCAATTTTTGCGCAAACCTAGAGGATCGTATTTGCATGGTATACCACTGGTGATCAAGATCCTGATTGTAACCTTGGATTTGGAAAATAAGCTAATGGATAACTAAATCCCACCACGTGCGAGGGTAGAAGAAGGTTTAGTAAGGATGGTGGACCTAGCGATAGAGAGATAGAGGGAAGAAAGGCGGCTTAAGTTCAATGAGGTGAGCGAGAGGGATTTAAATAAGTAGCGTGAAGTTGTAGAATGGATGGCATTGTGGAGAGATGGCTCGTGAAGGATTTGGAGCTCACGTAGAAGACGTGGAGCTAAAGCATCCAGATCTCCCCCATTTAGGAAAGCATGGTGGGAAACCCTTTTCAGCCTTAGATGAGAGTGTGCTAGTAGAAACAACATGGGCTGTGGGCATGCATCTGACTCTACCTGGTGACCTAGCCCTTGCACTTGGTTTTTCAATTTCTACAATAGTCAGTAATGAGTAGACTAGTGTAAGAAGTAGAGTTGCAATAGACAAAGTTAATTTGTAATCAAGTTTAGGAGTTAATCAGGGAGTTTATTCATCTATGGCATAATTTCATCTAATTTATTTAGAAGACTAGTTGGAGGTATCTTTTCTAGTGCATCATTGGCATAGAACGTAGGTGCACAGAACCTTGACATCACATCTGGAAGTAGTGAAACTTGACATACTGTGGGTGTTCAGTTTAGCAAAAATGTATAGGCATAAGGCAGTGCATCTTATGGCCCACTACCTACTAGAGGAGGTGGATCGAGAGGATCAGGTGGCTCGGGCATAGGTGGATCTAGTGGATCTAGAGGCAATGGAAATAGGGAGGAAATACAGGCTCTGGATTTTGTGGGTAAAGTCCACATCAACCTCAGAAAATTTATATGGATATGTCTCTCCATCTTCTAGAGTATAGAGGCATTAAAGATGTAGCTGAGCACATGCATATGTGTGAAATACTATGGTGCGCCAAGGGGATTACATCTCCAGAGCACAAGGCTAGTTAGTTTGCAACTACATTGTAGGGGCGCGTGCACAGTTGGTATAGAAAGATTGATCCTAGTCAGACTTGTGTGGATTATACAACATTGTGAGATGATTTCTTAAAGGAATTTTATATCCTTGAGTTTGAGCAGAAAAGCATAAGCGTGCTCAATGATATTAAGAAGGGCATTACTAAGAGTGTTTAGGAATATGACGCTCAATTCAAATCCCTTTTGTCTAAGTTATCTTATGACATACACGCAAGCCAGCATGCACATTGGTTTGTTGGATGACTGATCACACCTTTCAAAAGGGTACTTTCACATAAAACTTATACATATCTGCACGAGGCCCTTAAAGTATCTCTACACACTGACGCAGTAGGAAGTGTGGATACAAGAGTAAGACCATTCTTGGAAGCTCAAATAACAGCAATGGCAAAGCAGTTGGAGAAACTATATGCTAATTTAGTGTATGAGATATGCAGTGGAATTTGGTGTATGGATTGTGAAGTGGAGGGGTATACTAAGGATAGTTTCCCTCATAAATCGGTGTGCTATTTGTTACTGGATTGCGAGATATGTCACTTGGACCATAGTTCAAGTTGGTGTCCATTGTTACAACACACGATAAGGAATAGTGTATCTAGTTATTGTAAGATTTGTAGGTCTTCCAATCATGATAGTGAAGATTGCAAGTTGATTGATCAAATCCATGATGTCATTTATGTCGGTGTCTAACAGACTGGCGTTGCAAATAATTCTAAGGAGAAAGGTGAGAATCATGACTATGATCATAATGAAGGGTGCTTTAATAGAGGTCGTGGTAGAGGTTGAGGATACTGTGGTGGATTCAGAGGTCGAGGTCGCGAGGGAGGTAGCATTGATTTCCCTCGTGGAACCTGTTATACATGTGGGTCTCCTAATCACTACAGACATGAATTTCCATAGAATATTGTGTATTATTTTTGCGGAAAGAATCGTATTTATGAAGAGTTCCCTGACTTGTATGAGAACTTAAGAAAGAAACATAAACATGAAAATAAGGGCGTGGAAATGGTTAGACTATAACACGCCATGGAAGATCAATGGATTCCGAAGTTAGCACCGGATCCTGAGTTGATGCCTATGAAGATTACTACACGCAATGAGGCTAGCTGCACTAGGAAATCTCTGCAACATAATCCTACTATTACTAGGGAGGAATTATTTCATGCCAAGTATCCAAAACCTATGCATAAAAAGGAGGTTTATCAAGAAACCATGGAAGTAATTTGGAATTTACAAGGAGAGATACAATGTTTGAAAGAACAGTCATGGAAGTTAGAACAAAAGAAAGCAGTTGATCTCCACCAAGCATATGTTGATGATTTGAAAGAATTTTGTAAGATGATGTGTCAAAAAAACATTATTCCTTTGTTGTGGAGTTGGTTGAAAGGAAACATCCCACGCACTGGGGCTGAACATGAGAGACAACTTCTACATGTTAATCTTCCTCCAGAAAGTTTAGATTATGACAAGGAGATTAATCTGAATGTTGTTGTTGATGGTTGGATTTTGAGTAACATCTTGATTGGCACATGTGCGGAAGTGAATGTGCTCACTTTGGATGCATGGCTTCAAATGGGAAGACCTCCATTACAACCATCTTCTAATGTGTTTTTCATGGCAAACATAATTAAGGTAACACCCATTGGAGTTTTAAAATATGCATCAATTACTATACGGGGGGGTAAGTTCACTGGATACTTTGAGGTCTTAGCGCTTGCATAAGCAGAAAATTTCCCATCTTTACTTGGGTGCCCTTGTTGTTATGCCAACAACGCTAACTTGCATTTCAACAAGGGGTATATTAGTTTTGAGAAAAAGGAGGAGCAAGTCATTATACCTCTGAAAAATGGGAAATCCACACCTTATGTGGAGTCCTTAAGCAAAGAATACTTGAACAAAATTTATGTGCACACCATCCGAGTTTCAGAATTTTTTGAGCCATCAAAGGAAGGATTTCTCCAGTGGGATGATGCACAATCCATGAGTGATACTACAAGTTTTTTATGTGATAATTGGGCACACGACACTTATGAAATGGTTGGGTGTGAAGTACAAAGTATAGCTGCTCATGTCAGTAAGCCACACAATATAAAGCGTTTAGGAAGCAGCCAAGTACCAAAGTATACAGGTGCAGAGAATCCAGAAGTATTCCTACTTCATATGGAAGTTTAATGGGATTGTTAGGTGGAAAGAAGGAACATGTTATTTTATACTATGCATGGGACATCAACGTGGTCGTGGGTTGTCCACATGGATAATATTTTGGAGTGGAGATAAGTAAGGATTTCTTTATTTGTTCAGTTTCTAAAAAGTAATTCACCTACCCAGATTTGTGCATTTCACGGTAATGATCATGTTCAACACCAAGTTTAGTAGTGTGAGAGAATCTGGATAGCAGTACATGATTCTTTACTACCTTTGTTGTGGGTGCACAAGTTTTACTTCACCTTGCAAGGTTGTACGTGTGCATGGTACATATATGTAGAGTTGAATAGAGAAGCTAGAAATTGGCAAGAAATTACCGAAGGTATGGCTCATACTTTTGACTACTTTTCTTCTAAACCTCTAGTGAATGAGGTGTTGTAGGTCATGAAGTGCTTAAGTATGGGAGACAGTGCAAAGGCTGAAGCTTTTCTTCAAGAATTGTTGGGAAAATCAGACCTGGTGGTGCGCTTTAAAGAGGAAGAAAGATATGTCGAATATCTTGGGCACGCATGCCTATAAAGAGAAAAGGGTAAGATGATTTACATGGTTGATGATGAAGAGGTAGAGAACTTGGAAATTGAACACATAGAGGGCATGCACAAAGTCTTGGATAGTGCATATGAGAAGGCACGTGCCTATCATGATCCTATGAAGACAAAGAAAGTGAATATTGGGATGGATGCTAAACCTAAGGAAGCTATTATAGGGGATTATTGGTCTGACTCTTAGGTTGCTAATTATTGAACTTATGTGTGACTTTTAGGATTTCTTTCCTAGAGGCTATCATGAGTTGAAAGGGGCACATGAATCATTGGGAGAGATGAAGATAAAATTAAAGGAAGGTGCACACCTTATCCAGAAGAGGCCTTACAGGATGAATCTGAATTTGTGCGTCAAGGTGAAAGAAGATATTGACAAAATGTTAATTTTTGGGATCATTGTGCCAATTGAGGAGCTAGAATGGGTAAGCCCTATGGTGATCAACATTAAGAAAAATGGCAGAATCAGAATTTGTATGGATTATAGGGAATTGAATTTTGCATGTGTCATAGACCCCTTTCCCACACCATTTACTGAAGAAATCTTGGAGGGCATTGCAAGGTAGGAAATATACTACTTCATTGATGGGTTCTCTAGATATCATCAAGTGAGGATAGTTAGGGAGGATCAAGAGAAGATAAATTTCACCACCGACTGGGGGAATTTTTTCATACATTTTCATCCCACTCAATTGGCTTAAATGAATGTGCCTACAATATTTTCACGCATAATGGTACCTGCATTTCCAACTTTGGATTATCTCGATTGAGAAAATTCCTATGAGCCTTTTTCTTGCATCAAATTGGCCAGTCCATAGATTTTCTTGATTGAATACTCAGCCGAGTTATTCCTAAGTCTTCACCATGTTGGAAATATCTAGGTAATATGAGCCTTTGTGTTTAATGATCCACCGAAGTGTATACTTTCCATCTCTTTTGGAATCTTGTATGGGGCACATGAACATAGTCATGGCTTGGCCTCCCTGAGTGTATCACTGCTCCAGGTAGCTGATGATTGTTTGGCTGTAATGCACCCTACTATCCAAAGCAAGGTCGTGCTAGAGTCTTGGGGCACACAAGTGATTACAGACCCAATTCTCCTCATCAACTCATACAACTCAATATCTACCGCGTCCTTAGAATAATCAACTTAAGGTAAAAGACAAATTTCCATATGCACCCTAGACGCACCACACCAATGTGCTTTGCCAAGATATTATCATAATCGATTCAACTTACTGACATACTCGCTATTCCATAATTTCTTCATCCTCATGGTACTAGGCCACCTTCACGTGCATACAGACACCACTGCCATGGCCATTGGTGTGGTATTAGCTCATTATTACCACAGGGGATACCCTAGTTTGCCATGCCTATTTTCTTTGGTAGACTCGAGAGTTGACTCTAGTAGTCCCTTAATTCATGCAAACTCAATGGATTAATCCCTGTGAATGCGACTTGACTGTGCCATCTACAAACTATATAAGTTTCGATAAAATTTTCTAGCTGATGCCTGTTCCTATGTTTTATTACAGACTTGCACTTGGCATTGAAGATACTTGGTCCAATCATCAGCACCATTTTACATGGACTTCATAGGCCGATGCTCGTCCATATTGTTCTCAGGAGTTCAAAATTATACTAGTGCCCAAGCTAGGCTAATATCAATTCTTGTCCAGACCATTTATCAAGGATTCAATCAGGAGAGGACGCATAGAGAATTAAGGATACAATGTTAAACGCACATCAGTTTAGGTTGAACCGTGCACCCTCAGAATTGGAAGATTTTTCATTCTTTTTACACACAGGTGTGGTGCCTGAAGGAATGAAGTATTTAGAGAAGAAACAAATTGTTATTCACGTAGCACCTTACATGTTGATCATTAGGGACTTATATAAGTTGGTTCATGATGAGTTTTTGCATCGATGTGTACTTCTAGCATAAGCATGACACAATTATGGCAGAGGCTCATGGCGGTATTATAGGTGGACACTATGTAGGGGATGCCACTATGCGTAAAATTATACTGGCTAAAGCCTATGGTGGGAGACGTTATACAAGGATGACAAATCATATTTTAAAGCATGTGACCATTGTCAACACCTTGGAAATCCTAGACAAAGATATGAAATGCCTTTGAGACCTGTTACTAGTGTAAAGCCTTTTAAGAAGTGGGAAATTGAGTTTGTGGGACCCTATCTCCCTAGCCAAATGCAAGACCGGATCACGCTATATTATAACTTGTAAATATTATCTTACACAAGGTGGAGAAGTGGCACCTACAAAGGGTTGCACAGCAGTAAGGTTCTTGTGGGAAAATATTATTATAGTAGGTATGGATTCCCTTTGAGTTTAACAAGTGATAGGGGTACTCATTTCCTTAATGATACTATTAGGATATTATTGGATGAATTTATGGTTGTACACCATAGGACAACCCCTTATCACCCTTAGGTAAATGGAACTACTAAGACCTTTAACCAAAATTTTGAGCCATACCTTGAAAAAAAAATTGATGTGGGAAGGAAAGATTGGGATGATAAAGTCTCTATTGTACTTTGGTAAGTACAAGACAACCTACAAGAGGTTTAATAAAGTAACACCTTTTCAGATGGTGTTTAGCACGTAGGTATTTCTCCCAATGGAATTCATGTTACCTTCATTGTGTATTACACGTGTAAGAGGTCTTTCTGATGAGAAAGCGTTGGAAGAACACATTGACAAGTTAATGAAACTAGATGAGAGGTGTGCAATAGTAAGATGGATTTAGAAGCCCAAGAAAAATACAGGTAGAAGGCATGGCATGGCAAGCATATCAAGGATAAGGAGCTTGAGGTTGGGAAAACGGTACTTCTGTATGATTTAAAGTTTTTAGCACCATCCAAGAAAGCTTAAGGTGCATTGGTTAGGACCATATGTTATAACTTATATACTTGACTCATGCATTTTCCAGTTAGAGGCTCTAGATGGAACACGGGGTGTCTGATTAATTCAATGGGATTAGGCTGAAGCCCTACTATAAATAAGTCTTCCTGCTATTTGTAATAAGGAAATATTGCCACTTAGATTAGGTTTCCCTTAATGCACTTCCTTTATATGTGTTTCCCTCATCGTTGTTATGATTTGTCAATTTAGTTCATTGTTTTGTGTAATAAGCGTGTTTGCATGTCAGAAGATGATTACTATCTAAATTTTTTTCATGTGCATAGGACTCACACATACCCTTAGTGTGGGTTGGATAAATAAGGATTGACTGGTACATAAGAGAAACAAACTCACGGGGTGACCATTAAAAGGGACATGCTTTCAAATAAGAAAACTTCAAGAAGATTTCTCAAAATTGAGACCACGCGTAAGGAGATGGGCGCTCAGTATACATAATGCAAAGGAGGTTGTAGCATTAGAGACTACATAGGATGAGTCACATTAGATAACTACTTCGGCATAAGGAAGTACAGCTAGAGGAGATATGTGATAGAAAGGTAGTAGGCGCACTAGAAATTTATGATTGAGGAACGAGAATTTGAGGTGCAGGAAAGTTTGAGGTGCAAAACAAATAAGTGCAAAATACGAGGAAGCCACTTGAATTAATGCCACGTATAGTTGTAGGTGGAGCAATTAATGAAGGGGAATTTTGAATTTTTTTGTAAACCCAGCATTTGAAATGTCATTTGTTACCTTACAATTTTGAAGATAAGTGTGAAGAAGAGTTGAAAATGACAAGCACTCTACAGATCGACCAAACCTATCGGGAATCGAAGGAACATTGTTGAGCATTCAGGTGCAAAATTAAGATTCAGGCAGTGGTGTGTGTGTGTGTGGTGAAGGGTTTAAGTGTAAAACTAGGTTTTGAGGAAGTTAGACATCAGCTAGGGTTTTATTCATACTTATAGAATTGAAAGAAGAAATGGCACCATGGAGGGCTCCAATTGTGGAGAAAGAGGTCAACGACCTAGCAGAAGAATGGTTGGTAGAGATGTTATACCTAGAAGAAGTGGTCAAGGGACGGCCATAGAAATAAAAAATAACATAGTGTAGGGTTTCTGATATCAACCACTGAACTGATAAATGCATGAAGGATATTGCATCAAATTTCTACAGGAATACTAACCGATGATTGGCAGATGGCAGTAGGTTTTTGGATGCCTTTGTGAAAAAACTACTCAATAGCATGGGAGTCATGCAGATCCTCAAATTACCATACTTTGGGAATCCCGAACAATTATATTAATGGCTTATGTCACGTTGTACATGAGGATTTCTTCTACTTCGTGGGCAGAAGGATGTAGATCACTACCAAGTTGATAAGGAAGGTGATAGGGTTGTAGGACTCTGGCTTGGAGATTATTGATGATCTATCAGATGATGAGGGCATCAATGCAATGGCCACCTTGTATAAGTATAAGCAGGGGGACGATATTTTAAAGTAACCAAACATTGAAGACATGGCCACCTGGGTTACAACACGCCTAGCAGGAAGCAAGTTGGGTGCCATTAAGTGGTGGGATGAGGTGAATATGCACTGGCTACACATAGCAAAGGAGATGAAAAATAGAACATACTTTAACATTGTTGGGCACATTGCAGAGAGCTTGGGTGAATGAAGTGTGTGTCCAGGAAGATAAAGGTGACATGATCACTTGGGGTGCCATCCTTTTATTAATTATATTCAATGAAATTAGCATGCTTAATGGACCAAGGGAGAACATTTGGGAGTTCCCTTTGGAAAAAAAATCTCCAACAAAGAAATTTGCGAAGTATACTCTATGTGGAACCATTTCCAATGCATATAAGGAGCACCTAGAGAAATGGTTTAGGAGGATGCGAAGGGCATTTGAAGGAGAATGGCACATCCTGCGTTGGAAACTTCCCAAATTGTTGGATGGAGAAGCTAAATTCAGTCTACCAGCATTTCATCTTGGGACTTTTCCACATGAAGATAGGTGAGAGAAGGCCTTGCTGTAAGTTTTTATTTGCTTTCACTTCGAGATATTTTGGAGATTCAATGAATAGGTTCCACAATGCACACAAACTTTTGTTTGAAGTGGATAAAGTAGACACAGATATTCACATTCTAACGCAAGACTTATGTATGGTCAGGAAAGGAGGCATATGTAGAAATAATGGAGTCTGACAATGTTGATATTAAGCCAGAGAGCTTGTTTGTGGGGAAGATTGAACCAACACGCATGTAAATATACTCGAGGCCATGTTTAAAGGATGGTAAGGGGGTGAAAGGTTAAGATATGGCTCTTCCAAGTCCTCTGAAGAAGGGGCATACGGTGGGAAAATTAAGGTCAGATGTAGTTGCGCCCCACTCAAGAGGATCCATTACCTACGGGCTTAGAAAATGTGCTGGAACAGGAGGAACAAGAAGATAGTGTTATCACTATTTTGTTCCCTGACAAAATTGGATCAGCCACGACCCCAAGCAGAAGGAACAAGAGAAATCACATTCAAATCCTACAAACATAGGTTGTAGAGGGACTCTACAATGGAGTGGCGGGGCCTGTGAGAAGATCAAATGACCCCGCGCAAGAAGAAATTCAAAGAAATAGCTCTATCGAGCAAACCCATGCTTCAAATCCAATAAACAGATTATAGGTGGGCTCGAGAAATGGAATAGAAGGGTTGAGGAAGGAGAAGATAGTGAAAAATAAGCCAGAGGCTCAAAAGAGAAGAAACGGTAAAGGTTTGAAGTCTTTGGGCTCTGAAACGATTCAAAACGAGTCCAAAAACTGACTAAGTATGGAGGAGACAACAGACGCTGCCAAGTGTCCAAGCGGCGCATATCCAAAGTTGAATCCAAAAAGGGAGACTTGAACAAGTGCCAGGCCCCCATGTGTCCCAGGCCTAAAGAGGAGGCATAGTCAACAGCTAAAAGTCAAAAGGCGGACAGGGTGGGCCTCAAAAAGACTAAGTATAGAAATGCTAGTGGAAGCTGCCACACGTCATCTTGGTGCGTCCAAAAGAGAAGGCCAAAAGTTAATCCAAAAGCAGAGACCCAAATGAGTGCACTAGTTCTCACCACATTGTCTAGGGTCCAAAAAGGTAAGAGAGGCCGTTGAAAAGTCCAAGAGCTTGTGGAGGATTCCACGTGTCAACCCGACGCTCCTTCAAAGGAAAAATCCTGAGTGGGTTTTTAAGTGAGCGTGGAGCCTCCACACATCAGGTTTCGTAAAGGGACAGGGTCAAGTTGAATAGTCAAAGCATTGAGATAGACCAAGCGGAGGGTGCCAAGTGTTAGCATGGCACTAATTCAAGAGAATAATTAAGGGAAGGTTCCCAAACAAGCACCAGGCCTCCGCATGTGTCCCTGGTCAGATATATGACCCTGCCGAGAAAAAGGACTTAGCCAAAAAACATAAAAAAAAATTGAGCAAGTCACAAAGGAAACCATGTGTCAGCCCCACACCACTCTAAAATCAAACTACAGAGGCTTCCCTTGAACATACGCCATCCCTCCACGTGTCTAGTTTCAAAAAAGGGGCCCGTTTTGATAGCTGGTTCCCGTTATTTTGTATGGACCCAATTCAAATTTCAAATGGGCATATCTTTCAACTCGGGGCTCAAAATCTAGCAAATCTGGCACTATTGGAAAGATCTCAGCCTCGTCTACGCCATGAAGATCAGAAACTTTAAGTTTGGAGAGGTTAGGTGGGGGAAAATGAAGAAATATCTTTGGGCCATTAATACAGGATCTATTTTCCCCAACAACCAGATCGGATTCGATCTGATCCGTTGTTTCCTCCTCCTTCGAGGTGCCAAACTAGTAATTGATGCAGTCAAGATAGATTTGGGGCAGATTTTGTAGGAGGCATTGATAGCAGTGGTTGAGATTCAAACTAGTTTTCCCGCTTCTCTCTCCTTCTTCCCTCTGTGTTGAATCTATAAAAGAAGGGTCGGGACTCATTGTAAAAAGGTTGGACATTTTTTTGTGCCCTCCCTTCTTATTTTGTTCATAGAAAGGATTTGTGGAGCTTTTCTAACCTCTCCTTTGGGTTGTAATGCAAGTTTAGCCTCTTGGCTATTGCAATATACTGTATCGACTTCTGAGCAATAATATACATGTCTATGGATGTTTCTCGACCCTCTCATGTATTTGTTATTGTCTCTTTGATCTCTTATTGTGATTTGGTCACATGTGCATGTCATTTGTATTACATTCATGTGGTCTGTGTTAAACAACAAAATGAGTGTCTAACATTTCTTTGGTGTATCACCTTGTTATCTTAGGTTTATTTTCTTGCATCTCTCTAACCCTGTCTCCTTGGTAGATAGAATAGACTTAGAATAGATTTTCTGCAATTTGTTTGTGTACACCTGAATAGAGGGATAGGAACCGGCCTCAATCCAGAGATCTCTCTCAACTCTCAAGGTCCCACACCTTGAGAGATACTCCATGTTGTGCAATCACACTAAGAGTCTCAACCCATCTGGTTGCAGACATTCAGAGGTGTTGTGATTCTGCACTAACAATTTTGGCATGCCTGTTGGGACCAAGAAGTCTCCATCTTTATTACAGTAAGATTGATGTGCACTTGTTGTGATTCTATATTTTAAGAAGATTTAAAACTATACATCTGGCAACTCCAAAAGAGACAAAATCCACTGGTTTCGACAGTCCAAGCTTGCCAAGTTCATGAGAAGAATACAAACAAGGCCAAGAACCAGAGAAGAGGGACAGTTTTTCCACTTTCACTTGTCTCTAGACAGAAGGAGAATGGGGAGAAGAACCTAGAGGTCTCCATATCCACAAAATAGAGCCCTGTCAACACCTCCTCCTAGTAGGCCGTTCTTTCAATCAAGAAGGGTGCTTATGCTGATCAGTATGGCACAACCACCAAATCCTTACATGTTAATTTCATTGGCAAGAGCCCACTCGCTCTTAATGCACAAAATCCAGTCCCAATGGTAGCATTAAAGATCATCCCATATTTCACTGGAGAGAACCAGACTTTTCTAAGTGACCACATTCAAGATATTTCAAATGTCTGTGCAATCCATGAGATCACTGAGATGGAAATTATAGTTAAGTTTGCTAGCCTCTTCACTCAAGGGAAAAGCTTCACAATCATTCAGGAGCCTAGTAGTAGGCTCTATTCAAAATTGGGACCATCTGTGCAGAGCTCTATATGACCAGTTTGGAGAAAAGGGAGATAACATGTCCTTGTTAGAGCAACTGATAACAATCAAAAGAGCTCCTAATGAGCAGTTGATAGATTTCAACCTTAGATTTCAAAGGACTTGGGACAAATTTCCATTGGCTGTAAGGCCCACAGAAACAAGTGCTTTCTTATACTTTCTTAGAGCTCAAAATTATGATATTGCTTTAATGATTCAATCAATGGGAGGCACAACCTTACCTGTAGCTTATAGCATTTCCATAGGAGCTGAGAATTGTTTAATTCAGGCATGAAAACTTGCTCCTAGGCCACCCATGCCTTTATACCCAAATTAGGAGGCCCAAGCACCAACTAGACACCCACATTAGCTCCTATACCTACTCCTAGGAATCAAAATTTAGCTGAAGCCTCCACCTCATCCTCTAACACCTCAAAAGAGCTTCAGGAAGTTATGAAACAACTTTAGAACCTAGGGAATGAGTTAGTAACTATCAAGAGATAGCAAGCTCAGAGCTCTAGGCCATATCATCCTCAAGCTCAATATCAGGATAGACTCCCGTATCAGCAAAATAGACAACCAGCTCAGTTTATAAATCAGAGTCAAAACCAAGGACAACCTCAAGCTGCTAGACCTTTCAGGTCATATGATCCAAACACAGCTTCAACATCAAGGGAATTGGTTCTAGCACAAAGCAACATGGCACAAGAATATGATTGGTGTTTCCCATGCAATCAGCCACATAATCAATCAATGTGCTTCAATGGTGCACTAAACTAGGCCTTGATGGTACAGACCACTAGTGTGTCACAAGAGTCTAGCCAAGAAGAAAATTAGCAGCAAGGAGCTCAGCAAGAGGCATCTCCAAGTGAAACTATGCTTGTCAATTGGAAAGTTGAAGACTTTTATGGAATGAATCAGGCTCCTTCTCAAAGTATAGCTGTCAATACACGATCTAAGAAGAGAAATATTAGAGAAGGACAATCACCAAACTCATGTAATCCTCAATCCTCCATTACTCCACAAGGTATTGGAACTCAAAATGCAACTCCTAATATGCAGAGTCATTCCAAGCCACCTTCCAAATCCACTCAGGCACCGGTTGTAACAACCCATGTGCAAGAGAAAAATGTGTCAGGGAAGGGGCAGTAGAAGGATAACTCATTTAATATCATTGAGAAAATGAAGAAGACAAATGTGAACATTACGTTGTGGGAGTCACTGGCCATTCTAGGATAGAGGGATATGTTGCAGAATGCAATGGCCAATGACTCTCACAACGTAATGTTCAAATAATTCCCCTAGCCACTAAGAGAAAGTGTTTCCCAATGCAGCTCAACCTGAGGGAAAACCATGAAGGACAATAAGGTAATAATCTGAAGCCTCCTCCATTCTATGTTTCATTTATCATTGGGGACAAATTGGTACATAATTGCATGATTGATTCGAGGGCAAGTAGTTTTGTAATGCCTAAACAAATAGCTGATCAACTAGGTCTTCAATACGAAGTCATCTCCAAAAGGGTAGTGCAATTGGATGGGACAACAGTGACAATTTTTGGATTCATCAAATATTTGAGCCTCACACTACATGTCTGCCGCAATGTGACTATATTGCAGAACGTATTAGTCATAGACTTGCCACCACATTTTGCAATGTGTTTGTCTAGGGACTTCACTGCCAAAATTGGATTCTATTTGTCTCTTGACTGGTCGCATATGCTTTTTAGAACAAGGTATGGAGATAAGGCCAAAATTAAATCTAAGCCCATAGTAGATTACCATATTGAGTCTAATGTACCCATCCTGATCAATGCCAATTGTTCAGCTTTTGATCAGGAAGACCTCCTAAGCACTTGTGAAGCAAATACCAAGGTGGGGTGTATCCCAGACTTGACTCTCGATGAATGGGCAAATAAAAGACATGATTTTGACCCCTATAAGGAGATGGAAGAATTTGAGCTAGGATTCTACTATCTACATGAGGAGAATCAACCTCTTCCTGACATCATCAAGCCAAAACACAAAGATGACAATGAAGTATGGAAATTGTTCTTTGATGGCTCAAGAAGTAGGCAAGGAGCCAGAGGAAGAGCTATGCTTGTTTCCCCCAAAGTTATGAAATACTACTCAGCTTTCCGTTTCCAATTTTCCTGTTCAAACAACACATCAGAATATGAGGCTTTGGTTCATGGATTGCATTGGGCAAGGAAATGAGAAATCAAGAACTTGCAAGTGTTTGGCGACGATGAACTAGTTGCTAATCAATTTAGAGGACCAAATGTTGTCAAGAACAACCTGTTAAAGAGTTACAAGAACCAGGTATGGGACCTCATTGAGGATTTTGAGGCATTCAACATCAACTCCATCCCCAGGAAGAGAAATGAAGCAGCAGACAGAATGACAGCAGTTGGGGCATCATTTGACGTTGTGGAGAGTATCAAGAATGATAATCATCAGCCCCATATCAAGTTGGTTGTAAGACCAGCTTTCCCAAACAACAATACAAGTTGGCAAGTCTTTGAAAATGACCAACAGATTGTCAACTTTCTACAAGAGGAAGTTGAAGTCTCTTCCAGGAATCAAGACAGATTGGAGAAGTAGTATGGAGATCAAGTGGTGCAGCTAAGGCCCAATAAATTACTAAAGGGTCTTGTCACTTTGGAATCAATCTTCAACCCAAATGACCAATTCCAAAAAGAAAAGGCAAATATTCAGGTAAAGGGTGAAGATTTAGAACTTATTTTTATAGAAGAAGGAAAAACATTACAGATTGGTAGAGTAAGCACTCAACAAGAAAAATCTGAATTTGTTCAACTCTGTCAAGAGTTCCCAGATGTCTTTTCCTGGACTTATAAATATTTAAGAGGTTTCAACCAAATTCTGGCACATCACACTATCGAGTTAGATCTAGGAGCCAAGCCTTTCAGACAAAAACAAAGTCCAATAAATCCCCACATTGAGCCTCTCATGAGGAAAGAATTGAACAAACTAATTGAGGTCAGTATCATCTTTCATATCAAGCATTCAAGTTGGGTTGCTAACTTGGTGCATGTGAGGAAGAAAAATGGAGAAATCAGGCTGTGTGTGGACTTTCATGATCTGAATAAAGCATCACTGAAGGATCACTACCCACATCCATAAATGGAACAGATCCTACAAGTTGTAGCTGGTTCGGAGAGGTTTTCATTATTAGATGGATACTCAACTTATAACCAGATAATGGTGAAAGAGGAAGATCAATTTAAGATGGCCTTCACCACCAAATGGGGAACCTATGCTTATAAGAAGATGCCATTTGGACTATCAAATGCTTGAGCAACATTTCAGAGAGATATGGACATGGCATTCAAAGGCTTAATTAACAACATAGTCCTGATATATCTTGATGATATCACTTTTTTCTCTGAGAATGTTACAGATCATCTCTTTCACCTTAGACAGGTATTCCAGAGATATAGGAGGTTCGGGGTGTCATTAAACGCAAAAAATTGTGTGTTCTTAGCTCATGAAGGGAAATTGTTGGGCCACATTGTTTCAAGGAAGGGGTTGACAATTGATCTTGAAAGGTTTGAAGCCATCCAGACCCTTCCATTGCCACAACATAAAAGGTATCTCCAAATCTTCTTGGGAAGGATAAACTTTTTTTATAGGTTTATACCTAACTTTGTTACTCTTGTGAAGCCTTTAACAATGATGTTAAAGAAGAGTCTTGCATTTAAATGGATAGCAGATGGAAAAGAGATTTTTGAGGCCATCAAGCTCACAATATCATAGGCTCAAACTCTCATTAACCTAGACTTTCCCAAAGACTTCATGCTATATGCTTTTGGAGGGTCAGATACCATCTCATCCATCTTGGTCCAGCCCAACAATGAAGGTTCAGAGCAACCCATAGCTTTCTTCAGTCAAATCCTGGAGGACTATGAGGTAAAACACTCTTTCATTGAAAAATAGGTCCTTGTTGTTATTAGGAACTTAAAGAAGTTCAGACACTTAGTCTCAAATAATAAGATTCAATTTCTAGTATCTCATACTGGTGTCAAGGACTTCCTTTTAAATAAGGATTTGAATGAGAAGAGGGTAGGATGGATCACCCGGGTAATGGAATATGACATTGAGATCAAGGTGACCAAACTGGTTAGAGGCAAGGGACTGTGTGAATAGCTCGCCTCTTTAAGCAACAGGTTGAGTCAATGGGTGAAAAGGAGGTTGTCCTATTTCTACAGAGTGATCAAGAACAATCAGCTAATGATGCACTTGCTCCATGTTGGACCTAAGCTTTGGTGCATTACCTTCAAACAGGTATGTGCCCTCTAGAATGGAACACGACAAAGAGAAGATACTTCAAACTACAAGTTATCCCTTATGTGCTTGTTGGTGGTGTTTTGTTTAAGAAATATAGATCAATTTTATTCTATTGGGGTGCATTGAGACAGGAAAAATTGAGAGAGTGTTGCGTGAATTCCATGATGGAGAAGTAGGAGGTCACTTTTCCCCTCGAGAAACAACTCTCAAGATCATGAAGGTTGGTTATTATTGGCCTACAATGTTCAGGGACTACTACTCATGGGTCAAGAAGTGTAAAAAATGTGCATTCTTCACAGGAAAGGAGAAGCTAGTAGCCCTGCCCCTTCATCCCATTTTAGTGAATCAGCCATTTATGCAATGGGGGTTGGACTTCATTGGGGTGATTAAAGCCAAGGCCACAAGTGGATACTTACAGCCACAGATTATTTCACCAAGTGGACCGAAGTAGTGGCACTAAAAGAAGAAAATGAATCCAACATCTTGGATTTTTATGAAGGAATAGCCACTAGGTTCAGAGTCCCTGCCACTATTATATCAGACAATGCATTGGCATTCCTTGGTACAAAGATCACTGAATGGGAAGTTAAGAATGGTGTGTATCTCAGCACCTCATCAAATTATTACCCTCAGGGTAATGGCCAAGCAAAGTCCACAAATAAGAACCTATTAAATATTATCAGAAGGAATCTTGATGAAAATCAGAGGACTTGGCATACAAGGCTCAAATCAGCTCTATGGGCTGATAGGATTACATCAAAGAGGTCCACAGGTAGCTCACCATAAAAACTTGTATATGGAAAGGTGGAAGTATTTCCCATCTCATTGGATTTTCTCACTTTGGAACTCATGAAATAGTTAGAGCTAGCTGAGTTTGAACCCATGGCAATCAGGTATGCAGAGCTGATGGAGGTAGGAGAGACAAGAGAGCATGCAATGCAGGTCATGGAAAAGGATTAGGCATTAATAAAAAAGAGTTTTGACAAGAAGGAAATGATAAGGACCTTTTAGGAAGGGGACTTAGTCCTAAAGTGGGATGCAGATTAGGAAAATCCAAGAAAACACTCCAAATTTGATGCCATCTGGAGTGGCCCTTACATGATCGCAGAGTGCAAGAGTAGCAATGCCTTCCAGCTGGCTAAATTGGATGGCGAAGAATTGTAGATCCCAGTAAATGAGATCCATCTCAAACATTGCTACTGAATGGGAAGTTTCCACCCCTGTAAATATTAGCATAGGATTTTAATTTCCCTAAGTGCATATGCACGTTGTTTTGTTGTAGAGTAGTTGTTGTTTCCCTAAGTGTTGTGGCACAGGTTCTTTGTTGCTCCAAGTGGACGTGCTATCCCTTTCAGTATTCACGATAGGGAAACTCATAGTTGCATGTAATAATTGTTATCTTCAAAATAAAACAAATGTAGAGAAACTAAAAAGTTGTCTCCGAAACAGTCTATTAAGGGAGAGATGAAAGCCCCAGGTCAAGACAATTTTCTACTCTCATAAGCCTTGTTTTAGGATTTCTTATGAAAAGTGAGAGTGCAAATGGTCAGGCTTATGGATTAGAGGTAGGATCAGTATCAGACCATCATTTTTGACTCCATGCCCAATGGATGCTTCAAGGCTACTAGTCCCTTTAACTAGAAGGAAGATGGCCCTACGAGTCACCAAATTGTTATCACTATTTTGTTCCCTTACAAAATTAGATCAGCCATGACCCCGAGAAGAAGGAACTAGAGAAATCACATTCAAATCTTGTAAATAGGTTGCAGAGGAACTCTACAATGGAGTGGCGAGTCCTGCAGAAGATCAACAACCCCGTGTAGGAAGAAATTCAAAGAAATGGCTCTATCGAGCAAACCCGTGCTTCAAATCCAACAAAAATATTATAGGTGGGCTTGGAAATGGAATAGCAGTGGTTGGGGAAGGAGAAGATAGTGTCAAAGAAGCCATAGGCTCAAAATAAAATAAACGGTGAAGGTTCAAAGTCTTCGAGCTCTGAAACAGTTCATAACGAGTCCAAAAATTGACTAAGTATGGAGGAGACAGCGGACGATGCCAAGTGTCCAAGTGGCACATCTCCAAAGTTAAATCCAAAAAGGGAGACTTTAACAAGTGCCAGGCTCCCACATGTCCTAGGCCTAAAGAGGAGGCAAAGTCAACAGCTAAAATTCAAAAGGTAGACAGGGTGGGCCTCAAAAAGACTAATTATAGAAGTGCTAGCGGAAGCCGCCACGTGTCAGCTTGACGCATCCCCAAAAGTTAATCCAAAAGTGGAGACCCAAATGAGTGTGGGCTCGCCACATTTTCTAGGGTCCAGAAAGGTAAGAGAGGCCGTTGAAAAGTCCAAGAGCCTATGGAGGATTCCACATGTCAAACTGACGCTCCTTCAAAATCAAAATCCTGAGCGGGTTTTTAAGTGAGCGCGGAGCCTCCACACATCGGGTTTCGTAAAGGGACAGGGTTGGGTTGAATAGTCAAAGTATTGAGACAGACTAGTGGAGGGTGCTAAGTGTCAGCACGGTGCTAATTCTAGAGAAAAATTAAGGGAAGGTTCCCAAACAAGCACTAGGCCTCGAGCGTGTCCTCGGTCAGATATATGACCCCGCCGAGCAAAAGGAATTAGCCAAAAAACATAAAACATCGATCAAGTCATGGAGGAAACCATGTGTCAACCCCACGCCACTCCAAAATAAAAATACAAAGGCTGCCCTCAAACATGCGACATCCCTCCATGTGTCTGGTTTCAAAAAAGGGGCCCGTTTTGGTAGTTAGTTCCCACTATTTTTTATAGACCCGATTAAAATTTCAAATGGGCATGTCTTTTGACTCGGGGCTCGAAATCTAGCAAATTTGGCACCGTTGGAAACATCCCAGCTTCGTCTACACCATAGAGATCTGAAACTTTAATTTTGGAGAGGTTAGGTGGGGAAAAATGAAAAAATTGTGTTCAGGCCATTAATACAAGATATATTTTTCCCTAGAAACAGATTGGATTCGATCTGATTTGTTGTTTCCTCCTCCTTCGAGACGCCGAACCATTAATTGATGTAGTCAAGACAGATTTGGGGTAGATTTTGTAGGAGGCATTAATAGCAGTGGTTGAGCTTCGAACTAGTTTTCTCGCTTCTCTCTCCTTCTTCCCTTTGTGCTGAATCTATAAAAGTAGGGTCGGGACTCATTGTAAAAATGTTGGACATTTTTGTTTTTTTCCCTCCCTTCTTCTTTTGTTCACAGAAGGATTTTTGGAGCTTTTCTAACCTCTCCTTCAGGTTATAATGTAAGTTTTGCCTCTTTGCTATTGTAATATAATATATTGACTTCTAAGCAATAATATATATGTTTGTGGATGTTTCTCACCCCTCTCATGTATTTGTTATTGTCTCTCTGATCTGTTATTGCGATTTGGTCACCCGTGCATGTTGTTTGTATTACATTCTTGTGGTCTATGTTAAATAGCAAAACGAGTGTCTAACATTCCTTTGGTGTATCACCTCGTTAGCTTAGGTTTATTTTCTTGCATCTATCTAGCCATGTCCCCTTGGTAGATAGAATATACTTATAATAGATCCTCTACAATTTGTTTGTGTACACCTAAACACAGGGATAGGAACTAGCCTCAATCCGGAGAGCTCTCTCAACTCGCAAGGTCCCACACCTTCAGAGATGCTCCATGTTGTGAAATCACACTGAGAGTCTTAACCCATTTGGTTGCAGACATTCAAGGGTGTTTTGATTCTGCACTAATAGATAGCATTAGAGTGGATCATGCAAAAAGATTTTTACGCAAGAGGCACACATCTAGGGACACAGGTGTTGGGACTTCATAGCTAGTAAGGAGATCTTCGCATGTCACTCTGGTGAAGAATGAGGAAGACCAAATAAAGAAGTGAAGGAAGTATGTTCCAGTGAGGAATAGTGAGGAAGAAGTCCCCTCAGAAAAGTGTGCGAGACAAGGAGGCCATTCCAAGTATGGAGAAGAGACGAAAAGAGGCCACCCTGAGTGTTGAAATATAGGAGGATGAGGATATAGGAAAACTGGTAGTTTATGAGGTCATTGACCAAAGTATAATTACCCATGAACAACGCTCAAGTGGGGATGAAAGCAATGCCAGTGGAGACAACAAGGTCATAGTATGCCCCATGCATAACTATGGAGAGAATGAGGAGGAAGTATAATAGAATGTGGATGATGCAGTACAACAGGATGCAAGTGTTGAAGGTTAGCACGATGAAGGCATGTCTATTTAGAAGAACATTGGGGAGCACCCAGGTCAACATGAGGAAGAAGAGGTGGTAAGGACTCAGAACTTGGGCTACGTGGATGACCAAATTAAAATTATTCATTCCCATTTTTAGGGTACCCTACAAAATAAGAAATTATATGGCTGGGATTGAATGGACCCAGACATGGTGAATACACACACTCACAAGTAGTTATCATGGAGTATACATACTCACATGGATGAGCCTAACTTAGATGTCTATGAGGAGGCATGTAGTTCAAAGAAGATTAAAAAGGTGCCTCATACCCGCCATATACCCATCAAGCCCACACAATTCTTGGATGAACATGTTAGTAATGCACTTTTTAAGGTGTCAATAGAGGTAGCATGCCAGAATATTGATAAGGTAGCAATTATCATGGCGCTCCTGGATGATAAAAAGGATAAGGACATTGAAGTCAAACGAATTACCAAGGAGTGGGATAAGGCATTAGTCGAGGCACAAAATGTTAAAAAGATGGCCAAGTAGATAGCTGACAAAATTATGTAGAAAAGGCCTGATTATGAGGGAAAAGTGCCAAGGGGTTTCCTTACCGCCCTTCACTATTTGTGTACAACAGTCAAACTACTTTTGGAAGGACCAGTGCACCTACTGAGATAAAAAAGTATTGCAGATGAAGCATATATGAACAAGGCTACAGTTGCAAGGAAAATTTCCAACTATGAGGCTATTCTGCAAGCCTTGAAGAATGAAAGGAAGAAGGCAGATGTGATATTGACCATGTGTACGACACCCGATAGCATGGTGCAGACAAGAACAAAGGTAGAATAAAATGAAGTCATGTACGCAACAAAGGATGAAACACTCAGGTGCATAGAACGGATTGCATTAGTAGAAAATAAGTGCAACGCACTTGATGCTACCAAGAAGTAGCACATGGATTGAATAAAGGAAATTGGGAAGCTTATAGCCAAAAATATGGATGTAATTGAGGGTATGGTCTCTAGTATGGCCAATATCTATAGAATTTTACAGAATGAGGGAGGTAAGATGACTCTCGACGAGTTATATGACGTAGTAGCAGACATACTGACGACACAAATAAAGTGCTAAATGACTAGTACATGTTTGACGCATAAATTTAGAGTGAATATCCATAATTAATTTTTCCAGAAGAAGAAAAAGATACCAAGTAGGTCGAATTAGCGCTGAGAGGGTTATTTTTTGAATATTTATTCTTTCATTAATTATTGTGTATTCTTTAGAGTGATAAGATGGTTACCCATTGTTGAGGCGGAAATCCATTTTAGTGTGGGGTAATCTTGGGTTGAAAATAATAGCCTAAGTGTTGGACCTGCAAATGTAGGGCACAGGAAGAGCACGCAGTAGTACAATAAGGTTGAGCATGTGATAACATGCAGACTTGTAGATCACACAAAGTTATTTTGGGATGTGCAGCATTTTGAGCGCCATGCATAGTTTTGGTTTAATAATAGGGTTTCTACTTAGATTTAACTATAGGAAATCTATTATTAGAGTACTTGCATGCTTTTATATTCTCTTGTAAATTTGTACGGCTATTATTAGCATGTAGCCTATTTTTGAAAGGTGAATGGGCGGTGAAGGGAAAGTCCCCACCCCTATATATATATATATATATATATATATATGTACTGTGTGTGTGTATGTATACATGTATGTATGTATATGTATTGATTTGCATGGTTTTGAGAGACCAATGATTGTAGAGTTATGTCATGGATTTGTTAATGTGCATAACCATGGAAACTAGATCTTGAATGTATGAATATTTTATGTTTTGCATTATTCAATATAATGGATCATATTGGTTGGATATTTGTGTTAGATGTGATTGAATCTGATTCTTGCATGGTAAATCTCATCATAATCATAGTTTAATCAATCTTTCATATGGTTTAGATATATATCTGGTTTATGCATAGTGGTTTAATTGATTATTTGTTATGGATATATATATATATATATATATATATATATATATATATATATACTTTCACATGTAATTGATGGGAGAATGGCTATATGGTAGAGTTGGGACAAATTGATGAGAGACAATATCTATGTGTCATTGGTGTATACTATCATAAACATAAAACTAATAATTGCATTAATTCCTAAGCTAGGAAAACTAGTGTTTTGTACCACGTATAACATTTCCCTTTTCAATGAGTGCTCAAACATGATTGAATGCTTGATCTTATATTAAATTATTATAATTTCGCAATAGATTCACTTGAATAATGAATTCTCTATATTTCCTCCTATGAATGTAAGATAATGCTTGGGTATTTATAAACTACTGAAAGTAAAATTATGAAACTTAATGACACTTAAAATGATAAATAAATGACAAAAAAACAAATAAATATGAGCCTAAAAGATGTGTACCCCTTGACCAAATTTGGCCACCAAAAAACCCCATGAGAGTAGGGACATTCCTCACATCAAGTTGGGAATTTGCAAACACTCTAGATAGTGAATAGGAAAACTTAGATGTTATAGTCAAGACAATTCCACGCATTTAGAAATTGTGAGAGAATAGAAAATGGGAGGATAAGAAGTGGAGACAAGATGGAAACCCATATAATGAACTAATGCGGGGTAGAATTTATCATAAATAAGCACAAAATTATCATTTATTTCATTTATTTAAAATAATTATTTTTCTAAGTTTTGTTTGATGTGTTCATCTAAGAGGTTCAAACCCATCCTAGAATTAAAAAGTATGTAAATTTGGAAAAGTAATATTATTTGGCATATTTTAATGAAATGTGTACCTATTTTACAATGAGAGTTATATAGAAACCATTTTGTACCATCCTTAAACCTTCTAACAATGTCCATATGTTAACTTTCATTTACTTTCCACATCACTAGATTCCCTATTTTGTTTGGATTTTAACAACCT
>CM034148.1:801265252-801306056 GCA_019776745.2 Taxus chinensis | reverse complement strand
GCCTAAATTTTGTAATTGTTTCATGACTTCTTGAAGTTCATTTGAGGCACTAGAGGATGAAGTAGAAGTTTCATTTGAACTCTGATTTCTAGGAGCGGGAATAGGAGCTAAAGTAGGTGCTTGACTGGTGCTTGGACTTTCCAAGTTTGGATACAAGGGCATGGGAGGCCTAGGAGCCAACTTACTAGCTTGAATCAAATAATTTTCAGCCCTAATGGCAATGCTATAAGCTGTAGGCATATTTGCACCTCCCATGGATTGAATTAACATGGAAATATTAGAATTTAAATCTTTGAGATAGTATAGAAAAAGCACCTTTAGCTATTGGCCTTACTGCCACTGGGATTCTATCCCAGGTCCTTTGAAATTTGAAGTTGAAATCTGTTAGCTTCTCATTGGGAGCTCTCTTGATAGTTGTCAATTGTTCTAGTAGAGACAAATTATATCCCTTTTCTCCAAACTACTCATGGAGAGCTATGCATAATTGATTCCAATTTTGGATAGAGCCTGCCCCAAGGCTCTTGAACCACTCTAAGGTTTTCCCTTTAAATGAAGATGCCAATAATTTGACAATAATTTACATCTCAACAATCTCATGGATTTCACAAACATTAGCAATGTCTTTGACATGATCACCAGGAGTGGTCTAATTTTCCCCAATAAAGTATGGAATGCTCTAAATGTTGCGACTAGAATTGGATTTTGTGTATTGAGAGCAAGTGGGCTGCTTCCAGTGAATTTGACATAAGGGTTGTGTTGTGCCATTCTGATTGGCTTGAGAACCCTTGTTGATTGGGTGAAAGGTCTACCAGGTGGAGGAGTTGATAGAGTTCTATTTGGTGGAGATGGGGACCTCTGAATTCTTCTTCCCCTTTTCCTTCTTCCTAGGGATAGCTGCAGATAATCAGACAATCCTTCTTCTTTGGACCTTGACCTTGTTTGGATCCTTCTCATGAATCTGCAGACTTGGACTGCTGAAACCAGTTGATTTTATCTCTTGGGAGTCGTCAGATGTGCAAATCAGGGATTTTTTCAAGCAAGAAATTACAACAAAAACACATCAGCTTTGTTGCAATGAGATGAAGACCTCTAAGCTCCCACCAGCCGTGCCAAAACTATTAGTGCAAATTAGCAGCACCCCCTGGATGTTTTCTCAGATTTCTAATTTGATAATGGACATCCAGTGTGATTGCACAACATTGAATCTTTTCCCTAAGTGTGGGACTTGCAGAAATGGGAAAAGAATCTCCAAATTAAAGACTAGTTCCTTCACTCCTTTGATTAGGTATATGCATGAAATTTGTAGAGGTTTAATACTAGATCCTAATCTAAATTCCAAGGAGACAAAGATAAAGGACATAAAAGAAATAAAACTAAGTGAAAGTGATGATACACCAAGGGAGTGGTGAACATCTACTTTGCAAAATTGACACAGACCACAAGAAATACAACACAAAATATGTACAGATTGCTATAATGTAATGAGAGATCAAAAGACAATGATAAACACATGAGAGGATTGAGAAAATCAATCAAAAAACATACATTATCATTCCCAAGTCCAATACAATGCATTACAATGGACAGGAGGAAAAATACATGTTGTAGTCTATATGAGAGGTATGGAACTCTACAAATCCACCTGATGAGGAAGAAAAGAGAGCTTGCAAGAGCAAAATATGTCCAACCCTTTACAAATGAGCCAAATCTGGCTTTTATGGTCTAGCAGAAGGAGAGGAAGAAAAAAAAAGTGGGAAAAATGGATTTATGAACTCAACCACCAACCAGATTCCTCAAATTTTTCCTGTAGAGTGATGGACTTCATGGAAAAACCCAAACTTGGAAGTACATGTTCTGCAGATAAAAAAGACGACCATACTTCATTAAATTTGGTGGTTGAAAGTCAATTCTATGTTTTTTCATGCCAAGGACGTTTCTCCATTTTCTCTCACAATTTTCCATCAAAATACAAAATTGGACCCTCCATCGTGTAGATAATTTCACCAGCTTTCCAATGACACCAAGAACATGAAAATCTAAGCTCTGGATCAAAAGTTATGCCCCTTTGAATATTTAGGGCAAAAATAGGGCAAAAAAAAAGTTGGTGGGACGAAAGTTTAAAATTTTCCCCTTTCTTAAATTTTGGGAAAATTTCCCCAAAAATCTCCACCCCTTGCCACTTCAATACCATGTGGCACGTCTTGATTGGTCTACGGGTCTGCCTGGTCCCTTTACGCCTTTTTTTGATTTTGGAAAATTTTCCATTATCACTCCGTGCTCTGCTGCTCCGCTGTCACGTGTCATCTTCTTATTCGCTGGTGGGGGGGGGCCTTCCAATTTTTTCCTGACATCGACCACTACCCCGAACAAGACATGTGGCACCTTTCTATTAGTGTAGGCCTGAACTAGTTTTCTTCCCCCTGTAGGCCCACCTTAAATTTTTTTTTTGTCACATGGACACATGGCATGTTTTGATTGGCGCGGGCCATCGCAGGGCAGATTTTTATTACACCATTTGCCACACTTTGGGAAAAATTGAAATTTTCCCCATGTGCCTCCTCCTCCCACCTATCTATGGACACGTGGTAGCTCCTCATTTGTTATGGGCCTTGGGGCCGAGATTTTCTTTTTTGCGCCTTCCTTGAATTTTTTTTCCAACTTCTCCCTGCTGGTCTGACCTCCGACCCCCCATGGACACATGGCCACTTCCTATTGGCTGGCGGGCCTTCGTGCCAAAATTTTCTTTTGCATGCCTTAACCAATCCTTGGTGAAAATTTCTAACTTACCTCCGCTCCCTGCCAATCCGTCACCACGTGGCATGTTTTGATTGGTCTGCGGACCTTCCTAGGGAAAATTTCCCTCCAAAACTCTGTCGAACCATAACTTGCAAAATATAAGGAGTTAGAAGGAAAAAATTACCTTTCTAGAAATCTGAGAAGATTCTCTATCCAATGAAACCATTTCTAGAAAGAATTGAGTTCCTAAAAAGTAAATTTTTTTAACTAAGGCACAAGGAAGGAAGAAATGAAAGAGAGTTAGCCAAAAAATAAGCAAGGGGCTTATTTTGGATAACACTTTTGCTTCTACTTTATTATTTCCTTTGGTGCTTGCGGAAGATTCTTTATTTGGTGCCATCATAAAAATCCACCTTTTTACTAGCTATAACAAGAAAAATAAAATCCTAGCTCAAATCCACATGCCCTATCTTGAAACTGCATGCTCGAGCTCTTCCTTAACACTTCTACTTCACTCAAACCCTTCACTAATGGGGACACAAGCCTCTTCATGTAATCATTTTCTCTCCACATATTGTTTCGCACCTCTCCACATCTCAACATGATTCTTTTAGCTTATGCAAATACTTGTGATCGCAAAGGTAAAAATGAACCCGCATCATGTCCTTATATAGAGTTTCAAAAATTTACTACATTTATTGCTCCACCTACTAACAATCCTCTCATTAATTGACCATTTTCAAAATATCCACATGGTACATTTTCATGCCCCAGCTATAACCTTCTAGCGCGTCTTCCTACTTTCTGGCTACAGACTTCTCTTCAAGGGAATTCTATGAGCCCAAGTACCTCACTACTTCGCCTTCCCTTGGTAGTCTCTATGACCGCTGCTTACCTCGTGTTATAATGTTCCCTTATTTATCTCCATCTATGGTCATATTTTTAAAGCAATCTCCTCTCTAACAACTCCTCTTCAACCTTGAATAGCACCTGTAGCAGTTTGTTCCTTTATGTGTTCCCAGTTGTAAATAGCCACCCCACACCAATGGTATGTGCATTCCTCTGTACATAAAATTTATTCAAATGGTAATTATCTTCCAGTGCCCAAACACACTTATTACAAAAAACACCAACTAAATGGACAAAGCATAGTGATGAAAAAGGAATACATTAAGGAAATACAAAACAAAAACCTAGTCTAAATGGCAACACTGCCTTATTACAAACACCAAGAAGAGTTATTTCTAGTAGGGCTTCAGTCTACTCTTGTTAAAGTAAGCTGGTAACCATATTCCATCAAGTCTCTCTAACTGAAAAGCACCTGATTCAAGTATATGAGTGATATTATATGGTCCCAACTAATTTACTTTAAGATTTCTTGGCTGGCGAAAAAATTAGAGTCATAAAGAAGCACCATCTGTCCTATCTCAATATTTTTGTCCCTGATGTGTTAGTTATGCCATGCCTTATGCTTGGCATTTTCCTACTTCTGAATCCAACATGCTATGGCGTTTCTGTCATCCAATTGTATCAATTATCAATTATTTCTTCCAAATCTTGCTCATCAACTAGCCCTCCAGCACGTGTAACACACAAAGAAGGTAACATGAATTCCATCAGAAGAACTACTTCTGCACCAAAAACAAACTGAAAGGGTGTGGCCTTGTTCAAACCACTTGTATGATGTTATATATGCCCAAAGCATGAAATTGTTTTTATCATCCCACTCTTTCCTTTGAACATCACAATTTTTTTGTCAATGTCTGGCTCAATTTTTTTTGAAGGCCTCAATAATACCATTTTCCTAAGGATGATAGTGTGTAGTTTTATTGTGTGTAATCAAAAATTCATCCAATAGGATCCAGATCATTTCATTCAGAAACTATGTACCCCTATCATTGGTCAAGTTTAGTGGGCATCCATACCTTGTAAGAACATTTTCCCATAAGAACATGACAGTTGTTGCTGCTGTACAATCCTGGTAGGTGTTGCTTTCTACCCACCTTGTAAGATAATCTATGCAAGTGATGATGTAGCATGATCCATTTCTATGCGTGGCTGGTGAAATAGGACTGACAACGTCTATAGCCCATTTATCAAATGGGTCTGCACTAGGAATAGGTCTTAAAGGAATTTCATCTCTTTACACAGGTTTACCAATGTATTGACAGTGATCACATGCCTTACAATATGCTTTACAATCCTTGTAGAGGGTCTCCCACCATAATCCAACGAGTAGAATATTTCTCGCAATGGCATCACCTATATAGTGCCCACCTACAATACCAACCATCAGCCTCTTCCATTATGTCCATGCGCTCATGCTCTAGCACACACCAACGTAATACTTCATCTCGACCTAACTTATTGTTGGCGAGAAAATGTGTCTTGTGGACAAATTGGTGGGTTTCAAACCAAAACTATGGGAATCTAATTCCCTCTACTTGAACGGTGCAGATTCTATATGTGCATGCATGAAAAAGTGGATTTCAATGGTGGAATTTCAACCAGATATCGAAAAGGGGCACTCCACTAACCCTGTGGCAAAGCTAGAAATTTCTCATTAGAGAAAAACTTTGTCTGAGAAGGGGAAAGGGAGTGAGAATGGAGTTAGGAGAAACTAATGTTGTGAGTAGAATATTAGATGCCCACACACATTAATTATAAATTTCATTCACATGTATTAAGAGTTAGAAGAAAAAAAATCTGCAGGAGAAGCTACAAGACCAAATGAAATTCATTGGTCGCAAGGTACCAATCAATCCCTTAATCAAAGAGGAAAAAATTCCTTCTTTTATTATTGAAGCTAAAGCAGAATTTGTACAGAGCTTTGAGAATGGAAGAAATTTGAGAGAGAAAGAAGATAGAAGAAATATGGTATTTTTCTATCTTTTCCAAGTACAGAGCACTCTGGTATTTTTCAAAAATCAACCACTAACCCTTTGGAATGGCTCTGAGGAGCCATTATATCCTTTGCAAGAAACCGCTACAACTTCACAAATCCTCAACACCTTTTCAAATTCCTCTATTGTGAAGAAAATGCTTAGGGCGGGTTAAAAACCAGATCTTGCAAAGCAATCGTTATATTCAATTTTCCAGTTTAAATATAGACCATTTGATTTGCTCCTCTAACTCTGAAATTGGGACATCCATGTGGCAGGAAGGGATTGGAGTAGTTATGGGGGAAGCCTTTCACATTTTGTAATTTTTCGTGAGATTTGGAAATTTGGAACAAATTGGCCCGCAGCCCCGCTTTAACTTTTCAACTTAGACACGTGGCACCCTCTGATTGGAAATGGGGTTACGGCCCTTTTCTCAGCATTTCAACCTTTTTTGGAAAAAGGCTTAAAAACTCAATTTCCTCTTCCTACCCGCTGCTCTAATTTGACTAGGACACATCGCACCCTCTGGTTAGAGATGGGGTCATGGCTCTTTTCTCAACATTTTAACCTTTTTTAAAAAAAGGTTCAAAAAATCAATTTCCTTCACTCAGCCCGCTCTTCTGCTTTGAATTTTCAATGCGGGCCTGAAACCTTGGTGGAGCTACGAAGAATTCTAGAACTTTTACTTCACTTTTGGAAATTCGGTTAAATTTCCAAAAGTGCCCCGATGGCCTGCTCGTCCGCTTTGAATTTTCAATGGTAGGCTCAAGATTTGACCTTTTCCCTGATAGCCTCAGTGGGGCTGCGGGTTACTTTTTGATTTTTTACTTTTTTTACAAAGAGGCTCCAAATCTCAAATCCCCCCAATGGCCCGCTCATCCATTTTGACTTTTCAACGGAGGACTTTTCCTCTCTAATGACTCCGACCACGTGGTGATCTGGTGCTAATTTGGTAATTGACCCTTTCTACCTCACCCTCGATTTGTGCCATTGCGATATGTGGAGCTGTCCACTGAGCCTTCCATACTTCACCGATTTTACCTTCATTTTGTACCTGGGACACGTGGAAAGCCTGCGCTTAATTGAAGACTTTCCCTTGGACCCTACCCCTGGAGTTGCGTCATTGCGACACGTGGTTGCTTCCGCTAGATTTTGAAGTATGACCGAACTGCATCCAATCAAAGAGACCCAAGTATCACTCGGGGATGCTGAGGCAAAATTTGATGGGGAAAAAAATGCCCATCATTCCTGACTACGGGAAAAATACACAGAGTAAGAGAACTTCGTCATTTTGAGTCCAATTTTTGGATTTCCTTCACGAGCCAGAGGCATGGAGGCAAAAAAATGATTTGATGACCCAGGCCATAGAAGAAGTGAATAATTTCGATCAAAAATGGAGGTTGCGAAGAGGATATTACGTGTACAGACCAGGAAATGGGGAATTTCTAAAAATGAGCAAAACATAGGTTTAAATAGCTCTAGGGAACAACTTTTGCTAATTTCTTGAATCTCTAACTTGGCTTAAACACCAACGAAGGGCATGAGCTCAAAAAATCTGAATTTGGCTATGAAAATGCAGAGCATTTTTTAGGAGATAAGTGCCAAGGGAATTAAAATATTTAGGAGAAATAACGGGGAAGGGGAAAATTTTGGGGAATTGATAAATGAAAGAGTGATGGCCTTTGTTGTGTCTCCTAGATCAAAAGAGGATAATAGCCTACTCACATTGAAACTTGGTGCATTTGAGAAAGATATCAAAAGGGATTATCACCACCATACTTTGTAGGTAATATAATATCCATTTATCTTTATGATTTGATTGATATCTATACAACTATTTTCATCAAATCTTTATTTTTCCAAGTATTACAAAAGGAAATGTCAACCAATTCAAGTAAAACTCCTATTGTTTTTTGTGTAAATTGTTGAATGTATATCTGAAATGGATCTTCATAGATGATAAGATTCTTTCCCATCATCAAGATGAATTGTTATTTAATTGATTATCATATTGACATAAAGTTGTACATTTTCAATATGCAATTATGGGGTGAGATTTCACAGGATCAATGAGGCCTATTAGGTAACTAAATGTTGGATGTTATGAATTTTGACCCATGGAAATTACTATTTGTAAGCTGTCAATAAATTTGTTGGGATTTTATATTTTGTGATACTAGTGCAAACTATAATTACCAATTTAGAGAAGAAAAATTAGTAGAAGAAATACTACGTAGATAATTATTATACTTATATGAATGATGAGTTGGAAGAATTGATGGGATTTGAAGATGGTTGGCCAAGTGGATATTATTAAGACCATATTAACAATGATGATTATCTATAAGAAATTTATAATGACAACCTTTTATGCTTGATAATTTTGCCAAGCCTAACTATTCATTTCAGCTCTTTCTCTTTAAATACCTATAAAAAATTTAATGCTTGTATATATAAGTTTATTTGATTTTTAATTATATTTTAGATATTGGATTCTTTAAATTTCATCATATCATTTGGATTTCTTAGTTAGAATGTGGGTGATTTCTCTCCAATGAAGACCTGTTAATTATTGGTGTTGCATTTACAGGATACTCAATATCAATGGAATCATTATTATAAGTAAAATATTCCCACTCATTATGAAAACCCCTATGACTACTATCAACTTGTGGATGACCTCTCCTCTCTAAGAAGAACGCACCATATGCTTTATTTTTATCTCTAATTTTATATTTTCATTGTTATTGGTCTGGAATTCGACCATGTTTCGTTGTGCAGGATGAGGTGAAGGGCACAATGGGTAATGACAAAAGGGTGTGAGCTCAAGACATGTGCAATCTTCCCTATCTAAAAATGGTGGTAAAGGAGACACTACAAAAAAATCACCTGGTCTCCTCCTCTCACGGTCTTGGCTCTACAACCAAGACAAATGTTTAAAGTTTTCCTTTATTTTTTATTAGTATTAGGGAATTATATATATATTCACCACCCCAAGGACTTACATATATATTGTTTTAAACAAGTATATATATATATATATATATATCCCTTTAATACTTTTTTAAAATAATAGTTATGTAAGTTCTTGGGGTGGTGATTATCAGTACACATGTTTTGTCTTATGAATCTTTAAGTATCATTAAAGATTCAGCTTTGTAAATATTACTCTAGTATTTCCACTTCTGCAACAACTAGAGTAAAAAAACATTCTTGGTTATTCATCTAGAGTAAATGCCCCCTAGGTTCCAATGTAATTGATGTTTTTTTTATTAATAATATGTAAAGTTATTGATTTTTCTATAACCCTTACAATATGTATCAAAATTTATTCTTAATATATCATGTTTCCTATTTTAAAGTTTATTATATTCTCATTGTGTTTAGAACTTTTTTTCCTACATTAGCTCAATGTTGACCTTGAATTTTTGTTGGGAGTTAATGTCCCCTACATTCCGATGTAACCGATGTATATTGTATTAATGATATTTATAGTTATATTCTTTATTTCCATCCATACAATATGTGTCAAAATTTATTCTTAATATATCTTTTTTTTATTATTAAGTTTTTTCTATTTTTAGTAGGTTTACCTAATGTTATGATTGTATTAGTTCAACACCTATGTTAGCAAAACACATAATAATTTAATTGTGATAATCCTACAAAGTTACAAATTACATCAATCCCAAATTAAAAATTCATTATAAAGGAAGGATTTCTAGGTTGGGAGAAATTAATACAAATATCATTAAATATAATAGTAATTTGCATTAATTATTCATATCTAAGTTTGTAATATCTTACTTACAAATTGATGTTTATCTAAATAAAATAGTGTTCTCATGAGGTCAAGTATGTATAAAGTAAATGGAAATCAATTATGGTAATGTTAAAAGGAAAATAAATACACGAGGTTTTCTTAGTCTATTACAATCTAGAAAAAAAACAACCAAAATGGAAATGCTAAAAAGGAAATAAAGATTTTAAATTAACTAATTTTGTTTTTTTTTTTCTTCCAAACTTCAAATATATATTTTTAAATGTTAGGTTTACATATGTATAAACAACCTCAAGAAAAACACATGTAATTCGAGAGATGGAGAAGGAGATGTTTGAGTTGATGGGTGTTTTCAATTGAGTTTATTGTCTCCACTAGCTTCCCCTATTGGAACCCCCTTCGAACCCACTCATGTCATGCTCAAATTTTTCCACACATGAGAGTTTCCATTGGAAATATAATTAAATGCTACCAAATCCTTTTATGTTCTCTATATAGGACATAAATCATTTCTCTCAAAGTCAACAACTTTCTCCATGTTTCCTTTGCATAGTCTGAATACCCTTTTCCTTTATGTCATTCAAATAAATAGAAATTAGTCTATAGTTTAACTAACAAAAGAAAAAATGATCATCAACAATGAAGGAGGGATTTGAGTTGTTGGGATTTTTCAACTAGGTTAACAATCTCCCTTGGTTTGTCTGGTTGTGTCACTTTCAAATCCAACTCATGTTGTGTGCACAACGTAGCCCTATCATGTTCTTTGTTATCCTTATTGGAGTCTTCATCATGTTTCATATGTACAACTACTAGTATATTATAACTTATCTTAGGCATTCTTTTTTCATTCCATTAGATCTAGGGATATGGGATCATTATAGATACAAGAAGTACGGGGTCGAGGATTTATGTTCTTAAGTATGTAAATGAGGGAAAACAATATGATTCCTCTTTTGACCTATTCTAGGAAAGGATCAAATCATCAATTGCACTTAAAATGAATTCGCGGCTTTATATAATTTATTTGAGGCTAGATAAGGTCAAGGTTTTGATATTGGAGATCTTGATTTTTGAAAATGATAATGTTCTCAAGACTTACATTAGACATTTTTTATGAGATATTTTTTTAATTTTGGGTTTTAATTTTTCTTTAAATTATTTTAAATATTATGAATCATAAAGATCCACGATCTTCTACAAGATGTTATGCTACAAAAATATGGTTTCCATATTATCACTACTTATTGACAATGACTAGTAATGGATTATTCACAATGTTCTCAAAACATTTTCTCCTAATTTATTTTAATCGATCATGATCCCATTCTCACCTATTCTTTGTAAGTTAAATATCCATTGTAGTCTAAATTTTTCCCCTCGCATGTGGTTGTTTCTCCTCAATTAAGCTTAGAATTCTATACATCTTCCTAAAATTATACATTCTTGTGGTGCTTTATGTATCAAGGTCTTCCTCTAGATGAACAACTTAAGCACTTTAGTATTTATATTCTAAAATGTATTTAATGTGCTAAAATTGACACTTTCAAACATCTCTTTTTGGTTTTACCCTCATGTTAGAGATGCCTGTGTATGCTTAGATATTGAGCCACCTTGTAGAATTATTAGAAATATCCAGTAAATCAAATCAAATTAACTAATAACCAAAATAAGCTTACATTTTCATTGAATAAAAGAGATAAATTGTAGTTCTTTTAATGAATAAAGTGCTTTAAATCCCTAAATCTCAATATAAATTTGTAATTAAAACATTATATAAAAGAGTTAGTTTTTTTTTTTCTAGAGGACCTACTTGAAAGTAAATGAAATTTTAAACCTATTTGAGGGCTCGAGGGGACCAATCCGTGGTGTAGGGTTTATTAGTGGTAGATTTTTTAGTGTTGGTGGTATGTTGACTAATTAGATGTTGTCTCTAATTACAGATTAATCACTAAGAAATCACATAGTAGTCATAATCTAGTCATAGTTTCAACCTATATGTTGGTGAAATAATTTGTCATGTGAGAAAATTGTTGGTTTCCACCAACTGTCATGGGGCTAAGCCCCTCCTTCTTGTGTATGGGTAGGCTCCTATTATTGAATTTAAACTAACCTAAAGTTGTGGGTGACCATTAGGCTAGGGATAACACATGAATACTCCACTAAACCTATGGAAAATGAATGAACAAGGTATAAGGGAGGAATTTTTAGTGAAGAGAGGTAAATGGGAGTTGGGGAAATAAGGAGAGAGGGAGGGTTAATGTTGTGAGTAGGCTTACAAAATTCACATATGATAACTGAAGTAGGTCTACATTCAATTGGAATAACATAATAATAGAAATAATGATAATACCAAAAATACACTAAATTTCATTGACTCATTTATCAAAGGCGTAGACACCTTTCTTGGTTTTACAATATTATCATGTATGCAAAGTTGGAAAGTGAGAGTAGAGGACCATCAAACAAGAAATAGGCAAGAACTAAAACTTTTATTTCTTGATGTAGAAGTGGTAATATCAACAACATACATTTAATAGAAAAAAATCCAACCCCTTGGAATGGAGAATCCATTCCAATTTATAGAATTACAAATATGCCTCTTTATCTACCCCCCACATTACCTTTCACTTATCTTCCTCACTTGTGACCTTTCACATTCCTAAGAGGTGCGTCTTTTTCTTATTTTTGAAAAATGACTCTTAAAATATTTAAGTTGAGGGTTACTTAAGTGAATATGATTAAATGTGATAAAAATTACATTCTTAATTAAAATTTAGAATAAGGAGGAGAAGATAATAGGTTGATTGATTTGATTTGATGAAGCCATTGTTAATGAAGAACTAGGAATTTATGATCTCTGAGGGAGAGTTCCCAGAATGAGTTCTTTCCTTTGAATTCTCTACTAAACCAAGTTGTTGCAGGTTCTACCTTATCTTCTTCTAAAATGAAAATGTAGCTCAACACTTTGATCCATGTCCTAGAAACATGATTGATAGCTTTGCACTAAGGGTAAGTCCACCAAGTTGGGGGGCCAAAAGGGGGTATTAAGTGGACGTATTTTTATGAAAAATAAAAATCTTCAACTTGTATGAGTTTTTCGAAATAGTTACACTCAAAATTGGAATATGTTGTAGAAATATGAATCGTAGCATTTTGAGTCTAGTTTCTAAGATACTAAATTTTATTGAAAACAGATAAGCTTAAGTGGGTCAAACAACTAAAATACCAAAAGATGTTCCTGTTTTTGTTAAAAAACATAATAGAGTGACTTTCGTTCCCCCCACCATTTTTTGAGCACCATTTAGTATTTTTGAAAACCCTTTGGTAGAAAGATAGCTAGGAGCATCTAGTTTGGGCTCCATTTTTTTAAAGATTTTTTTAGAGAATATTTTTTTATTTATGATTTTTCTAGTACAAAAATTTTATGTTTTGAAAAATAATGGAGCTCCGACTGTGCCCCCCCTAACTACCTCAAAAAATGTCAAAAAATAGATTTTTTTTTTTAATATGTATAGAATTATGCCTAGTTTGGGCTAGTATAATTTTTTTAATTTTGATCACCCAAAAAAAAGATACACCATGAAAGATAGACATATTTACACTTCAAAAAATAGCTATAAAAAGGCATAGTTAGAAAATAAATAATATGGAAACCTTATATTAGTCAGAAAATTTGAAAAATTATATTTTTAGAAAGAAGAGACTCTGCTCTACATCGTGGTATAATTTTTTTAAAATGGATTGATTGTTTTATTGTGATTTATCATAGAGGAAGTTTCATTTTTACATTTTCTTGTAAAAACTTGTTGTTTGTTGTGTTTGTGCAGGTCCATGCCACAATCTTGGGAATCCAAACCGGATCCCAAGCCTTGAGGCATGGCTTGGGAAAAGAGAAAACAAAAAACACGTACGCGTTACATAACATGTACACATTTTTCTTTGTTTTATATATTGTGTCCCCCCAACATCCCTTTCATCTCTTTCACGGGAATTCTGCAAACATTCTGTTTTGTCTGCAATTTTCTCTACATTCTTGCATGATTTTTTAGTATTTCATTTTTTCCCCTACCCCACTAGTTGATTTTTTCTAATCATGGGCGATAAATTTCAAGCTAAGGACAAGAGGAAATTCAATAATAAGACATCGGACCAATTGGAAGAGAAGAGAATAAAGAAATTGAAGAGAATGCAAAAACTTCGAGCAGGGCAAGGTATATCCGCTATATCAAATGTAGCTAATGTATTAGAAAATTGGGATGAAATACATAATGAAAATGTAGAGAATAATGATTTTTCAATGAATAATGATATTGAATTGAATGATAATGTTGGTATGGATGAAGAAATTGATATGAATCCAATTGTTGAACCCTTACTTGAGAATCCAAATGTTAACCCCGAAATTTATATGAAAACACTGAATGAAGAAAGTAACCTTGTAAATGAATCTTCACCTCTAAGAACACCTCCTTCCATTTCATGAAGAAAATCAATTCACTTAATTGAAATTGATGAAAACATTATAAAACCAATGCCTAATAAAATGTCTAAAAGAAATGCGAGAAGAAAAGATAGTGGAATTTGGGATAATTACTTTGAGAATTTAAATGAAACACAAAGATGTCAATTATTTGTTTCATTGATGAAATTAATTAAGATGAGACCTATAATGGAGACCCTGGGGTTAAGAACATCTAATGTTGTTGATCAAAATGCGTCAATTGTTGAAAACATACATAAAGCATACCAAACTGTAGGTAGAAAAATACGCACCAAAGATAGTAATGTTACACGATGTGCACTAACTAATTGTATAATAAGTGATAAAATAGTTAATAAATGCTTGATTAGAAAAAAAAGCAGTGCTTTGAAGCTAAACAGAAAAACACTAATGAAATCAATAGAGAGACGTAAACGTCTTGAGTTAGTCAATAACACTAACTATTGGGCTTTCTCTAGCAGACTTCCACAAAAAGACAAGAATACATCTGATATTCTAAAAGAATTAATTGTAAAATTTTGGAATGAGAACACAAGGGTGTCACCGAATAGAAGAGATATAGTAAAAAAAGAAGAATATGTTCTCATAATCGTGAATTGTTTGCTAAACATTTCTTAGATATGACTCAAACAAAATTGTTCTCTAAGTTTAAAAATGAAAATCCAAAATTAACATTAGCCAAAGATTCTTTGAAATGAGAAAACCCTTTTATGTGAAAATCAATCACTCACGTACCACTTGTTGCAGGCAACATGTTGAATTTTCAATGCATTATGATGTTTTTTGTCAAATACGTAGTGTTTTGCATACTGACATCATATTGCATGAGTGTGGAATAAATGTCCCACAAAAATCTTCAAGGGAATTTATTCCGAAAATATTTTGTGAAAAATCAACAAGACAAAATTTTATTTATAACAAAGCATGTTTGGATGGAACGTGCAATGTATGCGGTGGCTTGCCAAATCTGAAAAGGTGTATCCATGAGGATAGTACATATTCAATAGGAAAAGAATTGGTTGATTTCACAAAATATAAATCGTTGGCATATTAATTAAAATATGGAAAAGAATCTAAGAGGTGTGAGCTTGTTAGAAAACAATTACCTATATCAGAATATATGGTCAAATTCAGAGAGGAAGTTTTTTATGAGTTTACAAGGCACACACATAGAGCTCGATGGTTGGATGAACAATTCAAGCTAAGAAAAGACACATTCCCACTTGGTACTATTGTTTCAGTAGTTGACTTCGTAGAGAATTACACATTGCAGCCACAAATGGAGGTTCAGTCTCAATATTATAACTCAGTGCAAGTTTTTATTTTCGTGCATATAACATTTATGCACTCTCCTAAAAGCACTGAGAAAGATCTAAAAATATTAAGAGAGTATCATTTCTACATCAGTGATGATCAGACACATTCTACAGAATATGTACAAGGGTGTTTCTAGGTGTTTTATATGAACTTGAATGAGAGGAACATTAGTTTCGATCAGCATTACATTTGGTCAAACAACTGCACATCACAATTCAAGAATGCACACATGTTTTATTGGCTAAGAAATATTCACAAAGAAAAAAATGTACAACATATCTATATTTTTACTGAGGTAGGGCATGGAAAAGGAGGGCATGATGGTGTAGGCACATGTGTGAAAAGAGCAATTGCAAGAGAAAATTTAAAGTTCAAGGATGGTGCTAAATTTACAGATGCAAAAAATATTGTTGATTGGTGTGTTAAGAATATGGGCCATGAATCTCAAGAGAGATCAATGGTTTGTAGATATTTTTGGTTGATAGAGAAAAAACATCTGGAAAATTTTAAATATTGTATGACAGTTGAAGGATCAAGTGATATGCACTCATTCCGTAGTTTAGATGCAAATGCTTGGACTATTTATACTAGGTGTATGACATGTTTTTGTATATCATGCATTGATTTTGTGTGGAATGAATGTGAGTCACAACAGTGGGTGGATGAATGGACTTGTAGACCTCTAATTCCACTTGACACACATCAAGTTCCACGACCATTACAACTTGCAGGGTCTTCAGATCAAATGACAACATCACCTGACTTTGACCAAGTCTCTGATTCAATGCAACAAGGTACATACATATATGTACATGCCATGTTTTAGATTTATAAATTATTAAATGGTCAACTCTTAATGTATTTATAAATTGACTGAATAGTTTTACTTTGTGATACATAAGGCACATTTTTATAGTTATTGCGATGGAATTTAATGAAGAGGGAACAAACTACTTCTTATCTCATTGTGTAGAGGGGAAAAAATTGACTTCCACAGTCATTGATGGTGAAGAGCTTGAGTATCCCACTGGATCAGTGGTAGTCACTGGAACTTGGCTTCGATGATATCCTATCAAAAAATCAAACATTTGGTTATTTAAAGAATATGAAGTACATCAAAAGATACTTCACTATTCACATTTGGTCCTTGCAACAAATATTAAATTGATCAAATATCGAGGTCGGACATCAAAAAAAAAATCTATCGAAGGTTCAATGATCATGAAGCAATTCTTGCTACTGTTAAGAATAGAGTTGATCCTTGCGGTTTATTGGATTGAATTTGTAAAGGTATGTTCTTCATGAATTTAATTCGAATATTTACTTAAATGATTTTGTTTAAATTTTGTATGATTTAAAATTCTATTTAATTGTTTACTAAAATCTTTATGTAGGTTAGTGGTGCCAAAAAAGCTTCCACCTTCACGTGGTTGGCACTGTCAGTAGAGAATTTATTATTCTCGAGTCTAAGTGAAGCTAAGAGAAATTAAATATTAGAAAGGAAAAAAAAATAGAAATTCTCATTTCACCACATATATTGTAAAAATATCTTACTAAAATTTTGATTTCACCACCTATATTGTATGAACCACCTATATTATTCAAGTGATTGGCAATGGACAACCTTACACTGACTCAGTCTGACTAGAGATGAAGAAAACTGTGAGAGGCTTTCGTAGCCCGAACGAGGTAGCTCAAAAGCACAAGGAGTGTAGGGAACCAAAACGAAGCCTCCACTAGTGTTCACCAGGCCACCCTGATGTGTTGGGGTAGTTGGTTCGGTCCCACAAGCTTCCGTTTCCAAACTACAGCCTCTGGCAGCCCTACACTGACTCAGACTGCACTATTTCTCACATTTACAAATAATAGGACAGCAAGAGAACCGAATGGAGACGGTGAAAACCACGAGAGGATTTCATAAAGGGCCCTCATGTGGAACTCTTGGATCTAACGAGACGTCTCTAGGTGCCACGGAGTCTGAGAAATCACCTGTCGAAGATATGGTGTGTTTGGGCCTTAGGGCTCTTAAGCAACTATGCCTAGACGGGGTAGCCTGAAATCATGGGGAGTGTAGGGAACCAAAACAGAAGCCTTCACTAGTGTTCACTAGGCCACCCCGACGTGTTGGCATAGTTGGTTTAGTCCCATGAAGCTTCTGTTTGCAAACTATAGCCTCTAGCAGCCCTACACTGACTCAGACTGCACTATTTCACGCATTTGCAAACAATAGCACACCAAGAGAACTGGAAAGAGATTCAGAAAAACACGTGAGAATATTTCATAAAGGGCATCTAACATGGAGGTCTCGAAATCTGACAAGACATCTCTAGGGTTCCACGGAGTTCTGATAAATCACCCATGTCGAAGATATGGCTTGATTGGGCCTCAGGGCTCTTAAGTGACTACGCCTGGATGGGGTAGCCCGAAAGCAAAGGGAGCGTAGGGAACCAAAAATGAAGCCTCCACTAGTTTTCACTTGGCCACCTTGATGTGTTGGCATAGTTGGTTCGAGTGCCATGAAGCTTCTGTTTGCAATCTATAGCCTCTAGAAGCCCCTACACTGACTCACACTGCACTATTTCACGTGTGTTTGCAAACAATAGCACAGCGAGAGAACTGGATGGAGACGAAGAAAACCATGCAAGAGGATTTCATAGAGGGCCCCAACATGGAAGTCTCTTGGATCTTATGAGACATCTCTAGGTGCCACGGATTTTGAGAAATCACCCATGTCAAAGATATGGCGCTGTTTGGGCCTCAGGGCTCTTAAGCGACTACGCCCGAACGCAGGTAGCCTGAAAGCACGAGGAATGCATAGGGAACCAAAACGAAGCCTCCACTAGAATTCACCAGACCACCTTGACATGTTTTGGCATATTAGGTTCGGTCCCATGAGATTTTTTTTTCAAAAATACAACGTCTGGAATCCCTACACTGACTCAGACTGCGCTATTTCACGCGTTTGCAAAGAATAGCACAACAAGAGAACTAGACAGAGACAGAGAAAACCGCGAGAGGATTTCGTAGAGGGCCCTGACATGGAGATCTCAGATCTGATGAGACATCTCTAGGTGCCACGAAGTCTTATAAATCACCCATCTTGAAGATATGGCGTGATTGGGCCTCAAGGCTCTTAAGTGACAACTATGCCCAGACGAGGGTAACCCAAAAGCACAGGGAGTGTAGGGAACTAAAACAAAGCCTCCAATAGCATGTTCACCTGGCCACCCTGACATGTGTTGGTGTAGTTGGTTCGGTCCCACAAGCTTCTGTTTGTAAACTACAGCATCTGACAGCCCGACACTGACTCAGACTGCACTTTTTCACACATTTGTAAACAATAGCACAGCGAGAGAACCAGATGGAGAAGGAGAAAACCGCAAGAGGATTTTGTAAAGGGCCCTAATTTTGAGATCTCAGATCTAACAAGATGTCTCTAGGTGCCATGGAGTCTGATAAATCACATGTCAAAGATATGGTGTGTTTGGGCCTCAGGGCTCTTAAGCGACTATGCCCGGACGAGGTAGCCCAAAATCACGGGGAGCGTAGGGAACCAAAATGAAGTCTATAATAGTGTACACTAGGCCACCCCGATGTGTTGGCATAGTTGGTTCGATCCCATGAACTTTTGTTTGCAAATTACAGTCTCTGGCAGCCCTAAACTGACTTAGACTGCACTATTTCTCGAGTTTGCAAACAATAGGATAGCAAGAGAACGAAATGGAGACAAAGAAAACCGTGAGAGGATTTCATAGAGTACCCCGACATGGAGCTCTTGGATTTGACGAGACATCTCTAAGTGCCACGGAGTCTAAGAAATCACATGTCGAAGATATGACGTGTTTAGGCCTTGGGGCTCTTAAGCAATTATGCCCGGACGAGGTAGCCTGAAAGCATGGGAACCGTAGGGAACCAAAAAAAAGTCTCCACTAGTGTTGACCAGGCCACCTTGACGTGTTAGCATAGTTTTTTTGGTCCCATGAAATTCCGTTTATAAAATACAGCATCTAGCAGTCCTACACTGACTTAGACTGCACTATTTTACGCGTTTACAAACAATAGGACAACGAGAGAACCGGAAGGAGACGGAGAAAACTATGAGAGGATTTCATAGAGTACCCCAATATGGAGCTCTCAGATCTTACGAGATGTATCTAGGTGCCACGGATTCCGAGAAATCACATGTCGAAGATATGGCGTGTTTGGGCCTCAGGGCTCTTAAGTGACTACGCCCGGACGGGGTAGCCCGAAAGCACGGGGAGCATAAGGAACCAAAATGAAACCTCCACTAGTGTTCAATAGGCCACCCTGATGTGTTGGTGTAGTTGGTTTGGTCCCATGAACTTCCATTTGCAAACTATAGCCTCTGGCAGCCCTACACTAACTTAGACTGCAATATTTCGCGTGTTTACAAACAATAGGACAGCGAGAGAACCGGATGGAGACGGAGAAAAATATGAGAGGATTTTATATAGGGCCCTGACATGGAGCTCTCAGATCTGATGAGATGTCTCTAGGTTCCACGGAGTTCAAGAAATCACATGTCGAAGATATGGCGTGTTTGGGCCTCATGGTTCTTAAGCAACTACACCCGGACGAGGTAGCCCGAAAGCACGGGGAGCATAGGGAACCAAAAAAAAGCCTCAACTAGCATTCATCAAGCCACCCTGACATGTTGGAGTAGTTGGTTGGGTCCCAAGAGCTTTCGTTTGCAAACTACAGCCTCTGGTAGCCCTATACTGACTCAAACTGCATTATTTCACGCATTTACAAACAATAAGACAACAAGAGAACTAGATGGAGATGGAGAAAACCATGAGAGGATTTCATAGAGGGCCCTAACATGGATCTCTCGGATCTGACAAGATGTCTCTAGGTGCCACGGAGTCCAAGAAATCACATGTTGAAGATATGACATGTTTGGGCCTCAGGGCTCTTAAGCAACTACGCCCGGACGGGGTAGCCTGAAAGCACAAGGAGCATAGGGAACCAAAAATAAGCCTCAAATAGTGTTAAATAGGCCACCCTGATGTGTTTTCATATTTGGTTTGGTCCCATGAGCTTTCGTTTGTAAACTACAACATCTAATTAATTTTAGTCACTTAAGAGCCTAGAGGCCCAAACACGCCATATTTTCGACGGGTGATTTCTTGGACTCTGTGGCACCTAGAGATGTCTTGTTACATCCAAGAGCTCCATTTCAGGCTCCTCTACAAAATCCTCTCGCGGTTTTCTCCGTCTCAATCCAGTTCTCTTGTTGTCCTATTGTTTGTAAACGCATGAAATAGTGCAGTCTAAGTCAGTGTAGGGCTGCCAGAGGCTGTAATTTGCAAACGGAAGCTCATGGGACCAAACCAACTACGCCATCACATCTAGGTAGCCTAGTGAACACTATTAGAGGCTTCGTTTTTGTTCCCTACGCTCCCCGTGCTTTCGGGCTACCCTGTCTGGGCGTAGTTTTTAAGAGCCCTGAGGACCAAACATGTCATATCTTTGACATGTGATTTCTCAGACTCCATGGCCCCTAGAGACATCTCGTCAAGTCCGAGAGCTCCATGTTGGGTCCCTCTATGAAAGGCTCTTGCAGTTTTCTCCATCTACATCCGGTTCTCTCGCTGTCCTATTGTTTGTAAGCGCATGAAATAGTGTAGTCTCAATTAGTGTAAGGCTGCCAAATGATGTATTTTGCAAATGGAAGTTCGTGGGACAAAACCAACTACACCAACACATTGGGGTGTCCTATTGAACACTATTGGATGATTCATTTTGGTTCCCTACGCTCCTCGTGCTTTCAGGCTACCATGTCTAGGCGTAGTCACTTAAGAGCCCTAAGGCCCAAACACGCCATATCTTCGACATGTGATTTCTCAGACTCCGTGGCACCTAGAGACATCTCGTTACATCCGAGATCTCCATGTTAAGGCATTATACAAAATCCTCTCACAGTTTTATACGTCTCTATCCACTTCTCTCACTTTCCTATTGTTTGTAAACGCGTGAAATAGTGCAGTCTAAGTCAATGTAGGGCTGTCAGAGGCTGTAGTTTGAAAACCAAAGCTCGTGGGGCCAAACCAACTACACAAACATGTCGGGGTGGCCTGGTGAATGCTAGTGGAGGCTTTTTTTTGGTTCCCTATGCTCCCTGTGCTTTCGGGCTACCCCGTCCAAGTGTAGTCGCTTAAGAATCCTGAGGCCCAAACACACCATATCTTCGACATGTGATTTCTTAGACTACATGGCACCTAGAGATGTCTCATCAGATCTGAGAGCTCCACATCGGGGCCTTCTACAAAATGCTCTTGTTTTTTTCTCCGTCTCCATCCAGTTCTCTCGTTGTCCTATTATTTGTAAACGTGCGAAATAGTGCAGTCTGAGTCAATGTAGGGCTACCCCGTCCGGGCATAGTCGCTTAAGATCTTTGAATGACTAGATTGTCTTAAGAATTAATTTGATAGGGGTATGTCTAAGAACACATGGGAGTTATCAATCGCCTAGTAAATATTTCTTGTTTAGTTCTGGATGGGAGTCAGCTGACCTACGGCTTAGTGACCTTCCATTCATTGATAATTTATGTTATGATAAACCCATGGATGCTTTCAAAAGAACCTTAAAAAGGATATGGGTAGTCATCAAGCCTACTGAAGGGTGTGATGTGATTTCCAAATAACTTGAAATGCCTACATATTTAAAGGTAGTAACACGAATTGGACAAGATTAGACAATCAAGAATCATTGAGTGTCTGAATCAGAATGTCATTGCATCTGGAGACATTCTCAAGCATTGTAGTAATGTATATGGAGAGACATTCTCAAAATATCAACAGATGAAAGGCATCAAATTGTGACAACTATTGGGTGTTTTAATAGGGGAGAAGACTATGAAGCATAAAAGAATGTAGTAAGTGCATGATAAGATAGGAACCAGTACAAAGAGACCATGAGCAAGAAGAAGCGCAAGTAAGGTAAATACACATATATGCATTGATAAATTGAATGAATAATTAATCAGATTAGGTAACTCTTTATATATATATACATTATATAAATATTGATTTCCAAATTTTGATGCATATTATACATTGAAAATGCTAGTACATGTACATCACCAATAAATGAAAAAATAATCCATAATGTCTTAAATATTGTCAAGTGCACATCATATTAGATTCATGCTAAAAATAATCTCAGAAATGTGAGGTCTCATACAAAATTATCAAGTTCCAAATAGTATTTTAATGTGCATACTAAATACAAAAATGCCTAAATAGGTCATATACCATCAAGTTCAAATGACATATAGGCTTACATACAATGCCATGCACATAGGCATACAAAAACTATGTCATGTAAGACTTATATATTTCCTACTCATCAAAATATATCCCTCTCTTGGCCTTACTCAAAGAAGTCCCTCCCTTAGGCAAAGATGGAGATCCATGAGATGACTTTGGATCATCCGAGCCCATGCTTCGAGTCCTCTTCCACTGAATACTTTCCTGTAGATGAGCCTGTAAATGCAAACAATGTTTTTTTGTCAAAACTTAATTTATATATGTTTTCAACATGTATTTAAGACCATGCTACAATGAAAGTATTTACATAAATACACAAACTTACCGCAAGTTGTCGATCACGCCGAATTTGCATCTCACGCTCAGATGAGTCATCGGGAGCTCTTGCAGTACGAATGGGGTACGAAGACGACGAGATGGAGGAGTTTGTGTCCTCATTTAGTCAAAATGGAGGGGGTTGATGTTCCCTACATACACATAAGATCAAAAAATCTAACATCAGAATTAGCGAAACTAGAGCTAAGTACATGTATCTACATAATGAAAATATTTTAACTAATTTTATCATATAGAACTATTGTTTTTACCCCGCCACGCCTGTGAATCAAATGAACAGGTTTGTGCCCTGTCGCAGGTAACTCTTGCATACACACAATGAAGGAAATTATTAACATAATTTAATAATTCTACAATGAAAGACATTACTAACATGTAATTTAACATAATATGAATTACACGAGAAATTTAACAAAGTTTACATGTTGTTTGAATACCTTAGTGAGTTGTTGCACAGATGAAATCGCAACAGCAACACCTTTATCTACTTGTCACAGAGATGGTGGGGTTTCTAGTTAAGTCAACATCTTTATCAAACATGTATATCACGTGAGTTATATGGAGATACAAGAACATACATATATTTGACTTCAAAAATAATATATATACATGCAAATACACACACACACACACACACACACACACACACACACACACACACACACACACACACACACACACACAAACACACACACACACACACACACACACATGTATGTGAAAATTTTACATAATTAACATTCTAAATTACCTCTATGAATGTATGTGTATGCATGGTGCTTGCTGCTTGTGGTCGGGATGAAGATGCACCTCCCACACATGCTATAATATCAATGCATGTATAAGTACAAATACAATTATTTCAAAAATTTAACATATACAAGTAAATCAGGTACTCCAAAAAAATTGTACAACACACATAAAAAATTTACCTGTGAAGGTGATGCTGATGAATGTAATGCAAATGTCTCACTCAAAAGGACATCTAACATAGTGACATTATCATGTTCATCCCTAGCACTAGGTGCACCAAAATTAGTATGCATGAAAGTATCATCATCCTCGGGCCCCAAACATATGCTACCACATGACGAGAAAAAATGTGGCCCCATGCTAGTACTCCCTGAGGGAATATTCTGTGTACCTCCGTGAGCATCTGGCTCAGAAATCTCCCTCGTATGTCGAACAAGGGTCACAGATAGCCCCTAAAGCGTGTGGATTATATCAATCTCTACTGTCTCCTTCACTGCTTGAGGGACAATCTCAGGGTGAGGAGGCTTCTGTGCGGGGAATCTACCATGCTAAATAGGTGCACATTGTGAACTTGGTCGATCATGTGCAGATCCTTTTCCTTGGCCCTAGAAATCTCTGAAATCAAAATAATTTGGGATCTCGTTGAGGATAAACTCGCAATAGAGTTTCCTCAGAAAGTATAGTGGCACCTTGTTGTTATTAAAAGGTGTAAAATCAAACACCATCCACCATTGGTCCCAAAAATTATTTCTAGTCAAATTATTATCGCACCAATGGATGGGAAATTGTTTACATGTCAATGGAACAATAAGATTAGTGCGGGGGTTCGTGAATAAGGCGCATATGAGTTCTTTTGAAATTTCTTTTTTCTTTACATCCACATATGACAATTTGTTAGAATAATAAACCCTACAACCCTCTCTGTAAGTTGTCCACCAATGTGTTTACAAGAGAGGCGCGGCGGGGTTTGGTAGATTGTGCATCCCTCATTGTTTTGATTAAATCCTCAATTTCAATTTTGTTTTCAACTATTTGGGCTGCTAAATCTTCTTGACTACCCAAGGGATGTTGGGCAATTGTGGGAGTGTCGGGAGGGATGTCAGGAATAACAGGGTTTGGTTGTGGTTGATTCCCTCGACCTCTAACTGTAACAATAAAAAATATGTACTCAATTCAAATTTTAATCTATAATTATCATATTTCAATGCAATTTTGAGAAAATAAATGTGCTTACCTCTTCTCTATGGTGCCATCGTTGATTCAGATCTTCCCGGCAATCCAGAAACGATCATTTGAGCTTGAGATCCAACTGAATGGAAAAACACAAGGGCACGAACAAGCTTTGAAACTCATGTTTGAGTGAGGAAAAATGATATAGGCTCAGGCCTCTTTTTTGTTTATGGTCAACATAACGCATACGCGTTATGTAACGTGTGCACTTTATGCTTTGGTGATTCCCGAGCCAAACAAACTAAAATGCGGGCGCGTTTTAACAAAAAACGTATGCATTTTGCTTTTTTCACATTCTTGTCCACTTTTTTGCCCCCCAATTTCGTGCACTTACCCTGAAGTGGGTTTAAATATTTAAGAAATAAAAAATTATGAAAACGTAGAAAAAAAATTGTAATTGGCTATAATGATTACATCAATAAAGTATCAAATTTCTTCACATTCAAAATTGATTGCTTAGTCACAAACCTTCATACTTAAGTTCTTCAACTTTAAATTACTTATATGCTTCATGTACAACTTTACATTGTTGATTAGGGAAGTGAATAATAGGCAACCTTTATATAAAAAACTTTTGATTATTTGATGATCTGAAGATGGTGTATGTAAGAGAACTTTTTTAATATTTTTATATTAACATCACTTCTACCTTATTAAAAATAAGAATCAGTAACCTGGATTTTTCATCAATCCTAGATTGTGCATATCCAGCAATGATTTCTCTCATTTGGCATCTCATTATATCCCAACAATGAAAATTAATATATCTAATAAGATAATGTAATCAATTATTTGATAATCAGTTTTCATTCTATGCTCTTAATCTTCTAATCTTGCACATGAAAAATATTAAAAATAAAAATAAATTAAATGTAGAAAAAAATTCCAAAAGAAATACAACACTAAATTGTCAGTCTATTAGCCTCCGACAAGCACCCATAAGTGTTGTTGGGTAGTTGTATTGGCCAATAGGCCTTTATAGTGAACTTTCTTTGATAACGACCATTTTCATTGTCATTGTTCTCATAATATTCTTTAAGTTGAAATCACTAGTAGTTGTGTTTTTAAATGGGTAGGAGACGAAGAGAATTAATAATATGGACAATTATATAAACTCTTGGTATGCAAAGACTATTGTTCGAATGGCTTATTGAATGAATTGATGTGTTTCGAAAACTTTTCCAATTATATCCTTATTTTTGTAAAGGAGAGAATAAATATGAAGTAGACAATATGCTTTTTCACCTTTTTTTTGGTTTTTTTCACAATGATATTCCATCGTTTCTCCCATCAACAATTCTATTTTCCTATCTTCATGTTCCTATCCCTTCCCCTGCCCCAACACTAACACATGAATAATATAAATGCTATTATTTAATATTAGTAACAGTAGATTTAGGGAGGTAAATTACATACTTACAATTATGAGGATAGGCGAGTACAAAGACCAAATGGAGTGGTTAATGGAAGATAGAACAAGGACATTGTTAGTTTTGAAGTGGTGATTCCTCTTTCTCTGTGTGGTTAAACCATGCATGCGTGGTGCGTGGTGGGAGGGGATATCTGTAGGTGAATGTGAGAATGGGAATTCACCTTCATTCCACCCATTAAGGTTTCCTGAATTACATATTTATTTTGTTTCAATTTAACGATATGCATGCATCTAAGATATTGCACTTATCTCATAAACCATATATGCTTATGTTTTTCTCATCTTTGTTGTCTTAAGATATTTGTAATTAAAAAATGGGTTGTGGTATATTTGTACTTAACAAATGGGTTTGTTGTTCATTTGTAAGTATGATGATGTAAAAGGTGTTGCTTAGCCATCCACTAAGTTATAAATCTCAGCAGATACCAAGTAATAAGGGATGAGATTGGGATCATGCCCCATACAAATTTGGTATAATGGAAACCGTTCAATTCTTGAAAGTTAAGCTTAAGAATTCTATGCACCTAATATGTACAAACTTTGAATTCAATGAAAAAATATTTGTAATTTTATTTTTAAAATAAATCACCATGCTTCCAAAATACATCTCACGGTAATAGAGTGCTTAAAATGATAGTATATCTACTAATCAAATGTTGTTTTATCAAGATATTAAACCATTTATTGCATGAGTAAAAGAATGCATCATATATTTTTCATTTTTTCACTTATCCAAGCACTTAAATTCGTTAAATTATGATTAATCGTTATCACTTCAATGCCTTCATCAATATTATGTTTGACGCTCTTTCCTACATGAATATCTATAAAAAAAATTGATGCTCTTGTCTTCTAAATCATAGTCTATCTAATAAAATAACACTCAATTATTTATTTTACCAATATTGATATTCAATATTTATATCATTTTTTCCTTCAGTTTACTCTCTTGATTTTTCTCATCCCTTTCACCAAAAGGGGAACATATAATGACTTGATATTCACACAAGACATTATACTCTAAAATAATAAATTTAAAAAACACAAAATTCAAGCCTCAAAATGTAAAAATTCAAGAAAACTAAGTACAAACTATGAAATAATTTAACCAAATCCTAATATGAGATTGCAAATAATCTATTTTCTAAAGTGTTTATATATTTAAAATATCTCAAATGAAAAATAAACCATAGTAATAAAGAAATTCAATTCAAGACGAGTTCATTATAATTGCATGAATGTTATTTAACCATACAAGAACATAACACTTTATTCAAATACATGGGTGTCAAAACATATTCTTATGTTAAAAAATTTACCATTTTTTGGTCTATTAGAAAAATATGAGGTGAACAAAAAAATTAAATCAAAATCTATTAAATAAATACTCAAAAACATATTTTTTAGATTTTAAATATACAAAGATGATACACGTCAATATTTAATTTAAATTTTTGAAATTTAATATTTATATTTTTAAATATTTAATTACTTGTTATCTTTTAAAATATTTTTGGCTACCAGGTGAGAAATATAATATATGTTTTGAATTTACTAAGCACATTGTATGTGTTGTAAATGAATGGGGAAATATATCTAGTCCAATTATGTTTCCATTAAGCCACATTATTTTCCTTTCCAAAGTTCAACACATTAGAATTTTTACTAACCTTTAATGATGTCTATAGCAATGTGGCTTAGTCTCATTGAATGATGTATTATATGGTCATGTGGCATCCATTGACCATGGCATCAGTCCTTGTGATCTCATGCAGATGCAACATTTGGAGTAATACGACAAGTATTACTCTTCACTATCGAGTGTTGATATAATCTATACCTCCAATCTCTTAATTTTTATTTCTAGCAGCACAAAATTGAGAATGGATCACCATAAATTTTATATTGATTTGAATAAGGTTTTTTTTAGATTCATCTTTTCTCAATTATTTAAGGACATCCTATACTATTTCAATAGGTTCAAAACCTATTATAGTCTTGTCCCCAAATAATTTAAGTGACATTTTAAACCTATCCCCAATTGTCCTCAACTAACAACACATGACACATTTTCAACATCTTCATTCAAAATCAATCCATGAAAAATAATAAATTCAAGCATACGCTTTTTATTTCTCATTTATCTAGTGAATTTCATTTACTAGATTATGGAAGGGGAAGGAATTTAGATAAGTATAATTGAAACATACATTATTACATATTACACTTCAACAATTTTGTATAAGAGTATAATAACTGAAATTAATACCTAGTGCCACATGAGCTTGACTTCTCTTTTGTATCGATTCCTTGGTGATATCAAACATCTTATTTTACTCCATATCACCTTATTTTATTAGCTCATACAGAGTTTTTTGTTATGTTTTAATCTTATTTTGCTATTTTTGTAGTAGTTTTAACTTAGACATTAACATCATACCATACCGTAAAAAATTCTAAGGTGCTATCCTCAAGCTCAGTGTTTTTGTTTAATAATTATTTTCTTATATTACCATTTTTTCACATTTTTCATGGTATGTGGGTTAGATTTTTGTACCATTAACATAAATAATCAAAAGCACTAGGACACAAATTCAATTTTTTTACACTATTTTCAATAATGTATTTAATAGTCAGTTTCAAAAATATTTTTGGCCATTTATTGAGAAAAAATATATGCTTTTTCCATTATATTTGAGTGATAGTGTAAGAAAATTGGGCTCGAACATTGAATAAACAAAAAAAAACACTACATAAAAATAAATACAATTATATATGAGGGAACTCCAACAAAAAAAAGTTAACCAATTGGACCCATCAAAAGGCCCTTTCCTTCTACAGTTATAGATATTTTTGTACATTTCAGAGATTTTGAGAATGGGGAAGAGCTAGTAAGGCATTGATGGTGGTGTTTATGTTTCTTCTTCTTGTGATGACTAACACTCTATAGTAGAATGCAGGCCTTTGTTGGAATTCAATGGCAGGGAGATGTTTCTGAAGAAACCAGTGTTAATATGGCATTAATTTGCAGGGCACATGCTGGAATCTGTATCCAAGCCCAGGGGTCTGGCACATTGATTATTATCAGAGGTTGTGGATGATTACTGTAATCATCTCACATTCTAATCTATGCATAACTAGAGGATGGACAAGGTTCAGGCGAAGGTAGAAAATTTGTCATGGTAGTTATGGTTTATTGGTGACCCTGCCTTTTTACATTATGGTAGATTCTAATTTCTAATTATGATGTTGATCCAGGTGTTTTCGAGAGGTAGTAAGATATCCTCCATTTAGAGATATTTATTTTTGGATTAGGAAATCCAGAAGCTGTGAAAATAGTTTAGAGTCGTAGAAACAATTTCTGAATCCACAATTAAGAAACATGTTTGCAACATTAGAATACTGATCCTTTTGGAAGATCAGTCAAAAGACTATTATTCTTTTATTCATATTCTTTTGTAGGTGCCAAGTAAGCCCTAAAACATGTTTAAAAACATACGTACTAGTAAAACACCTTGGATTTCCTTTAAATTTTACGTATAAAATATGCCTTCATAAATGAAGGCATGTACCAAATCTTGATTTATTATATAAAACAAATAAGAAGATATTAAAACTCTAAGTTCTAGACAAAACCAAAAAAGGTTCGGAGACAATTTTAGACCAATACGCATAGTGATTCCACATATTAATAATCAAAATCTAACACCCTGGACAATTTTAAGACGATCCAATGGCTGGATCAAATGTTATTGTCTCCAGAAGTTATGCTCCCACATCAAATTAGTAGCATCCAAATTCATTTAAGTTAAATATTTTCCTCTTCAAACCATTGTTTGGGTCCCCCTATGTTTTTGGACTCAATTTAATAATTTTCTACAAACAAAGTACTTATTTTAAAATGGGGAATTTATATTAAAAATGTGCATTGGTACTTGTATTACATAAGTGAATGATGGAATAACATTCTTGTGCCAAATATATGACAAGGACCACAATTAAATATCATTCTTTCGATTGATTTACTCAAAATTATTGTTGCATTAATATTGGTTGCAAAAAGGAGAACACATATTTAAATATTCATGTATAGTTTTATACGAGAGTGAGTTTCGAAGAGTCCTAAGGATGCAATAAAAGATCTCCAAATCCTATTTTACTTAGTTAAGAATTGTTGCAAGCATTCACTGATATTCATGTGGTAGATTATTCTAACATTTTTGTAGTGAACCCTTTGTTTTTAAATTGATATTTTAGTTGTTCATCATAATAAAATTTATGTATACATATACATTTTAAGAGTTAAAACTATTTTATTACAAAATAAAAAGATCTTAATAAATGAATTATAAAATGGGTAATAATACCATCTAAAAGTATTTCTTTATCAATACAATTGAAATTGAAATTGTTTTACATTACATAATAATAACAAAGAAATTGAAATTAAAATTATTTTAGATTAGATGTATGAATTATAAAGAATAATTCATAATATCTAGATGGGAAACACCCTCTTTACAATAAGAGTAAAGTAATTTTTTTTTAAATTGTACAACACCATTTATGCAAATTTGATATATTTTAATATATTTTCCTTTATAAATTTTATAAAATTGTTTCCTCTTCATCCCATACATTTGATATTAATTATCAATTATCTGCATAAATACCAAGAGTGTAATTATTTCCACTTTTTTCCAATGAAAACATTGCAATTCTTTACACTTATTTATAAATATTTTCCAATACCATCTAAACCTATCTCATAATAAAAACACTCAATATATTCTATACAAAGATTAATTCACAATGACTTGTTAACACACAACATCACTTTGTGGAGGATGTGAGCCCGGCTGACTTATAAATACCACCCCTCGGTTGAATTTTTTCTCATAGAACATGTCCGATTCCGCCTGATCATCTTATTTGCATGTGAATTAACACGTCTGCTTTATTCGCTCTCCTAAAAGGCATGACATCAAAATACGTTTCCGCTAACGCTGTTCCCACTCGGGCCTCCGTGGCAACTTTCTCTGTCAACGTTTCGACGGCAACACAGTTTCCGACGCACACTGTTCACACCCTGTTCCCTTTTGAATAACCGTCCCATATCAAAATTTCAAACACAAAACTACCATCCTGTCACTGCGAGCGGGGAAAGAAGGAAAACCATCTGCTCGGGATGATATCGGCGTGAAAACACTTCGTGGGTTATTGTGGAACAAAGCATGCAATATGTTTGACAAAATGTATCCTCCAACGTATTACTCTTGATTGTGATCTGTATGGTCTGTGTTTGCTGGACACTGTGCTCCCTGTACCTCACGAGGGAAGAACACGCCAAATTGCAAAGGAAGGTTTTTTATTGATCCCTGCGACACCATGATGGCAGGGGATTATCAAAGCATTATCCACATGGGAGCTGCTCATACTGTGGTAGTGGACGCCATCAGTGGTGGTGTATAGTATGACATTAATGTCAAACACATCAAGGGATCTGACTTGACTGTATTCACTACAACTAGAAAGGAACTTACAGACTTCCTGGCAGGTCTATGGACGTCATAAGCCCAGAATCATTATTCCTGAGAAGTAAACAAAATACTATGGGAGCAAAGAAGCATGCAAAGTGCTTGACAAAATGATGACACTGGAAATCATTGACGGAATTTCCTTAGATTATAAATTGGATCTAAAATTCGGACTTATTAAATGTTTCATCATAATAGTGAAAATAAGAAATAATTTTATAAGTAAGATAGTGAAACATTAATATATAAATCTTCTTCGAATAATAATTTTTTAAAGCGATTTAAAGAATTTTAATTTTTTGTAAGACCATTTTTGAAACATGGAATTTATAAGAAAATCTTTTCAAATAATAATTCTATGAATATTTAGAATTTCTATAATCAAAAGTTTTGTAATATTTGTATTATGTTCAGATAATAATTCTTCGAGTATTCTAATGAATATAAAAAAAAGAACTAACAATAATATATTATGAATTTATTGACACAAAATTTTATATTTTTTTTTATTGGAATGCATAAGTATATTAATTAAATTTTACTACAAATTGTTATGATAAAAAGAGCGATTAGAAAGAGTCACAACACAATATACATGCCAGTAAAACACACGGGTCATGAAACATTTGATGACATATATAGAGGAAGTAATAGAAACAAGACAAGGAAGATTTTTGTAAGAAATTTCATAAAGCTATATGATCAATTCATGATGGATTCACAATCATGTATATATCAATGCACTACAACTAAAACATTGTGTAAATACGTCTAATTAGATTTAACTCATATATTATACATCCTTGCATAAATCATAATATACTATGATTATTATAGGATAATAAGAAATGGGAATAATTGAAATGTTTTAAATCTAAATAGGATTTTAATGTGATACAAATTTTGTTACAATTTGGGATATCATTATTAGAAACATATGGTGCAAGACATGTACAAATAGTGTGTTAGCATTACATAATACCCAAAGAAAATCATTTCAATCATGTAGGTATTTTTTATGGATATTATATCTTATGTGATGGGTAATATATTGTCTACGATGAATAATATATCATTTGTGATGCAAGTGTTCCAACCCTTATCGCTTCAAAAATGCAACAAACTAAATTTACTTTACTGTTTCATCTTTTATCACTCTAAACACTAGTGCACAGCAAGGACGTCAACGCCCAGGCACCCTCGTCCTCTCTAGGTGCCCCCCGACCTCTTTGTATCTTACTCACCTCTTTTGGGCCTCTTTTATCTTCTGGGCATCTTTCTTTCTTATGGGTCGTCCTTTTAGTTATCAATTACGAAATTAAATCAAGGGATTCATATAAATACAAAGTTATGTGACCAAAATAAAGGACCAAACTTTAAGCATCTATTATCATCACCTAGGGTTGCATCCAAATGCATTTCAAGAGCATCAAGGCATTCATATAGCTTCATTCAAGGGATAAGGGACTGCATTTTATGCATACACGCATAGGAGGGGAAGTTCATTTTTCCATCCACACATCTACTTACATTGGTACATCTAGCTATCACTCATTATCAAGTGCATGTTGTACACGAGATACCTAGGGCACATTTCTGCACACACGCACAAGAACTACATGGAGTCTAAAATGTAGTGCAACGCTCAGTCGTAAGCTCACTTTGTTGGGTGATCACTGGGGTTAGCCTGAATCCCCATTTGCATCTTTTTATTTTTACCTAGATTTGATGTGTTTTGGGATTTTGCAGGTTATCTTTCTCTTTGTAGATTACAGGCAAATACATCAATCATCCAACAAAACACAGGTGACCAACAACGAAGGTTAGCAACCATCTTGCGACACAAGAAAAATTAGTCGTTGAGGTATTTCGCAGTCATGAGCGCCCAACAGAGGTCTCTAGCACTCAGGTGCCCCTGACCTAATCCAAGTGCCCTAGTCCAGGCCTATCCAATAGGCGCACAATTTTTTTAGCACGGTTGCAATAGTTTCCTCCTCCTATTCATAATTTTTCCAGTTCGACACACTTTTGGATCAATTACGAAATTAGCTAAGTCTTCTATTCCCTCTCTTGCAATTAGGTTTTTAATTCCATTTAGCTTATTGCTTATGTCAAATCTGTACTTTAGCGCTTTATTTATTGCATGTGACTATAAAACATCTAGGGTAACATGGTTTTACAAAAATATATTTTTGTTAAATCATTTGGTGAACCCATCGCTCGAACCCAACCTTGCTTCTAGGTGTTTTGTCATCTTTTAATCATGGCTTAATCTTATGGACCATTTACTGAAGCCCGCCTTCAAGAGCCCAATGATCATGTTGTTAAACATTTGTAAGATCTGGAATTGATTTTATTTGCTACTCGTGAGGAGGCCACCAATCTTGCAGAGCTTAATGTTCCTATATCTATTCCCACTTTTATTCCTACTACTACTCAACCTTATAATTCCACTCTTCCACCTACTTCTACTATCCTCGTATTTATTCTTACTCCTACTAACCACTTCAATTTTCCTCTTGTTTCTCACATGCGGTAATTATCTTACGTTGGCTCTCAAGACTTAGACTCTCGTTATCAAGATCTACAAATTCAAATCCATCAACTTTAGCAAGCTACTTCTCGTGCATCTCCATCTCTTGATTCCAATTTACTTCTCCATACTCCTTTCGCACCCACAATTTCTACTTATGCATTTTCTCTCAACTTCGTCACCCCTAAGTTTCCCACCTTCAATGGCCATGGTCACTCTCAGGAGAATCTTCGAGCATTGCGTGTGGCATGTCTAGATTATGCGGATGATAATACTTTACTAGAAAATCTCTTTCATATAAGCCTCCAAGATTATGCAATGTGTTGGTTCTACGATCAACGTGTCCATTCAGTGACATCCTTTATGCATTTAGTTGATGTTTTTCTTGCACATTTTTCAATTAATATTGGCTCCAAGATATCCTATGCTCAACTTGTAGAAATCAAACAAGGATCTAATGAGCATCTAGCAGATTATGTGTTGCGATATAAGAACACCATAGATAAGATGTATAATGTACTAGCGGATTTAGAACTTCAAGATCTATTTTTCCAAAGTATCTTACCCCTTTACAGGAGAGCGTCATCTTTGAGACCTCTCCATCATTTGATCAACTATGCCATACTCTTAAGCTACGCAAAAGCAAACTGTTGTCTATGGGAAAGCTAAAATATCATGCCCAAGATTCATCTTCTACTCGATTTCAAATCAAGTCAACTTTCAAGCCATTTAATAAGCTCGTTGAAGAAAAAGCAACCGTTAACGTTGTTACTACTCCTGAAAATCTTAAGTGACAACCTCTAAAGTGTACATTCACAAAATTGCCTTGTGCTCCGCATATTCTATTGTCATAGCTTATTGATAGTAATCTTATTACGCTTCCACCTCTACTTAATCTACATCCATCTTGACCTGAAGACACAATTATAACAAAATTATTAGATGTGACTATCATCAATGCATTGGGCATTCTACAGATCGACGTTTCAAACCCTGACATCTTATTCAAGATCTCATTGACAATAATGCAATTGAGCTTCCTGAGCGTTCGACATCTACGTCAGTCAATGAAAACAAAAAAGATCAAAATATTTAATGATCCTCTCCCTAAGCATGAAAATCAAGTTGTTGATTCTTTAACTAAGCATACATATCCTGCAATGCCTCCTCCTTCATCGGGGGCTCTTGATTTTCTCTTTGTTAATACTCTTAAGCTACTCAAAAGAAAATTGTTGTCTATGGCAAGCTCAAATATCATGGTCAAGCTTCATCTTCTACTCGATTTCAAATCAAGTCAACTTTTAAGCCATTTAATAAGCCCGCTAAAGAAAAATCAACTGTTAGCATTGTTACTACTCCTAAAAATCTTCAATGACAACCTCTAAAGCGTACATTCACAAAATTTCCTTGTGTTCCACACATTCTATTGTCATATATTATTGAGATCAGTCTTATTACATTTCCACTTCTACTTAATCTAGATCCATCTCAACCTAAAGGATGCAATTATAACAAAAAATTTAGATGCAACTATCATCAATGCATTGGGCATTCTACATATCGATGTTTCAAACCCTAACATCTTATTTAATATCTCATTGACAACAATGCAATCGAGCTTTATGAGCCTTCGACATCTACTTCGGTCAATGAAAACAAAAAGATCAAAATATTTAATGATCCTATCCCTAAGCATGAAAATCAAGTTGTTGATTCTTTAGCTAAGCATACATATCGTGCAATGTCTCCTCCTTCATCAGGGGCTCTTGATTTTCTCTTTATTAATATTGATGCATCTCCACCATTCATTACAATATCTGATCATGATTATCATGCCACATTCTCTTATGAAACATTACATATTCATACTTCTATCAGACCTCTTGTTACCAATAATGCAGTGATCACTCCTTCTATTCATATGAGTGTGTGATCTATTACACTTATTTTCATTATCAACTATCCACTCTCTCATACCTAATATCCAATTAACAAATCTTATAGTTTCATCCATTTTCCACTTACAGTTGGACCTCTCACCATGCTTGTGACATTCCTTGTGGAACCTTCAATCAAAGCGTGTGACATGCTCTTAGGTCTTCTTTGGCTCCGTGTCACTCAAGCTATCCTTTCCATGAATCACATGTGTCTAAATTTCATTCACAACAAACAAGTTATCACCATCAAAGGTGTTATTCCATGCACACTATGGCCGTAACCTCCTCTTGAGGTTTCCATTGCAATTGTTAGGGCATCTAGGTCTCATGGACCTCTCAAACGTAAAGCACAATCTACTCCTAGCTCCCCTATTCACACACAAACTGCTCGATCTCATCAGTCTACTAGTCTATCTCATCAGTCTAGGTCGACTACTCAGACAGATCCTTCACATAGGTATACATCTCCTCTACGGTCTCCTTTACATAGGTGTACATCTCCTTCATAGTCTCCTTCACATATGTGCACATCACCTCCTCGGTATCCTTCACATAGGTGCACATCACCTCCTTCACATAGGTGTTCATCACCTCCAGGGTCTCATACACACAAGTCTCATTCACCAATACATCATATGTCTCATACATCACCGATCTCAAAGCATGGTCATACGCCTTTATCTTCGAAAGCATATGGAGGAGGCCCTTTCCTTCACTTTTTTTGGATAACTTATTCATCATCATACCCTTAGGTGGAATCATGCTTACTCCCTCCCTTCTTATCAGTATCATGCGTCTCACATTTCTACTCTTCCACTTTACGCTTCACATCTAGACTTTATCATGCATCTTCCACAACTTGATACACACAGCTTCTATCATCACTACCCTATGAAGCACTCTTGTGTTAAGGTTCACATTTGACTGTTGAGGGCATACTACATTCATGAACCTCACACACTACACATTTCACACTCTGCGCATTCACGCCACATCTCTCTAGCATAACATTCTACCACAACACACTTCCTAATGACGTACTCTTGTTTTATGGTTCATTCTTGATTGTCGAGGGGTATTTTATAAATGAACCTCATCTTATGCATACTCATACACATTCACTCAGGGGCCACGTTTCCCCTATCACATTCACTTTGCATTTCATTCCATCTCACTCATTCACAACATAATGCATATCTTGGTTGCACATACTCTTGCCTATTTATGCTAGTTACAAGTACAATTTATTTCACATGCTAGATGGATACATTGTATGTCATTATCTTTTCTATGTACACATACATGTTCACTTGGTATTTAGTTGTGAAGGAAAAATTCCTACAGATCTCTACATACAACAAGAATGCTTGGCACTTTACCTCTTACCAGTCCCACTAAGGCTCCTGGGGCATCTACTTTCATACACACTACAAGTGTTATTGTTTTATTTTATACTACTTCATATTCTTAGTATCACACTACTCTATCAATATATAGACATCTTGACATATTTTTTATCTTTCTAACATGCTAACGGGTGCTTCATGTGCAACATTTGTCTTACGTGAACTATTTTCCACCATGGTTGTATGATACTTTACTTGTCATTATTTTTCATTGTATGCCTTTGTTTGCAGGATTTTCCATATGTCTTGCTTGTTAATTTCTTGTATGCTTTTGTTTGCTTCAGCTCTGATTATCTTGTGGCATTGTGAGTGATGTCCCATGTTTGAAACACACTTTTCACAGTCTACATTTTTTTATTACTTACTAGATTACACATTGTCTTCTATATGCGTATTTGTCTTGTTTGCACTAACAAATTTCCTCGCCTCTTTGTTTACATGTGCCTTGGTTTCTACCATTTACATTCCCTCTCCCCTTTAGGGTATCAGTTTCAGATCAATGGCCAATCCTCCTTTGGGCCACATTCTCTTAGTGACGTTGCATGCACCCCAATGAGGGGGGCATACGGGTGAATCAGTCACCCCATACAACAATCCACGATTACAATACAACATAACTTATTATAGAATAAACACATATTTTAGTTTCAAAAATGGTCTAGATCCTGACTTGGGTCCTTAGTAGAGTACAAATATTAGCACCTAGATATAGGCATGAGCGTTTGGGTGCCCCTGACCCTTTGTGAGCTCCTATGACCAGGGGGAAGTTACAATCATTTTCTCATATCAACACAGTTTTCAACAATTTACACAGCGGTTTACACAACACATGCATAATCCTACAACATTGAGAATGAATTCTATCTTATTTTTCTATTTCATTGGATTGAATTGGATCGAACTGGAATAAAGCAGGATCACACCATCTATAGTGGAGTATAAATTTTGGAAAGTAGTCATGGATGGAGAATAACACTAGACCTTTCTCCCTAACACTCTTCTGTCATGGGGTGAGATCACCCAAAAAACTCGCACTTGGCATGAGATCTTCCAAAAAACTCGTTTATACACAAAATTCTCATGACACTTTCTATCCTTTTCACTTGTCATGGATCAGACGCACATGTTCCTTTTCACATTTTTACATGTTTTTACATACTTGGATTGAATTTTTCATATACACGACTTTGAATACTCTTTTTCTCTTCTTTTTACAGGTTTTTCCTTATAAGAAGCAGAAGTCTCAAGCACAACATGAGTGCAACAACAAAATATTTGAGCATGGTACACACATTACACTTTTTCACCCCTGGGGTCACTTTCTCTTTCCTAGCAATCCTTCCACGCTTCATTTTTATCACTCCACACTTTCACTTGTCTTCTCGGCATGCTTTCGCAGTCAATCTACATGGTTATCAAGAACCCATCTCTTATCTATTTTATATTATTGAGTATTCACTCAATAACATAATGTGGGAGAAAATGTAGACATTAAATCACGCACTTTGGTTAAATTTCTAGGTCCTAATCAAAAAATACTATTCATATGATTCCTAAGTGAGAAAACTAGTAATTGACATCTGTCTTTGACCTTTTATCTGTGTTTCATATCTTCTTTCTGGTCTCTGACACCCCATAGCCCAGTCGAGACTTTATTATTTCATCTTTTATCACTCTAGACACTAGTGCCTAGCCAGGATGTCAGCACCCAGATGCCATCGTCCCCTCTGGGCTTCCTCGATATCTTTATATCTTACTTTCCTCTTTTGGATCTCTTTTATCTTTTAAGCATCTTGTTTTCTTATGGTTCGACCTTTTAGATGTCAATTATGAAATTAAAACAAGGTAATCACATAAATACAAAGCTATGTGACCATAATAAAGGACCAATCTCTAAGCATCTATTATCATCACCTAAGGTTGCATCCAAATGCATTTCAAGAGCATCAAGGCATCCATCTAGCTCCATTCAAGGGACAAGGCCGGATTGCATTTTTTGCATACACATATAGGAGGGGAAGTTCATTTTTTTGTCCACACATCTACTTACACTAATACATACAGTAATCGCTCGTTATCAAGTGCATCTAGCACAAGACCTACCTAGGGCATGATTTCAACACACATGCACAATAACTACATGGATTATGAAATGTAGTGCACCGATTAGTCGTAAGCTCACTCTGTCGGGTGACTGACATGGTCAATTTGACTCCCCATTTGTATCTTTTTATTTTTAGGATTTGATGTGTTTTGGGGTTTTGTAGGTTATCTTTCTCTTTGTAGATTATAAAAAAATACAAATATCATCTAGTGACTCACAGGAGACCAACACCGAAGGATAGAAAACATCTCCCGACACAAGAAAAATCAGCCGTGAGGTCTTTCGTAGTCATGGGCACCTAGCAGAGGTCTCCAGTGCCCAGGTGCCCTTGACCTAATCAAGGCGCCCCAGTCCAGGAATATAAGACATTCACATAATTTTTTGAGCACGATTGCAAAAATGTCCTCCTCCTATTCATCAGCCTTCTAGTTCAGCAAACTTCAGGATCAATTGTGAAATCAGCTAAGTCTTATATTCCCTCTCTTGTATTTAAGGTTTTACTTCCATTTAACATATTACTTGTGTAAGATATACACTTTAGCATTATATTTATTGCATGGGACTCTGAAATATCTAGGGTTTTACAAAAATCTATTTTTGTTAAATCAATAACTATCTTCGATTGGAGATAAACCTATAATAAATCCCGTAGAGCACATCTATGAGCTAGAATGACATTATGTGCATGGATCTCTTTCCATCTCTTATTGCCAATCTATCTTAAACCATTCAATAAATAGTTTAACAACCATATTCATGCCTTTGATTTGAACAACTAAAGTATGAAACTAAAAAGTATAAAATACATAAAAACAAGTTATCAACATTATTGCAAAATTCAAATATTTAAAAACATATATTACAATACATATTACTTACATTATTTATTGAAGAGATTTATCAATCCTAGGTAATGTTTTGAAGGTCTAATGGTTCATGATTGTATGTTTTTTTTAATGTGAAACATGGTGGGATACCTTTGTCTCTTACATTCACCCAATAGAAAAAAAATTATATGATCTCTCTG
>CM034148.1:796892836-797014752 GCA_019776745.2 Taxus chinensis | reverse complement strand
GTATATAGGAGAACCACTTGGTTATGAATTTCCAGGGCATGAGATAAATTTATACAAGCTCAAAAATAATGTTATGAAATCAAACAAGCACTAAGAACATGGTATGGTAGTATAGATACATATCTGATTAGTAATGGATTTACAAAAAGTAGTAGTGAGCCCACACTCTACATCAAATCAAATAATGGTGAGATTTTAGTTTTTTGTTTTATATGTACATGATTTAATCTTTACTAGAAATGTAAGAAAGGAAATAGATGAATTTAAATCACCCATGAAGAAGGAATTTGAGATGACTAATTTGTGATTGTCGAAGTATTTTCTTCACATTGATGCAAAGAAAATAGAGTAGGGAATATTTATCTCAAGAAAGTATGCAAAAGAAATATTCGAAAGATTCAAAATTTTGGATAGTAAAGTAACATCTACACCTATAGAAATAAGTCTGAAATTGACAAAAGATGATTGCAACAACAATGTGGATCCTAAAATATACAAATTTATGGTAGGAATCTTGATGTATTTAACTATAAATAGACCAGATATAATGTATGCAGTTAGATTAATTTTAAGATTCACGAAAAACTGCAAAAGAGACACACTTGAAAGTAGGCAAGTGTATTATTAGGTATGTGAATGACAAGAGGAAATAAATAATTTTATATGCTATTAATAATGATTTCCAATTAGTTTGATACACAAATAGTGATTGGGCAGGTATCCTGGATCATAGAAATAGAACATTAGGATATGTGTTCGATATTGGATCAAGAGCCATTTTATGGGCTTCGAATAAACAGTCAATTGTCTCATTATCTACTACTGAAGCAGAGTATATTGCAACAAAATTAGTTTCTTATAAAGTGATTTAGTTATGGAGAATTGTAATGCCCTGTAGAGCATTGAATTCTGTTTCTACCACCTTGGCCTCCTCCCAACCACCCCAACCTGCCGGCTGTACTGGCTGTCGCGTTTTTCTACATTGCGTGAGGGAGATGGGAGTCGGTGGAGGCGTTTTTCTTCACCAGGATCTCCTTTTGATTCTGTCATTCAATGCGTATAGGTGGAGTGTTGGGCGCAGTTAGGCTTGTCATGATGGTTGGATGGAGCTCTCTCTCGTTCTTGGTTCTTGCTTGCTGATTTTTTTTTGCTCTTACAGTCTAGCATTGGTGTTCGCTCTCCATTCATTTGATACTGCTAAATCTGAGACACTCCCTTCACTGATGAAGTTGGGAGAATCAAGGCTGCAAATGCATGCAGGAGGGCCAAAACATAAAATGAGGGATATTTTAGAGAAGGAAATATGGCGGCATCAAGCAGCTGAGTGGCAGTGGACGCAGAACCGCGTGACAGCTATGCCGACAACTGAGTGAGAATATCTGGTCATGTGTTCAAGCGCAGGGGTGTGTAAGAGGCTAGGCGCAAAGACTGTTGTTTATAGCTCTGCGGGGTATCTTTCAGCAGCGGCCTGTAGCAGTGTTTAGACGGGTAGCCAGACAGGTTGTAGAATGGCAGTAGAGGCCCTTTGTGAGCACTTCCAACAGGCAAGCTGTCCAACTATGTTGCCTTCTATTCAGTATCAGAATGCATCCTCAGATTCGGGTTTTTCCTCCTTCATGATATTTTTATCAAAATCGATTAAGTGACAGTAAGAGTGTTACCAGGAAACCAGATGACAGATCTTGTTGCAAAGTTTCTCTATTGAGACCTTTTCTTCTTGTTTTACGATGTAACTCATGGAAGAGAATATCATAGGCGCGGATCTGTTTCATTTCAGTATATTCATGAAGCACGATTTGCTTTGCAATAATATGAGCTTCTTCAACGAGTCACCAAGTCTAGCAGGCATAAAGTTTTCTGTTGGAATTATCACACCTTACAAGCTACAGCTGTACTGTTTGCACCGAGAGTTTGATGTTGTCCTCATATATCACAAGAGGAAGGATAGATTGGTTGGTGTATCTGAGGAAACAACTACCGGTGTTCACAGGTTGTACCAGATGCAAGCTAATGGATCACTGCTCTTCCCTGCTATTAATGACAATGATTATGTTACCAAAAGCAAGTTCGATAACTTGTACGGATGCAGGCACTCTCTGCTAGATGGTCTGATGAGAGCCACTGATGTGATGATTGCTGGCAAGGTTGCTGTTGTCTGTGGAAATGGAGATATTTCTTCTGTTTCATCGCCTTCACACAATTTTTACCTCCGTTGAGTTATTCCACTTCAGCTGCTCCACCGACTACAGCCTCTGTCTTCTCATAAATTGGTTTTCTATCCAGTTTGTAGGCATCTTGTTTACCCTAATGAGGTTTTTCAAACCCGATGCACACATCTTTACTACAAGCCTTGCCTAGCTTATGTGCTGAGTACTACTAGGGCCTGCCCTTATGACGGGTATTTGGTTACTGATATAGATTCGAAGGCATTGCAAGAGGCAAATCCAGTACTGGATGATGCTATAGGCCACGTGACAGTTCATTGCCTGTACCACAAGAGCGGCTGCACTTGGCAAGGACCTCTTTCAGAGAGTATGGCTCATGGTAATGGTTACCAGTATGGTTCATCCCTTGTTGTATGTAATAGATGTGGCACCCAGATTGTTCACCGACAAGTACAAGAGCATGCTCATAATATCCCTAGGACACAGGGCCAGGTTCAGCAACAAGAAAATGCTCCTCAAGCTCAAGGTGGTGTAGTTGCAGCAGCACACACTGAGCAGAATCAAGTCGTACAAGCTGGAGTTCAACAATATCCAACACAAATAGCGTCCCAAGTCCCACAAGCTCTAGTTTCTCAACCCCCCCCAGCTTATCATCCTAGACTTGCACAAGTTTCTCGAAAATAGTTCAATGTCACGGCATCCCCATGATATTGTAAAACGAGGCTTTAACATTTACCCCATCAGTATATGGGCAGAGATGCACATTACAGACTATACAATTGATTTCATGAAGTCAAGGGCATGGCCATTAACAGAGTTGGACCTTCAGCAGGCTAAGGAAGAGAAGTTGCGCAGGTTGTGTTGCTGTTGGCCGAGCCCTGGTCGATGTGCTTGTTGGATTGGAAGAATTCTAATCAGGCATGTTAACTATACTCTTTGTAGTAGTTTTCTACCTTCTTTCAGTATCTTGAAATGAATTTTCTTTCCTCTTGAATGGCGCCTAGACTAAATGTTTTCGTGGTTGTTTATATCGCTACCTGATTGTGTTGGTTGTTCCTTTAAATTCCATTCCTAGTTCGCTGGTTTTGCTTGGAATGTTCTTTCCTCCCTTATAGCTTACTCTATTTCTTATTTGTCTAAATGGGTTACTACAATTTTTGAGTGATACAATCTAGTTCGTAGGGAAGGAAATATTATTGAGTTTTGTTTGCTTATATGACTCTTTTTTAAAAGAATTCTGTGATGGTAGTTATAACTGAAGGTTACTAAATGGAAGGTTAAGCCTTCATATCTCTATTTGGATGAATAAATATGTATTTCCTGATTAGGGCTCTCTTGTTTGACTAAAAGGTACATTAATAATGCCATTGTGTTCTAAAACTTGGTTAAGCCTGTGGGCATTCCTTACTTTTGTTTAATTAGAAAATGACATTAGGGTTTTGTTTTAGAACTGCACATGGTTGACTGTTGTACCCAGTTCTAGAGGATGAATAACCTGACATCTATTTTGGCCTCTAGGTGTTGAGAGAATTACTCTACCTTCTTCCTGGTTCAAACTCTTATGTGATTAAAGTAAGGGGGAAACATTGTAAGTTTAATTGAATGAAATCTCTAAAATTTTTACTAGGGGTCACGAGCAAGCTATTAATAGCTGGACTGAAACAAAAGTTGTAGGTGAATCCATGGTATTGGACTCGTGAACTCACCTCCTGTTAGATGACAGCTGATTTCAGTGATAATATAATAGGTGGCTGTTATATTCATCTGTTTGATATTTGCTAGACTTTTCCTTGATAAGCCCACATGGATCGGGTAAAATTTTCATCTTCTATACCATTGACAAGGAGCTCATAGAACTTCTAGGCCTGACTGCACTGCATAACCTCCCTGATGAATATGTGTGTGTGTTGGTTCTTATTTTTTTGCTTGCACTCGTGGTAGGGTCTTTTGAGTCTGGGGTATCGTTGGTGTTTTACCCTCTGCGTATCGAATCCCTTTGTTTTCAAACTCAAATATCTTATACTTCAAACTTGGTTACTAAAAGGTCCCATTTTGTGGCCTTGCTAAGGAAATCAATTTTTATTTTAATACTTATTGACATTGTCGGAAATATATAAAAATTATTAACGACTTTTGGGTTAATCCTTCCCTTATATTATGTAGAGAGGTTGACGATTAGGATAAGGTTTGTTTGGAGAATAATGGCCCCTTTTTGTGTCTCTTTTGTATGCTTTTGGGAAGAGTGGATTTGTTTTGTTAGCTAGTATTACATTTAAGAAATCCTATAAGGAAGTAGTGGTAAACTCCTTGGTTAAAACTGAAACTATAGTTGTTTTTCTTTTAGGGGCGTCGAACCCTAATTTATTGTTATGAAGCCTCCCCCTGGGAGTTTTGGATAACGTCATTTTGTTCCACACCTAGGATCATAATTAGTATGTTTTGTCTTCTCTTGGACCCCTTTAGATGGATGGATTGATTTTGGATTCCAATCACGTAAACCATATGATCACATGAAGGAAATATCAACCCTCTTGACATTCTTGTTCCTAACCCATAAGGTCTTGCCTTGATTTATGTGGTTTTGTTCTTACTGGTATTTTGACTTTCTCCTTGTTGGATGGTTTAGATTTCTCTCTCATGTGAATAATTTTGGAGTTGTGGGTTGTGTTTTAATCCATTTTTTTGAATTACAACTTTCCTTTCTTGATATTGTTAAATGTTAGCTTACTGTTGCAATGTGTAGCCTTAGCATGCTCAGTTCTCGCGAACTGATTCTAGCTAGTATTTGTGTAGATGGATTATGCGAGTAGATTAAAGGAAAGAGTTGTAAAGGTTTCATCAGTGCAACTTATGAAGTTCTTTGTAAAAGTGTTCTATGTGTTGTAAATTGTGTAACATTGCTTGCAAAGAGTTTATATGACCTCTTGCCTGGAATTGTTTGGAGAATTATGTGAAGAAGTTGTTTTGTCTTTTTTTTGTAATTTGGCTGGTAACTCTTCTTAGTGAGAAATAATATTCAATCTTTTCACTGGCATAAGCATTGTAAAACTTTGATCTTGAGAATTAAGTGTTAATTTAAATCTTTCTAAGACTTTGTATTGATGTGTTATATGTAAGTTTTAATGGGGTGGCCTTTCCTTACAGAAGTTACCTAAAAGTTTTATTCAAAGAAATATGTTGTGGTTTAGATCCCCTTGAAAACAACAATGCCCTAAGTAATCAAGAGTGAGACTATCCTTGCAAAGTGTTTTTATATAACGTGTTATCCCTAACTGAACTAGTAAACACTACTCTTTTTGGTGAACGCTTAAAACAAGCTTAAAGGAAAACAATGGTTAGTTTCTAATAAGATTTAACAAGTAAGAGAAGAAAATTTAGAAACCACTCAATTTATCTCTCAGCCTATTTAAAAGTAAGTAGCTTCCTCTTGATAAGCTCTTTCAGTGAAGCCTATGTAAGAGCGTTAATGACTTACGTATAAAACCTCAAGCTCCAATTAAACCTTAGTAAGAACTAATGACGTCTCAAGGGTGAATTCATTTGACCTTCTTCCTTTAACTTTATCCAGGGTACCTTGTAATTTTCTCTTAAGTTTGTTGAACGTGAACCGATGTTGTCTTAAGGGCATGAACGAGTTCTAGTAATGTAAGTGTGAATAGATGGCCTTATGGAATTAAATTACCATCTTTATCAAATAAATATATAAAACAAATAATGGTTATAAAGGAGAAGACTTTAAGTGAACAACTCTACAGTGTATAAGAACATAACTCAGTTGGTAAGATGAATTTGTGCGAATCATATATTGAATCCTTCTGAAAACTTAAGTCATGAGTTAAAGGGTGTCTTATCAAAATAAATAACCTCCAATCATTTCTTACTGTGGCTTGCCCTAGCTGTGAGAGTGTCATGTGGTTGGGCTTCTATGTTGTTCTGTCAAAAATAAATATATATATTGTCCTTGATAGGTGTGAACGTTTCCGTGCTGCTTTTATGGCCATCCTTGTATCGAGTTGTTCACAGATTTAGTTGTATCCTTGGTGACGACATGTTGCATCATGTTATGTGTCAAGCAAGTCAAAAAAAAATATCCTGTCTTTTACTGTGTTGTTCGTGTGTGTGATTTTTGGGTCGTTACACTTGGTATCAGAGTATAGGTTCATGCTCTCGAACCTATGGGCCGGATTGGTGTTGTACGATGATGATACATGGTGGTGGTGGTGTTACATGATGATACTGCATGATGATGATGATGTTGCATGATGATGGTAGATATTGGAAGAGTAATGTGCTTTAAACGTGATGTGATTATTGTCGTAATTGTGATATTGTGAACGCACATGATGTGTATGTCACTTAGTGCGTGTTTGTGATCATGTTGATATGTTGGGGATGGGAGTATTCTCTCTCCTTCTTGTGGATTCTATGAAGAGTTCACGTGTGAATTACTGTTTGTGATGTGTGAAAAGAATTATAATGTGGATGACATAGTGTTGGAGCATTGTGACATATTGTGATATGTAGGTGTATCAATGTGTTGTATGACTAGATTGATGTTAAAAGAAATGAGTTGTATCATGATGTTTTTACCATGTTTTGAAGAAATGTGTGTACCACCTTGTTATGTAGCAATGGATGTTATGTTGTGATGTACTATGTTCATCGTATGTATGACTTGTGCAAATATGTAATGCTTCATGTTGTGATTTTGGGTCATACGGTGAGTGTATGAACCCTATCGTATGGTGATTGCACTTTGGGTGCAGAATGTGGTAAAGTGATGTGTTACACTCAGTGAATGTATGATCGTGATCTACCCTGTATATATACCATATGTAAGACGTTATGGTAGTTATGTGTGTGCCACCGTTATGTTAGTAATGTTGTTGTATGTATGTTGTGAACCTTACACTAACCGATCCTGAGGAAATCGATAGAAGTGTATGTTGAGAGTGAGGAATGGTGTACCATGGGTCAATAACTTGAGCCGAAACTCGGTTTAGTAGATAACATGTGATTATTTCCTCTCTCCCTATGTGGTTGTATCTATGACTATGTTTAGCCTTGTCGAAGTGGTGGCGGGATGATTCAGATGGAGGTGATGACAGTTGTATTATTGATATGTATTTTATGAGCTGAGGATCGATGTTCCGAGTGCTAGCAACTCATTGAGTACCCCTTTGGTGGCTAGATAAGGCCACACAGTTATCGTAATGTGACATTATTATAAGTTGATTTTATTTGTAAATTGAGTTTTTTTTTTTTTTTTTACCTTATTTTGTAAGGACCAGCAGCTTTTCTTGATTGCCATGCTTTACAATTTCGGGCATTTCCTTGGTTTGTGGCACTAACATGGGGATTTTGATACTAACTATGGCTATTTGGCCATTTATTTTGCTTGATTTGGGGTCTTCTTTTAAATTTGGAATTTTTACCGCCTTGCCCAAGGCTTGTACTTTGCCACTTGGCACTTTGATTGGATTGTTGTGCTGGTTCTATTGTCGTGATGTGTGGAATAGGGTCATGGGATGCACCATGGAATGGTTGGACCTATGGACCCGCTTCGTTGTATAGGGGTACACCCCAAGGAGTATAGATAACTAGCGGGTTGTTGAACCACACGTTATTATGTCACTTGGGTTAGGAGTGTTCAAACTCTATGTGTCTTAGGCCATAGAGTCAACCGGCCTCCTTGAGGGAGGCATAAGAGTTTGAGGGAGGCATAAGAGATTTGAGGGAGGCATAAGTGTTTGAGGGAGGCATAAGAGACTTGAGGGAGGCATAAGAGATTGAGGGAGGCATAAGAGACTTGAGGGAGGCATAAGAGTTTGAGGGAGGCATAAGAGTTTGAGGGAGGCTTATGATATTTGTCTGTATGGTTGATGTTTCAGGATATATGTTGAGTTATTGTGATGTTTTGGTAGTGGTATTTTGATGTATGTGTTACTCATGTTCAGATGGATTTGTGTTGTGATGTTGTGGACATGTCATTGATCCCCTTGTGGACACTATGTACCTGTAGCATTTGTTTGGTGTTATGTGAATTTGTTTCATCGATGCAAATTGAGGAAATGTCTGGTGGATTGTAGTATTGTTTTGGTTAAGTATTTTGGTATGTCAGTCATTGATGTGTGCCGAGTACTATGTTATGTGGACTGTGCCTATTCCATTCCGTATTTGAGTAACCTTTATGTGGTGTAATACAATCTTGAAGTATATAATTGTGTGCTTGTGAATCTATAGGGTCTTGTGAACCTGATAGGGTGTTGTGTTAGCAGTTCATGTTGGGCACCCACAATAAGGAATAAACCAAAACTCTTTAATGATGAAATTTTAAAAGGAATTAAACTAAGAATAATGTTAACGGAAAGAGACTAATGAAAATAACAAACAAGAGGGAACTGCCAATCTTCACAGAACATTGAAAGTTAAAAAAATTCTACCAAATGTTCCTAAGGCTACCTTGTGACCGTGCTTTAATCAACTAAAAATTTAAACCATAGAGTGTACTTTCTCCTGTGCCTGTTCTTGGTTACGAACCATTTCTTTTCTGTTGTGTTATGTCGCATCGAGGACGATGCTTTATTAAGGGGAGGAGAATGTAATGCCCTGTAGGGCATTGAATTCCGTTTCTGCCACCTTGGCCTCCTTCCAACCACCCCAACCTGCCGGCTGTACTGGCTGTCGCGTTTTGTCTACGTTGCGTGAGGGAGATGGGAATCGGTGGAGGTGTTTTTCTTCACCTAGATCTTTGGGTGTGTTTTGATCATTTCATTCAATGCATGGGCGCATTCTGGTTGACATGATGGCTAGATGGAGCTTCAAGCCAGTGAAGCAGGCGTGTATGAGACGTTTCCTTCCTGATTCCTCTTGGGCGCGTCCTTTTTTGTCTTCCCTGGCCGCATGAAACCTCCTCACGCCTTATGCTGGTGCGCAGATCCTGGACATGGTTTTTTTTTGTTGTTTCCGGATGCATTTGGGGGAGAAAGGTGCGTTGTTTCCCTTTGCTGGCCACGCACATCTATCCGTGAGTGAGGTAGGTGTGTTGCCTCCATTTTCTTGGATGCTGCGAGGTGTATTCTTGCCGAATATCCACAGCAGCGGCCCGCATCAGTGTTCAGCCAGGCGGCAGGTATGTTGTAGAATGGTAGAAGCCTTTGTGAGTGCTCCTAGCAAGCAGGTTGTCCATCTATGTGTTTTCTTTTCCGTATCAGGTGCATCCTCAGATTCGGGTTTTTCCCCTTCAAGATCGGTTTCTCAAAATCGACTAAGTGACAGTGAGAGTGTTACCAGGAGACCAGATGAAGTTTATTGCAAGGATTCTCTACTGAAACCTTTTCTTCTTGTTTTGCGATGTAACTCATGGAAGAGAATCTCATAGGCGCGGATCTGTTTCATTTTAGTATATTCATGAAGCACGATTTGCTTTGCAATAATATGAGCCTCTTCAACGAGTCACCAAGTTAGCAGGAATAAATTTTCTGTAGGAATTATCACACCTTACAAGCTACAGCTGTACTGTTTACACTGAGAGTTTGATGTTGTCCTCATATATCACAAGAGGAAGGAAAGATTGGTTGTTGTATCTGAGGAAACAACTACCGGTGTTCACAGGCTGTACCAAATGCAAGCTATTGGATCGCTGCTCTTCCCTGCTATTAATGACAATGATTCTGTTATCAAGAGCAAGTTCAATAGCTTGTACAGATGTAGGCACTCTCTGCTAGATGGTCTGATGAGAGCCACTGATGTGATGATTGCTGGCAAGGTTGCTGTTGTCTGTGGAAATGGAGATATTTCTTCTGTTTCGTCGCCTTCACACAATTTTTACCTCCGTTGAGTTATTCCACTTCAGCTGCTCCACCGACTACGGCCTCTGTCTTCTCATAAATTGGTTTTCTGTCCAGTTTGTAGGTAGCTTGTTTACCCTAATGAGGCTGTGCAAACCTGATGCACACATCTTTACTGCAAGCCTTGCCTAGCTTATGTGCTGAGTACTACTAGGGCCTACCCTTATGATGGGTATTTGGTTACTGATATAGATTCGAAGGCATTGCAAGAGGAAAATCTGGTACTAGCTGATGCTATAGCCCGTGTGACAGTTCATTGCTTTAACCACAAGAGTGGCTGCACTTGGTAAGGGCCTCTTTCAGAGAGTATGGCTCATGGTAATGGTTACCAGTATGGTTCATCCCCTGTTGTATGTAATAGATGTGGCACCCAGATTGTTCACTGACAAGTACAAGAGCATGCTCAGAATTTCCCTAGGACACAGGACCAGGTTCAACAACAAGAAAATGCTCCTCAGGCTCAAGGTGGTGTAGTTGCAGCAGCACACACTAAGTAGAATCAAGTGGTACAAGCTGGATTTCAATAATATCCAGCACAAATAGCATCCCAGGTCCCACAAGCTCCAGTTTCTCGACCCCCCCAGCTTATCATCCCAGACTTGCACAAGTTTCTCGAAAACAGTTCAATGTCATGGCATCCCCATGATATTGTAAAACGAGGCTTTAACATTTACTGGCATCAGTATATGGGTAGAGATGCACATTGCAGACTATACAATTGATTTCATGAAGTCAAGGGCATGGACATTAACAGAGTTGGACCTTCAGCAGGCTAACGAAGAGAAGTTGCGCAGGTTGTGTTGCTGTTGCCCGAGCCCTGGTCGACGTGCTTGTTGGATTGGAAGAATTCTAATCAGGCATGTTAACTATACTCTTTGTAGTAGTTTTCTACCTTCTTTCAGTATCTTGAAATGAATTTTCTTTCCTCTTGAATGGCGCCTAGAATAAATGTTTTCGTGGTTGTTTATATCGCTTCCTGATTGTGTTGGTTGTTCCTTTAAATTCCGTTCCTAGTTCGCTGCTTTTGCTTGGAATGTTCTTTCCTCCCTTATAGCTTACTCTATTTCTTATTTGTCTAAATGGGTTACTGCAATTTTTGAGCGATACAATCTAGTTCGTAGGGAAGGAAATATTATTGAGTTTTGTTTGCTTATATGACTCTTTTTTAAAAGAATTCTGTGATGGTAGTTATAACTGAACGTTACTAAATGGAAGGTTAAGCCTTCATATCTCTATTTGGTTGAATAAATACGTATTTCCTGATTAGGGTTCTCCTGTTTTGCTAAAAGGTACATTAATAATGCCATTGTGTTCTAAAATTTGTTTAAGCCTGTGGGCATTCCTTACTTTTGTTTAATTAGAAAATGACATTAGGGTTTTGTTTTAGAACTGCACATGGTTGACTGTTGTACCCAGTTCTAGAGGATGAATAACCTGACATCTATTTTGGCCTCTAGGTGTTGAGAGAATTACTCTACCTTCTTCCTGGTTCAAACTATTGTGTGATTAAAGTAAGGGGGAAACATTGTAAGTTTTATTGAATGAAATCTCTACAAATTTTACTAGGGGTCACGAGCAAGCTATTAATAGCTGGAATGAAACAAAAGTTGTACGTGAATCCATGGTATTGGACTCGTGAACTCACCTCCTGTTAGATGACAGCTGATTTCAGTGATAATATAATAGGTGGCTGTTATATTCATCTGTTTGATATTTGCTAGACTTTTCCTTGAGAAGCCCACATGGATCGGGTAAATTTTTCATCTTCTATACCATTGACAAGGATCTCATAGAACTTCTAGGCTTGACTACACTGCATAACCTCCCTGATGAATATGCGTGTGTGTTGGTTCTTATTTTTTTGCTTGCACTCGTGGTAGGGTCTTTTGAGTCTGGGGTATCGTTGGTTTTTTACCCTCTGCGTATCGAATCCATTTGTTTTCAAACTCGAATATCTTATACTTCAAACTTGGTTACTAAAAGGTCCCATTTTGTGGCCTTGCTAAGGAAATCAATTTTTATTTTAATACTTATTGACATTGTCGGAAATATATAAAAATTATTAACGAATTTTGGGTTAATCCTTCCCTTATATTATGTAGAGAGGTTGACGATTAGGATAACGTTTGTTGGGAGAATAATGGCCCCTTTTTGTGTCTCTTTTGTATGCTTTTGGGAAGAGTGGATTTGTTTTGTTAGCTAGTATTACGTTTAAGAAATCCTATAAGGAAGTAGTGGTAAACTCCTTGGTTAAAACTGAAACTATAGTTGTTTTTCTTTTAGGGGCGTCGAACCCTAATTTATTGTTATGAAGCCTCCCCCTGGGAGTTTTGGATAACGTCATTTTGTTCCACGCCTAGGATCATAATTAGTATGTTTTGTCTTCTCTTGGACCCCTTTAGATGGATGGATTGATTTTGGATTCCAATCACGTAAACCATATGATCACATGAAGGAAATATCAACCCTCTTAACCTTCTTGTTCCTAACCCATAAGGTCTTGCCTTGATTTATGTGGTTTTGTTATTACTGGTATTTTGACTTTCTCCTTGTTGGATGGTTTAGATTTCTCTCTCATGCGAATAATTTTGGAGTTGTGGGTTGTGTTTTAATCCATTTTTTTGAATTACAACTTTCCTTTCTTGATATTGTTAAATGCTAGCTTACTATTGCAATGTGTAGCCTTAGCATGCTCAGTTCTCGCGAACTGATTCTAGCTAGTATTTGTGTAGATGGATTATGCGAGTAGATTAAAGGAAAGAGTTGTAAAGGTTTCATCAGTGCAACTTATGAAGTTCTTTGTAAAAGTGTTCCATGTGTTGTAAATTGTGTAACTTTGCTTGCAATGAGTTTATATGACCTCTTGCCTGGAGTTGTTCGGAGAATCATGTGAAGAAGTTGTTTTGTCTTTTTTTTGTAATTTGGCTGGTAACTCTTCTTAGTGAGAAATAATATTCAATCTTTTCATTGGCATGAGCATTGTAAAACTCTTGTCTTGAGAATTAATTATTAATTTAAATCTTTCTAAGACTTTGTATTGATGTGTTATATGTAAGTTTTAATGGGGTGGTCTTTCCTTACAGAAGTTACCTAAAAGTTTTATTCAAAGAAATATGTTGTGGTTTAGATCCCCTTGAAAACAACAATGCCCTAAGTAATCAAGAGTGAGACTATCCTTGCAAAGTGTTTTTATATAACGTGTTATCCCTAACTGAACTAGTAAACACTACTCTTTTTGGTGAACGCTTAAAACAAGCTTAAAGGAAAACAATGGTTAGTTTCTAATAAGATTTAACAAGTAAGAGAAGAAAATTTAGAAACCACTCAATTCATCTCTCAGCCTATTTAAAAGTAAGTAGCTTCCTCTTGATAAGCTCTTTCAATGAAGCCTATGTAAGAGCGTTAATGACTACGTATAAAACCTCAAGCTTCAATTAAACCTTAGTAAGAATTAATGACGTCTTAAGGGTGAATTCATTTGACCTTCTTCCTTTAACTTTATCGAGGGTACCTTGTAATTTTCTCTTAAGTTTGTTGAACGTGAACCGATGTTGTCTTAAGGGCATGAACGAGTTCTAGTAATGTAAGTGTGAATAGATGGCCTTATGGAATTAAATTACCATCTTTATCAAATAAATATATAAAACAAATAATGGTTATAAAGGAGAAGACTTTAAGCGAACAAATCTACAGTGTATAAGAACATAACTCAGTTGGTAAGATGAATTTGTGTGAATCATATATTGAATCCTTCTGAAAACTGAAGTCACGAGTTAAAGGGTGTCTTATCAAAATAAATAACCTCCAATCATTTCTTACTGTGGCTTGCCCTAGCTGTGAGAGTGTCATGTGGTTGGGCTTCTTTGTTGTTCTGTCAAAAATATATATATTTATATTGTCCTTGATAGGTGTGGATGTTTCCGTGCTACTTTTATGGCCATCTTTGTATCGAGTTGTTCACAGAGTTAGTTGTATCCTTGGTGATGACATGTTGCGTCTTGTTATGTGTCAAGCAAGTCAAAAAAAATATCCTGTCTTTTATTGCGTTGTTTGTGTGTGTGATTTTTGGGTCGTTACAAGAATCCTCTCAGATTCACATGAAGAGAAATGAGGAGGTTCTATTATTTTTTATGATAATATTTCTTCAATTGCATTATCAAATAATCCCCTTTTCCATGAAATAAGCGAGGATATTTTAATCAGGTATCACTTTATTCATGAATTAGTTAAGAAAGGATAAATTGAGCTTAAGTTTTGCAAGTCAGAGCAGCAGGTAGCTGACATTTTTACCAAACCTCTATCAAAAGAAAGGTTTGTGTATTTAAGAGAAAATTTGGATGTCATAGATGTCCAAGACTTTAAAATCAGTCCTTGATTTTATTTTTTGTAGCTCAATATTAAGGGGGAGTATCAAAATTAATGGTGTTTGGTAAACTTGAGCCAAGCGATTTTTTCAAATCCATGTTTCCCCCATCTTATATCTACCCATTCTAAACAAGAATTAATTTATTTTGTTTCCATTTTATTTGAGGTCATTTATTTTTTAATCCCCCCAAAGCCAAAGGACAAGTGTCATCTTTTTTTCCCTCCTTATTGTTTCCAAGGGACTCAGACGTAAAGGTCCAAGAATTAGCTATAGTTTGTAATTCCACCAGGTTTGTGTTAGAGTGAGGTTGAATCACTAAGGAATTTAACAACATTTTATATTATTGTCAGGTATTAGTGGCCATGTTGATGTATAATGTCCACAATTTCAACACTATAGTACAATAGTAACATTTTTAGAATAATTTTTATTTTCTTTCTTTTCTCGACAACACATGGGATCAAATAAAGAAAGTAAACATCACATAAGACACATACATAAGAATGGAACAACATAGAAAACATGATAACACCAAGTGCAAGTCAATGCCACAATTTTCGTGCCGATTAATTATTAGAAACTATCCAACCAAAAAAAGGACCCAAGGATTGGCAAGTTCACTATGCATCACTACCATGGTTACATCCTAGTTACATTTAAAATTCCAAGATCATTTATCATACGCGGATAAATTCCCATTCTTAACCTACATATTCTTAGTTTTGTTTATGATTCAAATAATAACAAGCACTCTTATTTTGGCTCTTTCTCCCTTACCATAGTTCCCATATCTCAATAGTTTATTTGAAAAATATTTAATGCATAAAAAACTCGTGGTGCTCATTTTTATGTAAGGATTGTCAAACATGTTTTTTTTTAAAATTATACGCTCATTATGTAAGTGAAAAAAGTAACATGAAGTCAAGGGGAAGAAATGGTAATATTTAAAGGAGATTTAGTGTCAAATAACCTCTTCCAATTAACTTCACTCCACTAAGGTAGTTTATATTCCTGATATAGCTGATACAGGTTCACTAGTTGGTTTGAGTCAATTCAACATTTTCACATCCTGGAGCTATATATATTTAAGAGTTTTTGTTTTCTCAAACGTTTTATCTCATAAAAGAAATTCATATTCATTTTTAATAACACGAGAATACCTAATTAAGTTGTAAGGACTTCAGGTATGATGTTATTCCTAAACAAAAATCTCATTTACTCTTATACTTTTTCCAGTTACATCTTACTTTGGTCCCAATATAAGCATTGTTCTAGAACAATTATATATAAAGTAACACATAATTTACACTAATGAATTTGATACTACGAGGAGTGTATCCTAACATGAGATAACTCATTTCATTTCTCTTAGACGCTCAAGTATTAAATTTATATTACAAGAGATACATCTAGTACAACTTTCATACATTTCAAATACCTTCCAAGGAAATATTTCAATTGTTGGGTAAAATTGCATCATATTTTCTATATACAATAACCTTAAGACAGGTCCCACAATCTATTAACTTCAAAAGCATTCCACGGTGGAAACTACACCCTACTATAAGACGATAAAAGAGAGTTCTAATAAATTTTAATCACAAAACCTTTCAGCAACACGAGGTAATCTGCCACTACACACTAAGGCAATACATTTATCTAAGAAGGAAAAATAGGGTTCAAAAAAATATTTTATTGCGTAGGTACTTGGACACATAGAATCCACTCGTGTCATTTAAATCTCACCATGATATCAATCATAGGAATATCACCTACAACCAATTCTTTGTTTTGGCCACTCACTAGGGTTCCAATAGAAATTACTCCTATGGGTTTACTGGACCAATTTTTCTATTTCCGCATTTCTCTTAAGTCATAACAAGGTAACCTCTTAATCATCTGAGATTTAGTTTAATTCCAATTGCACTTAGGGATCTACACCCAACTATAGACTAGTTTAAGTTGAGAAAATATATTTATCCTATAAAACCTTCATAAAATACCAAGGTGGTATATTTTTACTAGCCATGGTAGCACATTTATCTGTAAGGTACTAAAGAGAACATTAATAACATTTTAATGCATAGTACGACTACTTCACCAAATCCATTTGTGTCATCCAGATACCATGAAGATTTAATTAGATTATATAGCTAATCCTATATCTCACTTCATAATAATTTGGTAGTCCACTAGGATACCATGAAAGTTTTAGTTCTACTTAACCCATATATGGTAAGGTCACACTACATAGTTTTTTCTTTAAACATGTAACGCCCACAATTTTTCTACTCTTAAAACAAAATAGAACTAACAATTTAATAGTCAAACTTACGATGAGATTTTTTTTTTATTAAAAGAGGTTTGTAAGGTTAGAAATTATCTAAAATTGATAAATTTCTTGGTTAAAGTCTTTCTACACAAGCTTGTGAAAGTCAGAATTAAATTAATAGTCAAATATTATTAATTTACTTCCTAAAATAAATTTATGGTTTAAAATGATAAGTTTACCAAGTTCCATAAGTTTAATTAATTATCATGCACCAATATTCCTTTATTTCCTAACACAAGAGTTAATTATTTTGCTTAGCCACTAAGTGGCCCCATTCACCGCTTTACCCACACACTTTTCTTTTATATTAAATTGCATTCGTACAAAAAATACCTCCCACTTAAGAGAGGTGGGATTTAATTTGATCCATTATATTAAATCTATCCTAGCCCTTAGATTTGGGTTTCACTACATATCCTTATGGTTCTCTTTTTATTTCTATTTTCCCTAAAATAACCTCATTTGTTCATTTTTTTTTCCAGGTTTAGAAGAGGAGAAGGAGGAGAAGCCATGAGAGCAAGAAGTGCAACCATGGATTTTTTTTTTGTTTTAGTAGTAAAGGGTTTACGATTATAATATTTTTCATTTGCATAATTTTGGGATCTCACTATCGATCTATTTTTATTATTTAATGTAAAAATCCTTTCAGTTCAAAAATTGGGGGAAAAACCCCATTTGATTTTATTTATGAAACTCTACACATCTGGGTTCCCATAAAGGGATTGAAAATCTTAAACAATTAAATTTAATTAATTACTAGTTGTTGGTAGTTTATTTTGATGGTTTAAATCTTAGATTTAAATTAAATTTCAATCTAGGTTTTTCACAGTCAGAATTTTATTTTTCCATCAAAGGTAACGAACCCACCACCCTACGCAGATTGGAAGTCCCAGGGTAAGTGCACAAAGATGGTGGACAATTAAGTGGACAAAAAAACCTAAAAATCAAGTACCTGCGAGCGCGGTTTATAAAATGTGCTCACTATTTTTAAACTGCACTCGCGTAACTATTTTTAAAGGCTTGGTGATTTCCAAACCTAAAACCACAAGCATGGTTGAAAACCTTGAACATGGTCCTATGAGACAAAAGAATAGAACTGCGACTACTCATTTTCCCTCATTTTTCCTTTCTAATCGCGATTTCTCCTAGACCTTTAGCACTCGCACTTTGAATACCCCCTAAAAATTACTCTTCAGACTTGTGGATCATGATAGTTTCAACCATTCTGCCAAGACAAAGAGGTAAGCCCTTGATTTTGATCAATTTGTTTACATTTTAGGTTATTTTTTGTCGTTTTCATGGGTTTTTCAATTTTTTTTATCTATACAATTTTTTTGTTTTTTCAGTTTCTTGACGAGCTCGTAATCTTGCAAACCCTCTAAAAAATCCTAAAAACCCTCAATTCATTCCACAAAACCCTCCTCCAAACATAGATCCGCCTCCTATGGCTCCTTCTGTCCCCACGAAGCCAACAGGAACACAAGCTAATATCGTTGGAAAAATCTGACAAAATAAAATTGCCATTGAGCACCTTATTCAAAATATAATACAAAATCATGCCACAAATCCCTCCCGCATGACTTTAGCCAACACATTGCAAACATTGATTGGAAAATTTGACTCCACAACCAACCAAATAGACAGATGGAATACCTCTAGAGGTGATTATAGGAAGTGGTATGCAAATAAATTATCCCATGTGGCCGTAAAAGACAAAAAAATTGAAAAGACTGCATTTGTGCATTATTTACTGACCCATGAACCAATGCCCCCCATAGTTACTTACAAATGGTTCCCAATCCATTGGTGCCATGATGACCGAATCAAGAACAATTTTTGGGACCATTGGTGGATGGTTTTCGATTATGCACCATGCAACAAAAATGAGGTTCCCCTCTATTTTTTGAAGAAAGCATATTGCGAGTTCATGCTTAATGAGGTCCTAAACTATTTTGACTTTTATGATTTTTATGGGCGAGGTGGTGGCTCTGCACAGAGTAGACCTGGTGCACACGTAGGTCAACCAAGGATCCCCCATGCCCCAAAACCCTCACTGCCTTTAGTTATCCCTACTACAGTGAAGGAGGTTGTAGAGATTGACACACTACATGTATTGGGGGAGCTCACTGACACTCTGACCCAACATAGTGAGCAGATTACATCTAGTGATGTTGGTTGAGGCACCAGTTCTAACGCACCACACCACTTTGGATCATGTGGTGCCATATGCACTGTGGGCGAGACATCAATTACTGGATCACATGATTTATTTTCTCTAGATGAGATGATGGCAAATGTTTTTGGAACTGGTGCAATGGATCATGGTATTTCATAGGTAAATGTCAAATAAAATTTATATATATATACAATAGTTTAATTCATGTTTGAAATTTTAATAAATATGTATTTCATTATACATTATGTACATATATGTAAAAACTAATTTTTTATTTTATTTTAAATAGCAAGAGTCAGTGAAGGAAATATCCGGCATCGACATGCTAGCTACTGCAGTTAGGCATGTTACAAATGTAAGTTTCAAGTTGTACTTAAATTTCAAATTTCATTTGATTGTGCACTTTTATTATTATAATGTTTCACCTGTACATGTACATATTAATATATTTTTGTCTTTTATATGTGTAGGATCCTGGCGGGTCATCATCTGCTCTGGGAACTGAGGCTATTGGCAAGCCTCAAGTGAATTTTATGCAGGTTAGTTTCTCTATACACTTTCCAGTTATAATTGTGGAAGTTCACGTGGATTATGCTTTGGCTCTATTATATGGCAGTCATGTAGATTAATATTTATTTGTACATGTTTTTTGTATAGCTTATGATTCCCAGAGAGACTCCTCCATTTATGCAGATTGTGGAGGATGTTGTAGATACTGCCATAGAATCTACTGATCAACTAACTGAGGTACAATTTTTCAAATTTGTTAAATTTATTTAGGAATTATTTCTTATTACTTAAATCTACAAAATCAAATTTTGTACATGAAATATTTAATTTGATATTTAACTATTTGTATGTAGCTTACCTCTCATGAATCTTCCGTTGTCCCTGTCGTGCATCAATGAAAAATTGATAGGGATCATGACATTGCGGTAAGATTTCAAATCTATTTTAAATAAATTCTAAGTTTCTAAATTTTGAATGTATTTTTAAAATATGGGTGTTAAAATCTTATTTTTTATGAATGTGCAAGTTAGGTTGCAGGCCTTATTAGAGACGCCTAGGACCACACAGATGAAATCCATAGTGTCATCCCCCTCCACTACATCCCCGGGTCATGGACATGCTACTTCTAGTAGGGTAAAGAGAGGGAAGATGTTTCATGATTAGATTCATAGGACATGGATGTATATAGATATATATATGGGCTAGCTGGTCCTAGTTCATGATTCTTCATAGGACATTGTATATAGCCTTATGCAACCGCATGTAGTCTTATATGTATGACACACTTGGTTCGAGATGTACACCTATTATGAACTTATATTTTCAGAAACATGCATTCAACACACTTAGTTTGATACATTATATATCCATGTGTTGGTTTTCATAACGATATTACTTCTATGTTTGATTTGAATTCATTGCACATGATATCCTTCTATGTATATATATTCTATGTATATTAATTTTATATGTATATTTGATTTAAAATTAAAATACTATGGTGTAAAAATAAGAAGAAAATAAGCATATATCTCATGTACCATATTCTAGTGCAACAATAACTTTTATGTATGTTATGACATGTACATGTCAAGGACTGAAATTTCACATGTTGTTGGAGTTGTCAGTAGATGTTAGGAAAATCTAGGTAGAGAACATTGTTCAGTAGTGAAGTGGGAGTTTCACTACTTGTGAGGAAAAATAAATTATTAAATCACCTATAACAATATTGGTGATTAAATTTGTGGATATTTTGATTCATATTTTGTAAGTGATTTGGAAAAACAAAGATCAACTTCTAGTTATGCTATTACACTTGTAACTGGAGCTATCAATTGGATTTCAAAGCTTCAAAATATTATAATTATTTCAACTATTGAGGTAGAATATGTAGCTTCCTGTCATAGTTTTTAGGAGGTAATTTGGGTAAAAATTTTATTGGATGAGTTTTGAAGATATCAATAGAAGATGAAGGTATTGTGTGACAATCAAAGTGCTATTTAATTATCCAAGAATCTAGCTTATCACAATAAGAAAAAGAATATTTTAGTTAAGTATAATTTGGTTATCTTCTATTCATTTATAGAAAATGCAATGAGTTGGTCGTGTAATATATAAAGTGGATTGGTTATCAAGGTGGATATTATAAGATATGTGATAACAAAGTTAAATTTTAGATCCCTTTACGACAATTTTTTTAGCTCACTTTCCAAAGGGGTGTGGGTGGGCTTCCCCCCACTCATGTCATAGGGGGTCTAGGGGGGTAGTGATGAATTCAAGCGATCTCTATTTTGAGTAAAGAAATTCCTAACATTGTTTCCTAGTCTATTTGTATGATGAGGAATCCTAACTATACTTGGAATAAGAGAGTAACTATTGTTGAAAAAGCTGTAATTGTTGAAAAAGTTAAAAAAATTGTAATTGTTGAAAATGTTTAAAATGGTTGGTTGTAGCAACACACCAATTGTGCAGACACATTAAAGTGGCTAGGTGAATGCTAGAGGAGGAGTCATTTTGGTGCACGGAAACATCATTGCTTCTGGGATACCTCGTTTGGGCGGAGTCCCTAAAGAGCCCTGTGACCAAAAAATCGTTCACCTTCGATGGGTGACTATGGAAAATCCATGGCACCTAGAGATGTCACGTCTGATCCAACACCTTAATGTAGGGACACTCTAAAATAGTCTGTCTCATTTTTTTCCTTTTCCAATCAGTACTCTTGCTGCCCTATTGTTTGCAAACGCATCGAATAGTGTAGTTTGCGACAGTGTAAGGTTGTCAAATGGTATATTTTGTAAATGGTTGGTCATGGCACCAAATGGACTACATGGACACAACTTCATGGCTAGGTGAACACTAGAGGAGGCATCATTTCGGTGCGTGACAACGTCATTGCTTCCGCGCTACCTCATTCGGGCGAACTCCCTGAAAATACCTGAGACCAAAAAATCATTCAACTTAAACGGGTGACCACACAAACTTTGTGGCACCTAGAGATGCCTTATCTGATCCTACACCTCAATGAAGGGACACTCTACGATATCCTGTCTCAGTTTTTTCCTTCTCTAATCAGTGCTCTCGCTTCCCTATTGTTTGTAAACGTACCGAATAGTGTAGTTTGAGACAGTGCAAGGTTGTCAAACAGTATTTTTTGTAAATGTTTGGTTGTGGCACTGAACCAACATTGTGGACATGTCTAGGTGGCTAGATGAACACTAGAGGAGATGTTGTTTTCATGCGAGACAACATCATTGCTTCCAGGCTACCTCGTTTGGGTAGAGTCCCTCAAGAGTCCCGAGTCAAAGAAATCGTTCAACTTCGATGGGTGACTATGTAGACTCCATGGTACCTAGAAATGTCTCACCTGATCTTACACCTCAGTGTATGAACACTCTACAATATCTTGTCTCAGTTTTTTACTTCTTCAAACGGTGCTCTAGTTGCCCTATTGTTTGCAAACATGCTGAAAAGTGTAGTTGGAGATAGTGTAAGGATATCAAACAGTATATTTTGTAAACGATGTGTCATGACACTAGACTGACTATATAGACACATCAGAGTGGCCAGGTGAATGCTAGAGTAGGAATCATTTCTGTGGGCTACAATGTCGTTGTTTTCGGGTTACCTCATTTGGGTGGAGTCCCTCAAGATCCCTGAGACCAAAAAATTGTTCAACTTCGACGGGTGACTACGCAGACTCTGTGGCACCTAGAGACATCTCGTTTGATCCTACACCTCAAAGTAAGGACACTCTACAATATCCTGTCTCAGATTTTTCCTTCTCCAATCGGTGCTCTCGTCACCTTATTGTTTGCAAACGCGCCAAATAGTATAGTTCAAGACAGTGTAAGGCTGTCAAATGATATATTTTGTAAACAATGGGTCATGGCACCAAACTGACTGTGTGGAAACATCTAGGTGGCTAGGTGAATGCTATAGGATGCATATTTTTGGTGCACCACAACTTCATTGCTTCCGGGCTACCTCGTTTGGGTGGAGTCCCTCGAGAGCCCTAAGACCTAAAAATCATTCAACTTCGACGAGTGACTACGCAGACTCTGCGGCACCTAGAGATGTCTCATTTGATCATACACCTTGGTGTAGGGACACTCTACAATAGGTTGTCTCACTTTTTTCCTTCTCTAAACGGTGCTCTTGCTGCCTTATTGTTTGCAAACGCACCAAATAGTGTAATTTGAGACAGTGTAAGGCTGTCAAATGGTATATTTTGTAAACGGTGGGTCGTGGCCTTGAACCGACTACACAGACATGTCCAAGTGGCTAGGTGAACACTAGAGGAGGTGTCTTTTTGGTTTACCACAACGTCGTTGCTTCCGGGCTACCTCGTTTGGGCGGAGTCCCTCAAGAGCCCTGAGACCAAAAAATCATTCAACTTCGACGGGTGACTGTGCAGATTTCATGGCACTTAGAGACATCTCATATGATCCTACAAGGACATTCTACAATATCTTATCTAAGTTTTTTTTCTTCTTCAAATGGTGTTCTCACAACCCTATTGTTTGCAAACTTGTCGAATAATGTAGTTGGAGACAGTGGAAGGCTGTCAAACGGTATATTTTGTAAATGGTAGATCGTGGCATCGAACCGAATACACGGACACGTTAGGGTGGTCAGGTGAATGCTAGAGGAGGCATATTTTTAGTGCGCCACAACGTCATTGCTTCTAGGCTACCTCGTTCGGGAAGAGTCCCTCAAGAGCCCTGAGACCAAAAAATCATTCAACTTCGATGGGTGACTATGTAGACTCTGTGGCACCTAAAAATGTCTCATTTCATCCTACACATCGATGTAGGGACACTCTAGAATAGCTTGTCTCGGTTTTTACCTTCTCCAATCAGTGCTCTCGTTGCGTTATTGTTTGTAAATGCACCGAATAGTGTAGTTTGAGACAGTGTAATGATGTCAAACGGTAGATTTTGTAAACGATTGGTCATGACACTAAACCAATTACGCGGACACATTTGGATGTCTAGGTGAAAGCTAGAGGAGGCATTGTTTTAGTGCTCCAAAACCTCGTTTCTTTTAGGTTACCTCATTCAGGCGGAGTCCCTCAAGAGCCCTGATATAAAAAAATTGTTCAACTTCCAAGGATGACTACGCAGACTTCGTGGCACCTAGAGATGTCTCATCTGATCCTACACCTTGATGTAGGGACACTATATAATAGCATATTTCATTTTTTTCCTTCTCTAATCGGTGCTCTCGCTGCCCTATTGTTTGCAAACGCGCCAAATAGTGTAGTTTGAGATAGTGTAAGGCTGTCAAACGGAATATTGTGTAAACAGTGGGTTGTGGCACCAAACTGATTATGCGGACATGTCTGGGTGGCTAGGTGAATGCTAGAGGAGGAATCATTTGGGTGTTCCACAATGTCAATACATCTGGGCTACCTCGTTCAGGCGGAGTCCCTCAAGAGCCCTTAGACCAAAAAATCATTCAACTTCGACGGGTGACTACACAAAGTCTGTGGCACCTAGAGACATCTCGTCTGATCCTACACCTTGGTGTAGGGACACTCTACAATATCCTGTCTTGAATTTTTCCTTCTCTGATCGGTGCTCTTGCTGCCCTATTTTTTGTAAACGCACCAAACAGTGTAGTTTGAGACAGTGTAAGGCTGTCAAATGGTATATTTTGTAAACGGTGGGTGATGACACCGAACTGAATTTGAGGACACGTCTAGGTGGCCAGGTGAATAGTAGAGGAGGTTTCATTTCTGTGCTCCACAATGTCATTACTTCTGTGCTACCTCGTTTTGGTGGAGTCCTTTAAGAGCCCTGAGACCAAAAAATCATTCAACTTCGACGAGTGACGACGCAGACTCTATGGCACCTAGTGACATCTCATCTGATCCTAAACCCTAGCATAGGGACTCTATACAATATCGTATCTCAGTGTTTTCCTTCTCCAATCAATGGTCTCACTTCCCTATTATTTGCAAACGGGCCAAATAGTGTAGTTTGAGCTGGTGTAAAGTTGTCGAACGGTATATTTTGTAAACGGTTGGTCGTGGCACCGAATGGAATACGTAGAAACATCCAAGTGGTAAAAAAAATAGTATATGAACCATCATTTTGGTGTGCCACAACGTTGTTGCTTACAGGCTACCTCATTCGGGCGAAGTCCCTCAAGAGCCTTGAGAAAAAAAATGGTTCAACTTCGACAGGTGACTACGTAGACTCCATGGCACCTAGAGATGTCTCGTCTGATCCTACACCTTAGCATAGGGAAAATCTACAATATCCTATCTTGGTTATTTCCTTCTCCAATTAGTGCTCTCATTGCCCTATTGTTTGCAAAAGCACCAAATAGTGTAGTTTGCGACAGTGTAAGGCTGTCAAACAGTATATTTTGTAAATGGTGGGTAGTGGCACCAAATCAACTGCTCAAACATGTCTGGGTGGCTAGGTGAATATTATAAGAGGTGTCATTGCTTCCAGGTTACCTTGTTTAGGAGGAGTCCCTCAAGAACCCTGAGACCAGAAAATCATTCAACTTCGATGGGTGACTACGTAGACTATGTGGCACCTAGAGACATCTCATATGATCATACAGCTTAGAGTAGGGACTCTCTAAAATATCCTGTCTTGGTGTTTTCCTTCTCCAATCAGTGCTATCGCTTCCCTATTGTTTGTAAACATGCCAAATAGTGTAGTTTGAGCTGGTGTAAGGTTGTCAAATAGTATATTTTGTAAATGGTGGGTCGTGGCACCAAACTGACTACGCAGACACGTCTAGGTGGCCAATTTAATGCTACAGGAAGCATATTTTTGGTGTGCCACAATGTCATTACTTCTGGTTTACCTTGTTCCGGTGAAGTCCCTCGAGATCCTTGAGAGCAAAAAATTGTTCAACTTCGACGGGTGACTACGTAGTCTTCATGGCACCTAGATACGTCTCATTTGATCCTACACCTCAGCATAGGGAAACTTTACAATATCCTATCTTTTTTTTTTCCTTCTCCAATTAGTGCTCTCGCTGCCCTATTGTTTGTAAATGCACCGAATAGTGTAGTTTTAGACAGTGTAAGGCTGTCAAACGGTATATTTTGTAAATGGTGGATCGTGCCACTGAACTGACTATGCAGACACATCTGGGTGGCTAGGTGAATGCTAGAGGAAGTATTATTTTGGTGTGCCACAACATCATAGCTTCCGGACTACCTCGTTCAGGTAGAGTCCCTCAAGAGCCCTAAGACCAAAAAATCGTTCAACTTCGATGGGTGACTATACAGATTCCGTGGTACCTAGAGATTTCTCATCTGATCCTACACCTCAGTGTAGGGACCGTCTACAATATCCTGTCTTGGTTTTTTCCTTCGCTAATCGGTGTTCTCGCTACCCTATTATTTAAAAATGCACCGAATAGTGTAGTTTGATCTGGTGTATGTCTGTCAAACGGTATATTTTGCAAACAGTGCGACATGGCACCGGACCGAATGTGCACACACATAGGGATGGTCTTGCAAAAACATGGGTAGGTGTCATCTTGGTTCTCTAAGCTCTAGGTCCTTTTGGGCTACCTCCTCTGGAGCCAAGAACCCCCTCCACAGGTATAAAAATCATTGTTAATTACTTCTCTTTTCTTGTAAAACAATGCAATCTTCTCTTAGCTTCGGGAATTTATAATTAACTACTAATAGTGCCAACCACATGAAGGTGGAAGCTTTTCTGGCACCACTAACCTGTATATAAAAGTCTTAGTCAAAGAAATTTAAGTTTCAAATCAAAACCATACTAAATATATAAAAAATACATAAATTTAATAAAACATATGAACTTAAATTTATCTAACTAAAAAATTTATATATACCAAATAAATTATATATACCAGACATGAACATTGTAAATTCATTGCAATGAACCATCAGGATCGGATCTACTCTGAATAGCAAACAAGATTGCTTCATGATCTGAATCTTGTTATTAGTCCTTCCTTGATATCTATAGAACTGAATATTTGTCGCTAGAACTAGATGCAAATATAAGAGTATTTCCTTGTGTGTCTCGAAGTCTTCAAACACCCAAATATATTTTTTTAATGGATATCGCCAAAGCCATTTCCAGTAACTACCACTAACCCTGTAGGGTACTCAATATCTTCACAATCTATAACAAGAGAAGTCAACTTCTTTCTTTCCTTGATGCAACGACATAATAAATAGTCGGTTCCTTCTTCATTTTCTTCTGTCGCAATAACTACAAACACATGTCCTATAAAAAAATGTTTCAACTCAAATTTAAATTGTAAATATTAAAATTTCAATAGACATAACTCAATACAAAAATTGTAAATAACCATAAATACCTTGTCGAAACAAAATCAAAATTTTCTCAAAGTCCTTCGATGTTGAAAATTCATCTATAGAAACAAGTCGTAATGCTTGTGGAGGTTGATAACTAGCAAGTGGAGTTAGAGGCCTATAAATCCATCCATCGACACATTCTTGTGAATCACACTCAGCTATGACAAATTCGATACAAGATGCACAAAAATATGTCAACTTTATTGTCCATGTGTCCCACGAAGTAGCGTCTGAGCTACAAAATGAGTGCATATCACTGGACCTAGTGAGTTTCATACAATCCTCGTAGTTAGCAATTTTTTTTTCCTCTATCAGCTAAAAATATCTCCAAACCATGGAAATTTCTTGAAAACCCCGGGCCATGTTGTCAATACACCATTCCACTATGCTCTTTACATCTTTCAATTTAGAACCATATTTTTACTTCAAATATTCTCTTGCAAGATCTCTTTTCACACATGCCCCTGCACTATCATGCTCTCCTTTTCCATTTCCATCTTCAGTGAAACTCCAAATATGTTGCACACCCATCTTGACGTGCATCCCACTCATTCAATAAAACATTCATGCATTCTTAAATTGAGACATGTAATTATCTGGCCATACATAATGTTGTTTGAAGTGGATGTCCCTATCAGACAAGTTTCCATAAAATAACTGGAAACACCCTTGCACAAATTCAGTAGAATGAGTACGATCATCAGTGATATAAAAATGGTACTCTCTTAAATTTTTCTGATCATTCTTTGTACTGTCAGGAGAATGTATAAATGCTATATACACAAAAATGACAACGTGTACTGAGTTTTAATATTGTGATTGAACCTCCATTTGTGGTTGTAATGTGTAATTCTCTACAAAATCTACCATTGAAATAATAGTACCAATAGGAAATATGTCTTTGCATATCTTGAACTATTAATCCAACCATCGAGCTATGGGTGTATGCCTAGCATACTCATAAATAATTTCATCCTTAAATTTTCTCATAAATTGAAAACCAGGCATATGTTCTATAACTATCTCACACCGTTTACACTCTTTTCCATCTTTCAACTGGTATGTAACTGATTTATATTTATCAAACTCAACTAAATTATTTCCTATTTCACCTTCAATTTTGTCATGGATGTAACTTTCCAATTTAGGTAATCCACCACATGTACCACAACTTCCATCTAAACAATCCCGACTATAAAAAAATTGTCCCACTTCTTTTTCACAAAATATCATAGGAATGAAATCCCTAGAAGATATTGGTGGAACTTGAACACCACACTCCGATAACATAGTTTTAGAATGCAAAATAGAACAAATACATAAGAATTTAGCATAACGCATAGCAAATTCAACGTGTTGCCTACAACAACAAGTTGTGCGAGCGTGGTTGATTTTCATATATAATGGTTTTAACATTTGAAAAAAATGTTGACTAATTTTAATTTCTATATGCTCTTGTTCAAACTTACAAAAAAATTGAGTTTGAGTCATATCTAAGAAATGCTTTGGATGTGGTTTGCGATTAATAGAACCAACTCTTTGTTTTACGACATCTCTTGTATTAGGTGAAACTCTAGTGTTATCATGCCAAAATTGAATAACATATTCTCTTATAGCATCAGTATTATATTTTTCCTTACATAGTGCTCTAGCAGAAAATACCCAAAAATCGGTGTTATTGAGTGATTGAAGGATATTACGTCTTACAATTACTTTTATTAGAGTTTTTCGATTAACTTGCAACATTCGACTCGTTTGCATAATCAAACGTTGTTTTTTATTGATTCACTTACAACACTAGTATCAAGTTGACGACGCACAATAATACTATCGCTAGTGTGTCTCTTGACACCAACAGTGTGATATGCATCATCAAGGTTTTCAACAATTGTAGAGTTTTGACCATGTATATTAGATGTTGTCAATCTTAAGATGTTTAATGTAGGTCTCATTGTATTAAATTTCATCAAATTAACAAACAAATGACATCTTTGAGAACCGTTTAAAATTTCAAAATGATTATCCCAAATTTCAGTGGCTTTCCTTCTAATTTTCTATTCAGAATTTTTGTCACACATTGGTTTCAAAATGTTTTCATCAATTTCAATAAAATAATTAGGTTTCTTACAGAAAATCATAGGAGGTGTTTTTGTCAAATTTTTCTTGTCTACAATTTTAACCTGAATTTCTTTATTCACATTTTCATTTTCTGCTTCAATTTTAACATTTGATACATCACGAGTATTTAATTCTTCTTCAACATTAACAGTAAAAACATATTCATCACGAATATTTAATTCAACTTCAACATTGATAGTAGAAACATTACTTGGTTCCTCATTGCTTACAAAAGTAGGTGGTTGAAGATGAACCTCTTTTTGATTCACGAAGATTCTGTATTCACTCAGCATTTTGAAATATTTTTGCCTCTAATTTGTTTGGTGTTTTTTTACTTAATGACTTCCTTTTCTGACTTCGTTTCTTGTCTTCCATGATGTTTTACTTCTGGGGATAAGAAAAAAGTGCCAAAAATGATAGAATTTGTAGTATTTCATATGGTAAAGTCAAATAGTGAAAATCACATGGTAATTAGAACATTGGGATTCGTATAAATATGATTTATAAACCACGATCACACTTTATAAACTGTGATAACAGTTTATAAAGTGCGATCATGGTTCTTGTTTAAAAACCCACAATCGTAGTTTATAAACCATGATCACGCTTCTTTCTGTATTATCAAATCTAACCCTAAGGCTCGAGAAATCTGTCTTGCCCTAACCAAAGCTATGAAAGGTCATTATGAAGTGTAAAGGGTTAAAAAACTACAAATTTTCTCTTCCATAGACTTGAAGCATGCTAAAAAACTAAAAACATTTCACAAAGATGGTGCCATCAAGTAGGGGAGACTGTTAGCTTCGTAGAAATATTGATTTTAAAGTACATAGAATAAGATAAATATCATTTTATAATTTTTTACTAACAATAGGTCTTTAGGACATTTTTTCCCATGAATGTTCATGTCTACGTTTAAGACTGCAACTTTTGTTTCACTTATCAAAATGTGATAAAACTTATACCATCCCAAGCGTGGAGAAACTCTACACACACACACATATATTATTTCGATATTTTTTTATATAGTTATGGGGGGCAAATGGAAAGCACTCCATTTTCTAAATCTTTTTAGTCCACTTTCATGGAAAAAATCATTAAAAAAAATTACTCGAAAAAATACAAAATAAAATCCATCCAAAGATAGACAACTGCATCTAACTTTTCACCAAAGGAAAAAAAAATAACAAGATTTGGTCATCCAAATCACGGGCAAATAGACTACAATCTTATATGTTTTTTCAAAAAGAAAAACCAAGTCATATAATTTTAAGTGTTTAATATAGTTAAACTTGTCTGTTTTTTTAAAAAATTAGTATTTCAGAAACTAGATTCCAGATGCTACAATTCATATTCATATAAATTTTTCTAATTTTCAGTGCGCGTATTGCTAATAATCCCTACAAGTTGATAGTTTGCTATTTTTTGCAATATGACGTCCACTTATGACCCCTTTTTTGTCCACCAACTTGGTGCACTTACCCCCCAAAGACTTTCAAATTATGAAAATGATTTTTTGAATAATTTTCTTAGGTGTGGTTCAAGAATTCTAGTTGTGAGGATTAAATTATTTGTTAAGACATTAGGGTTTTGAAAACTTGGATGTGAGAAGATTGAGAGGGAGTGTACAACAAAGGTTAAATACTAACTTCATTTATATGGTTTGATAATAATAAGTTACTATCATATATTTGACTTTATTTATGAACCAAAATGACTATCTAGGAAATTATTGCTTCGTTCATCTAAACCATAACAAGCACATTTGAATCCAAATGAACTTAACAATCACGAAGAAAATGGTACACATTTTACCCATTTACATTTTCAATTATCTTCCTCGTTTATGTAGTTGACGTATTTGGTCCTACATTCATTATGTGACACTCCTACCAGTATTCAAATGTTAGCCTTAAAAAAAAGTAGATACAAAACAAATATTTTTCCAAGCATAATGCTTGAAACATAAGAATCTAAGAGGAACAATGGTTTTTGACACAATAATGTTAATAATACACTTATCTTTAACTCACTTCTATATAAAATTTGTAATCGAAATAAATGTACAATATCTTATTGTCATCTCACTGGTTACAACATATCACATTCTAAATATTTCTTGTTCAAAGCACCTGCATCCAATGTTACATCAGTCCTAGGACTGATATAGAAATCCCTTACACTTTAGCAAAAATTAACGCATTCATCATTTCAAGTAATTTAAAACCAAGGAAAATAAAAATATAGAGGTGGGGAGAGAGGTCGTTGCATCACAAATTCACACTTTAACATTCCTTTGTATTTTTTTCTTTTTCGATTCTAGAGAGATTTAGGAAGAGAGAGAAAGCATAGAACTTTTTTTAATATTTACCATATCATAACCACATACATCACTTATTTATTTTCATTCCATTTTAGATCCATATAAATTTTAAAAATAAATAAATTTTCCATAATTATTTGTAAAGAGAGAGAAGGGAAGAGAGAGAAAACATTATCATTTAAAAAAACCATTCATGCAAGAAATTGACCAATTCATACTCTATAAAGTATGAGACGATATTTGCAAAAACTTCCACAAGTAAATATAAGACAAATGGGCCTCTCAGAAGGTTTGTCTAGTTGAATTTACAATTTTTTTAAATTTAGCCTTAATGGTTTAAGTGTTTATAACTAGGCCCCAAACACGTTCATATTAACTTCAAACACAAAGTTTCATGATTCCTACTTACTGAAATGTATAAATAGAATTCACCACATCTTATGGAAGTAATTTATGATGAGAAAGGCTCAAGATACCAAGGCAACTCCAGTTTTTTTTATCATAATATTGTCAGAAAATATTGTGACATAGCTACTAGTGGGCCATGAAACTAACTTGTAAAACTAACCTCTAAAATCAATTTTGTTAAACCGAGGGTTTTTTACATTTATCCTAATGGAGGTCTTCAGGTAGGTAGGAGTAGTTTTTAGTTTCTCCAAATTGACATGATAATCGTAAACCACAATGGATCACATTTACTTAAAAAATGAAGCATCACCCCAAGTGACTAAAATACAAAATGGAAAACAAAACTCATCTCTCCAAGGAATAAAATTTAGTTTATCAATTATATTTAGGGCCCTCAAAGTGTTGTAAACTAATAGGAAGCATATTGGAGGTCTGGGTTAGTAAAATGATTTTCTTTAGCACTCTATGCGTGTGGTGTCTAAGGTCTTTTTCAATTTTTTTAATTTATATTTTTTGTTTTCAGGCATGGTAAGAGTTCTATTATGCATTCAATTTGCATTATCTATTATTATACTCATTTAAAACATAAAACAAGACTAATAAAATGTGAAGTTTTGATGTAAGAGTGAGGGAGGTCCATACCTTTTTCCTGACGATTGCTGGAGACATCAGCTAGGGTATTTTTTCCATGTCTCTTGACTAGAGAAAAGCATTTGGTTGAATATTTCTGATTCCTTTTCCATGAATCCATTTTATGTATATCCAACAAGCATGGAATTCCATGAACCCATATTTTTAACGCATTCTTCAAAATACAACATCTAAAAAAGTACTCATCCAATATCATGCTTCAGTGTTTTCCTTTCCCTATTTCAATGCTTCTATTTTAATAAGTCTGAGGGTATGCTAGTGAAGGCTAAACCCACCATGTGTATACGTGTTGGTTCTATTTAGTGGAACAAAAGAAAGAGATTCATGAGGATACCCATGTCTTTCTTTTCGAACTACCAATGTGCCACATAACTTTTCCAATAACCGAACACGAATCGTTGGGGTGAGCATCAATACACAATAAAAACCATGTATGGTCCTTAAATTTTCCCAACAAAACCTCCATGGAGATGCAAAAAGGTGGGAAGCTAAAAAATGTTGTCAACGTTGTCTCTACTCCTTTCATGCCACTTGTGGTCCAAAATGCCATATAGACCTTTTAGTTCCTGAGAAAACATTTATGAGCCTCTATTTTAATAAAATAACATCGCTTCCATGCTTTAAAACTCTCTTTCCATGCATTATCAAATAATGAAAAAAATAGAGTGTTTCATGCAAAGGAAGAGTGAAAGAGAAAAATATTGCAGAGACATAAGTGGGATAATAGTAAAGAGAAATTTAAATGTCTTAAACCATACAACAACTTCTAAAAATTAAATCTAAGGATCAGGAAAAATTAAGTGGTGGCACTCATCTACCCTGAGAATGGAGCTAGAAAGGTTACAGTGAACGTAGCATAGGTGCACAGATGAAAAAGAATCAAAATTAATACATCTAGACATTATTCCTTAATGAAGTGTCTCTTAATACTCAATCTTATTCTTTCTCTAAATATAACAAAAAAGCAGTAGAATGTCATAGTTTCAATTTCCCCCTAGAGACAAATGAACCCGATTTAGATACAGCTACAAACCCAGATTAGTCAAATTTTATATAGTACAATGAGGATATATTAATTTTATAAATTTATCTCCATGTGCAAGGCTGATAGAGCACTAAAAATCAAAATACGTGTAAAACATATCAAAATTATTCCCAATATTTTATTTGGATGCATTTATAAGAATAATGGTAGTATGGTTTGGAGGATTGTCTTGCATGCGCCTACTATTTTTTTGTTAAAATAAAAATTCCAATCCTTTATAAAACCTATATCGTGTCATTTATATAGTCCATCTGAATGCGTTTCTTCCATGCATCAAGCCGAACAATTTACATGAAATATGTGAGATTCAAATTTTTGTTGTGTTATTAGAAAGGGGCAGCTTGCTTGTAGGGATACAAGTTTAAGGAGATGATTCGACAACAAAAAATATATTTTCGTGAAAATCTCTAAGCTCCTATTTTTTAAACCCTTTCATCCAAATTTCCATGCCATATTTATCAAAGACAAGTACATGTTGTCTTGTCTCAAAATATAGTGCCAAGAGGATTAACCATAAAACTCTACACATTACATCCAAATGTCAAGTACCATGTTTATATGTTAACCCAAAAAACATTTCCCCAGACATTGATGGTTGAAATTTAGGGAGCACTAAATGATGATGTAATGGGTCCCAGGAGGGGACATGTGGCGAAATTATTCTACCCATTTGTGAGATGAACTTCAGGAGACATGAGAGCCCCAGAGTGAGGAACATTTTATATTGTTTCGAGTCCTTTTTATTATGTGTCGTGTTATATGAGTGACACCCTACGTTATATGACTGGCCTCACCAATCTATAACTTAAGCACTAGTGAGATTCTTTTGAAGACACATGGAGCTATATAATTGGATCGACAAAATAATATAGATGTAGAATATAAATAACTTAGAGGATAATATAAAGTTGTAGCTAAAGGAAAATAATAGAGAGGGTAATATAGAAAAGAAGAATAAATTTATGCAACAACATAATATAGAGACAGATTGAATATAGAAAAGAACTAATAATATACAGAGAGTCACAACCCAAAGAAGATAGAGGAAAATATAGAAAAAGACATATTGCAGATAGATACATGCAACAGCATGAGGAATCAGAGGTTTTTTGTAAGAAGAAGAGACAGAGAATAGAACACATGAAGAGAAACAAAAAGAAAAGAAAATTTGTAGAGCCATAGCTCCAAGTTCGTAAAATCTTCTTAAATTGAATATAATAATTATAGTTTTCAGTACTTTTGTGTTTTGGCTGTGTCTTTATCTTTGTTGGTTGCAGTTGGCACCAAATGTTTCCAACAATATTTTCCTATATTTGGTTCAAACACAATGTGTTTCTCTTTTCAATTATTTTAAAAATTAAAACTATATTTTGTAATCTTGGCTATAATTCAATGTTATAGTGAATTACTACTCTCTTGATACTTTTTAATTTTTTTTGCAACTTATCAGTTTAGTTTTGTCAAACCAAATGAATTATGTTTTATGTTATGCTGAATTATGTGCACTTTTCCCATTGCAAAAGATGAGAGTTAAAATTATAGATTTCCTTCCTAGAAGGAAGTGTTGACATTTATTCACCCAGTGCAAGAAGGGTCAACTTGAAACTTTTAAAGTTTCTTAGATTGGTAAGTTAAGAGTCTGGTTATGTTTGGGACAACCACCTTTGATTTAGATGCAGTTTTTAATTGTTTGGTTCTCGACAGTCTTGGAAATCATTTGGCATGAAAACTAAAACTTGAGTACAGTTTAAGAATGCCATGTCCCATAGATGTACCCATTCCATTTGAAACCCTCATCAGAACTATGCAACAGTTGTAAGCAACCATAGCAGGGCCCTGAGGAAAGTAGGAAGGGCAACATGTATTAGACATGATGCTTTGAAGCTGTAGGCAGGTGGTAGTTTTGAAGGACAATTTATAGTCTTCCAAGTAGTCTGCATTTTCAATGGGCGATAATAAGGTAAACTTGATTGTTTATTTATTTTTATGATTAAGTGAATTATTTAAGTGTTTTGAGTTGCATAAGTTCATTCATTATCCATACAAATGAAAGAGAGAACATAGAGGAAGGACATACATCTCATAACACGAAAATATTTTCATTTATTCATGAGGAATAATAGTACATATTTTTCTCACACACGACGTGAGAAATAACTGAAAGGCAAAACAATGCATATATTTATGAAGCTGAAAATGTATTGAGGTAACAGAAACCCGTCATTGCCTCGAGGGAGTGTTCTTTTCCTTTTGTATTATTGTTCCAGCTGTCCACTGCAACTACATCATGGTACCTGAAAAGGGAGAAACAAATGATCATCAATAGTGAGCTCAGGGTTTAGTTTAACTCTTTATATTTCCAACTTCATAAATTCATACATTGAAAAGTATAACAAAGGTAAAGCAAAAGAATCAGAATTTAAAGGTTGAAGTTGACTGAAATGAGATAAAATTGCAGCTGAAATATAATGAAAAGAGAATTCTGTGAAAATTTTTACAGGGCTTCGCCATGTAAAATGGACATTTATGACTTTTTCTGCATGTATATCAGAGCTGTAATAAAAGGAAATACAATATATAATGCAGAGAAGAAATGGACTGCACTTTCATTCATCATATTGAAGTACTTGGAGCATTCATTATATATTCAATAGCTGAATAACACAAAATTTGAAGTAATTTTACAAAGTACATCCTTTCTATGAATTCCAATTTTCAAATAAAGGAAGTATGAATTATAGATATGCTGCCATATCAAAGAAGTACAACTATTTATGCAAGGAAATAGATCAAGAAAAGATTAACATTAGGTTCAACATAGAAAGTGAAGACTCAATCTGGTAACAATGGATTAAGCATGAGGGAACAAAATCTCCATTGAAAGCAAATATTTAGAGAAAAATGCATCTTGGAACATCCCTAAGTTACAAGAAAGGTACAGTCTATTTTCTTTAAGTAGATATAGTCATTAAACAAAGGATGGAACAAGAAGTATAAATTACTGTTAAAAATTTACAGATATAGAGCTCCATGGCATCAACTGAACCAAATACTAGTACAATAAAAAAATGAATATCTCGAAAAATGATAAATAATGAAGTCAAGTTCAAGTGTTCAAGTGGATTTGAGAAATTTCACTCAGTCAACAATTAATGGAAACATTTTCTTAAATTCTAAATGATTGAAATATGTATACTGGGTAGTAAGAAATTATAGAAGGGATCTAATTATAAGTGCCTTAAAACAACCAAATACGAGCTCAACTAATCAGCGTTGGTGATTAAAGAAAATGCAGAGGTTAAATAATAACAGTTTCGGTGCTTGAAATAAAAAAATGGCGGCTAAACATTCTCATCCATCCCACTCATAATTTTATCAAAAATGAACTCTCATCCTACCTTAAAAACCCTCTAGGCCGAGCCACGACAGAGTAATATGCCACGTAGAAGTGGATAACTAGACAAATAATTTCCTTAACAAGCTTCATAGTAAAAAAAGAATGGCACATATCCCAAGTAAAAATCCATGGCTGAGTACAAGATTCGGCACCCGTTTATCCTCAAGAACAATATTTTCAAAAAATAATCAGATTAATGACTACCCACAGTTGGTAAATCGAAGAAACTATAATTTTGAAATTCATCAATGGTGGCATGGTACCAAAATGAACATATCCTAGACAAGAAATGAAGAACCATTAATGGGTAGCAATGAAAGGTTTAAAACATCACGTCACCTACCTTTTGAAGGAGTCCATTAAAAAGAGGCTCAAAATAAAATTTTAGTAGAGAGAGCCAAGTCTGTTGATATTTACGAATACAGAGCAACACAACAATCAAAACCCTCACCAGCAGATTCAAAATATAAAATCAGAACAAAACCTAAGATTCAGCTCTAAATATGGCGGGCAAGTTGCCTTTTGTACAACAAAACACAACCTAACCGATGGGTGAAGAAAATACTAGTTCCAAATGAACTAGATCTAATACTATTTGAACCTCAAGTTAAATGGCATCATGCATACGAGTAATGGATGGAGATTTGTGAACTTACAAGAAATCAATCATGATGGTCATGGCTCTAGTCTAGAGTAATTATAGAGCAGGGAATACTAAATAGATCACAGAGTCATCAAACTTAAGAGGTCAAACCATTGCGGAATTGTTTGAAACTTTTTAGCAAATGCAAGGAACAAGCATGCAACTAGAGCCAAAAATAAAAGATATAGATCCAATCGATTTCTGAGAACTAGAGGTGCTTTGAGAGAGCTCAAAGAACATCAATAACAGCCAAGAATAATTCACCAGGGATTTTCCCATTCCCGCAGGAGTGAAAAATGATTAAATTTAGGGTTTGAATGCATCTTATCTCATCAACTCACCTAATGGGTTAAGTTCGATGGTTTGGATTACAAAGTATAGAAATCGATGATCAAAAATTGACCACCAAAATTGATGCAAAATTCATTTAAATAGAATGGCAGTCGACTTAGTCAAAGTTTAAAATTTTTGAATTGTAAAACTGTCTTCCGTAGACCTGCAGCCCCTCAAAAGTACACGTGGCATAACAATGCAATGACGGAACAATGGAGGTTGAGATTCACTTTTGTTTTGAAACTGTAAGAGTGAAAAAGTTAAAAGTTCCAAAATTTCTCGGAAGCCCAAGAACTCGAGGAGAAAGTCAAATCAGGGAAAAGGTCAAATATCGATTCCATAGAATATTGACAGAAAAATGGGCTTTCTTAAAACTGTTATACCTTTTGAAAATGTGGTTAAAATTCCAAGTTGTCCCATATACCTACAATTTCCCTAGGTGGGAGATCAGAGTAAATGTTTCCTTTAAGGCCCAAAGCAGAAGAGTTAATTTTTTTTAAAAATCTCCATAGTCCCGAGAGCCTGCAGAAGATTTAAAATTCAAATAAGCCCAAAGGCTCGTAAATGAAATTAAAGCTCTAAACTGACCCATAGGTCCGAAAGTACACAAAAGGTTCAAAACTTCAAAAGGGTACAAAAGTCCACAAAGGACTTAAAATTTCTAGAATTTGTCCCATGGGCCCGTAAAAGCAAAGAAGGAGGAATCCACGTGTTATCCAAGCTATTATTTTACGTTTTGATTTTCAAAACCTGAGTTGTATGTTTCAAATAATAAAAAAGATGGCCAAAATATGGTGAAGTGCAAAGTGGTTCCCCAGAGTGGGTGTTTTGTGGGTATTATAAATATTTCTCTTACTCATGAACAAAGACCTAATTTTTTTCCATGCTTCATCAGTGGATAGAACAAATAAGAATACTAAATTTCATGTTCAAAAGAGGAAAGTATTTCCTTGCAAGAAAGCTTATTATTAGCAAATTATTTACTCTTGCTTTCCTAAAAATAGATCAGTCAACTTTAGTTGACCAATTGTGATCAAGACTATTAAATGCCTATTTGTAATTATATGCTCTATTCTTAGTCATTTATCTATTATTAATTAAAGGATAAAAATAACATGCATGGGCGAGTACAAGCCTTAGTCTATTTTTAGGAAAGGGGGGAAAATTAGTTTTGCTATTTATTCCTTGTTTTTTCTAAGCATAAGGGGAACTTCTGGAGGTCTTTTGGATAAAGGAGTACTGAAGCAAAATTGTTCCAGTTTTTCCTTCTGAGTGTGAAGGATTTCTGCCTTACCAATTATTTACAGTCTTGTGTGTATTTCTATTAGTCTTGTGAATGGAAATTACCTGATCAATCATCTTACCCTACTGCAAAGTCAGTATTCTCTACATAATTTTAATGTGCATGTTAACCTATCAGTGTTGGTGTGATATTCTTCCCTCAGTATAACCAAGTTTTTGCCCTTAAATTCTGTAGAAGACTATTGGCTTGTGCAAAAAAAATATTTCACATATCAATTGTGCATATACTCAGTCAAAGCCCTCATACAAATTTGTTGTATCACATTAGTTTTAGTTACTTTACAGTCATATTTTACTCTGAAACTCCCAGAAATCAGTTTAGGATACACCAATAAAAAACTGACCTTTTAATTCCAAAGACTCACCTCAAAATAGGTATACCCACATACCTGAGGTGTTTCCATTGTATCTACAAAAGAGAGAGCTCAATTGTGCAAGATTAGAAAACTTGTAATAATCTCTCTACAGGGTGCACTTTCAAGAGATAATAGTTTTTGGCATGGCCGGTGGGACAATCACACAACTAAAATTTTCACTTTCAAAGGTGTTTCATCATTCAACCATATCAAACACCATGCATAGAAGTTTTGGAAAGAATTACTATTGATGTGTTCTGAAGATTCAAGATCTGAAGAAGAACACATCTGGTGGCAATGTAAATTTTATTCTAGATCAGTATAACACTTCTTAACAAGTATTAAAATTTTCAGCTGCAGTCTTCAGGTATTTTTCAAGAAATTCAGATATGTTATTTTTTTGTTATTAGTTGTTTTGTGAACAATAGACTTGTTTTAATAAGTTCAGTATTTTATGAAGTCCAGCAACCATAAATCCTCACTTTAAGCAATATCATTAGCCAAACCAGTATTCCTTTTCTCCACCTTGTCCTTCAGATCAATTGTATAACCCTTATCAGAATGAATACCCTTATAATCCAAACCCTGTATATCAAAATGATTACCAATATGAGGGTTATGCCGTTAAAGGTCAAATTTATGCAGAGGGTTATGATGAGTATGAAAGGCGTAGAAATCTTAGAATTGAGTTAAATAGTTTGAAGAAACAATATTTAGCTATCAAGGAACAAATTGAGAAATCGACAGCAATTAAGAATGATAGGTGTTAGGATAAGGAACCCTATCAATGGGATGTACCTCCTTACCCTCCCTATGAAAATTCAATGCCTATAAATTTTCCTTGTCACTCAATGCATCTTATTCCTCTGTTTCCTAACTATCAAGCTACTGCAATTCCTACTTTTTCTACCCCAAAATCAAATACTGAAGTCATAATTAAGTGTCCAAGTTGGTGTTCAGAATCAGTTCCAAATGCAAATCTTATTCCCTAACCTCTTGTAAAAAAAATTCAAGTTGAATCTGAAACTAAGCCTACTCCTTCTATACCCATACCTCCAGTTGAGGAAATAGAGAATCAAAAGATCAAGCAGGAGGGGTAGCTATCAGAAGACAAAGATAGGATGGAATTCTTATAGAACTTCCATAGATGGACATCAAAGTAATGTTAGCATAATTTAGCATAGGCATATTTATTGCATTTTATTACATTGTCTTTTATTTAATAATGTGCAACATGTGCACTCTAGTCTAGTGACTTGCATTCAATATTGTTATGTTGGATAACATTCAATATTGGTATTAGTAGTAATTACATGTGCATGTGAGATGGGTCTTATCATCTCGTAGTTGGTGCCTGATAGGGTGTCATGTCTATCCATATGAGGCTGTCTAATATCTATAAATATTACAGCTCTTGCATTATTATGTAATCTGATTTAATGATCAATAATATTTGTGAGGCTTCCATCCCTCTTTGGTTATTGCAATTCTACACCATTATTATCATTTGGTATCAAAGGTATACCATTATTATCATTTGGTATCAGAGCAGGTTCTATCCAAGTAAGGTTGAAGAGGAGCACTATTGGAGAGGATCTATTGGAGAATAAGATCTGCATCAAAGGAGAGCCATTGAAGCATCCCGCAGCCTCCATTCCTTCCAAGCATCCCTCAACTAAAATTTGACCTATCCACTTATTTGAAAGGTAATTTTTTTTTATTAGTCATTGGCATAGCCAATTGATCCAACTTATTGGCGGAATATTTCAGATTTGGAGATCTTAAAAAAAAAGGAGAAATATCTTGAAAAAAAAAATGCAGATCTAAAAAAAGAGTGAAAAAAAAATATCAGCTCTATAAAAATAAAAAATAAAACAGATCTGAAAGTGGAGGTGTGAAGAATTCGGGAGCAAAGGTTGAAGCAGTCCCGTCAACAAAATTCTAGCAGATAGCTCTTAGAAAAAAAGATGTAACATTTTCATACAATTTCGGATTGATGTGCCTTTTTTTTTTGGAAAGATAAGAAGGAGACGCACAACGTTTCAGTTTACATCATCTTCAGATTCGGCTTCTACATGTGACGAAAAGTCTGTACAAGTTGGATCATTTTTTTTAAGAAAAAAAATTAGATCTAGCTGGTAAATTGGTAAGATCTCAAAAACTAAGATTCCGATTCTTCTAAAATTTTGTGTGTTTCAATAAAAGTATTGTATGATACTTTTTTCAAATTTTGAGAAAAACCTAGATCACGGTTTGTGAGAAAAGGTGAAAACAATATTCAGATTATTTGTTTGGATCTTGGGAACAAACAAATCAGCGGTTCAATTCCCACTCTCTCCATATTTTTTATTAAATTATTATTTTTAGAAAATTTGGAGAAATTACTAAATTTTGGGATATTTCTAAATTTAAAAGCTCACCAAACACATTTAGAGCCACCGCTAAATTTAGCGGAAAAACACCTATTGGGGGGTAAAAAATATTTTTGGCCGAAATTGTGTATTTTGGGATTCTATACCCTTTTTTCTAAAGAAGGGGGACAAAAAAACTTAATTTTGATGTACTTTTGGAGTATTTTGTACTAATATTGGTGCATAAAGTGAAAATAAAAAAAAGTGTAAATTTTTAATTTTATGTTTGGTTCTATCACACAAGATCTTTGATCTCATAGCAGCCATCGATATATACGGTGCCTCTAGGAAGCGCTTACGGGTGATCCCGTTGTGACTACTACTGCACTTAACACCTAACACAGCTACCTAAACGTCGTCTGGGCATCGACCCTATAAAATCAATGGGGAGTAATAAGGACACAATACACACACACTTGAGCCCTCCCATCCGTTTGTGCTTGCACAAACCCCTCTCCGTATTGTCTACGTACCACGTACTAAATTATTTCACGTGCGTTAACACCTCTTTTCGTACTAATGGGTATATTGAAAGGGTGATCTTCTTCCACATACCGACGGGTATATTAGAAGGGAGTGTATATAGAAAGGTTTGGTATATCAGCGTGACGGTATATTGAGAGGGAGACCATAAACCTGGAGTGATAAGAGCGTTACCCTTTGTTAGAAATTCAAAGTTTCATAAATTTAGATTACAGAAATGGGTGCACAAGCACCAAAGTTCTTCTTGCTAAATTCACAACTGCTTAGAGGAGACAACTATGCTGCATGGAAACCGAAGATCAAGATGTTACTTGAGTTTGAAGACCTATGGACAGTTGTAGATGGAACAACAACAAGATCACTTGATGATGGAAGACAACAAGTTCAATTTGACAGGGCCAATCAAAAGGCCAAATTGATCATCTTGTTTGGCGTAATGGATGATGTGCAACCCCACATTAGAGATGCCACATCGGCCAAGGATGCATGGGATAAGTTGAGCACAGTCTATGAGGAAAAGAACTAGAATGCCATCCTTAACCTACTATCACAACTTCATACTCTCAAGTTCAAGCACAATGAGAAGGTTGAAGTTTTTTTGAGACGAGTTACTACTTTGAGGGCATCTCTATTGGCATTGGGAAAAGAGATAAGTGATAAAGACCTCGTACCAAGTGTGTTGCGAGCACTTCCTCCTTCCTATAGAATCTTTGTGACAACTATCAATATGAGTGAACACACAGTCACCTTTGAGAATTTGGTCAATCTACTCCAACAAGAAGAGGCAATGAACAACAAAGATCATGAAGATGAGCAAACACTATCTTCCAATCATAAAGGAAAGGGGAAATTTCAGTCCAATCATAAGAAGTCCCAACAAAATCAAAGTCGACAAAGGGACCAAAGTCAATGAGATGACACCAAGAAATGTCCCATTTGCAATAGAGGGGGGCATGACATCATAGATTGTTGGTACAATTCCTACAAAAAGGGTTCATCAAGAAATTCAAAACCCAACAACCAACAGGGTAACAACAATTCAAATAAAGGGAATTCCAACAACAATAACAATCAAGGGCAGAAAAATTGTAATTGGAAAAGAAAACCTAAACAACAAGGGTACATTTCCAAACATGAGGATGATTCAGATGAAGGACACCACGTGTATTCTACTCAATTTTATGAAGAAACCAAGTCCACACAAGATATCTGGTATGTTGACTCAGGTGGAACTCGACACATGACTAGACATAAGGATTGGTTCTACACACTATGTGACTCACCATACAATAACCATGTGTCATTAGGTGATGACTCATCATACAGTGTCAAGGGGATTGGAAACATTTCACTACCTCTTGGAAAGCATGATTGTAAAATCACATATGTATTATATGTACCTGGGTTGACCGAGAATTTGCTATCAGTTAGTCAACTCCTTGATCACAACTTGAAGTTGGATTTTGACAGTAATAATGGAGAAAAAGTGTGCTTGATAAGAGATAAGTCAAGAGGTTCCAAGATTGTAGCAAGAGCCTCCAATGTGGGACACATGTTCTAACTTGATTTTTTCTAGAAAGATGATCAAGCTCTAGTGGCCAAAGACACACAATCTACAGAACTATGGCATCGCAGATATGGTCACATCAGTTTTGGCTATCTCCAAACACTTCAAAAGGGAAACATGGTGAAAGGATTACCTACACTCAAGCACAACACTGAAAAGTGTCACAATTGCCTAGCTGGAAAGCAACACAGAGTACCCTTCTAGAAGAACACATATAGAGCTAAGGGAAAGCTTGATTTGGTGCACACCGATCTTTGCGGGTCCATGCAACCAAGTCATTCTGTATGTCAATACTTCATGGTTTGTGTTGATGACTACTCAAGAAAGATGTGGATATATTGTCTAAGAGACAAGAGTCAAGCCTTTGAGACATTTCAGAATTTCAAAGCACTTGTTGAAAATGAAGTTGGTCGCAAGATCAAAACTCTCCACTCGGATCGAGGGGGGAATTCACAAGAAATGAGTTCAAGACTTACCTGGAAGCTCATGGAATTCGTCGACAAATGCCTCCTACTCACACACCACAACAGAATGGTATAGTTGAGAGAAGGAATCGTACTATCATGGAAATGGTGTGATGTATGATAGATGACTCAGGTTTAACAAAGACATTTTGGGCAGAAGCTGCAAGAACTACAGTCTATTTGTTGAATAGAGTGCCCGCAGTAGCTCTTGAAGGAGTGGCACCTCAAGAAGCATGGTCAAATTGGAAACCATCAATTGCACACCTAAGAGTATTTGGGTGTAAAGCTAGCATGCACATACCCAAGAAGAATAGGAACAAGTTGGATATGAAAGCTGAGAAACTAATATTCATTGAATATAGTGAAGAAGCACTTGGTTACAAATTATGGGATCCGAAAGCAAAGAAAGTATACACAAGTAGGGATGTTGAGTTCTTTGAGAAGAGACAAGTAGATGCTCCACTCAACGACTCAACAAACATGCAGAATACACCTCTTGTGAAGATAGAAATTGATGTTCCCACTGAAGATGATAGTGATGAATTGGACGATGGTGAAAACTTTGATCTACCACAAGCCAAGGGAACAACTAAGAAGTTACCTAAATGGTATACTCAGTTTATAAGAGATGTAAATTTGGATGAAGCACCTAGCACATCATCCAATCCTAGACGTATAACTCGCAGTCAAGCTCGTGAAGAGGTCAATTATGCCCTAATGAGCATAGTTGTTGAAACAGTTGAGCCATCTACAGTTCAGGAAGCCCTACAATCAAAAGCTTGGAAAGATGCCATGGATTTAGAGTATCAATCAGTGAAGAAGAACAACACATGGCAACTTGTCGACCTTCCACCAGGGAAGAAACCCATTGGATGTAGATAGATATTCAAGACTAAGTACAAATCAGATGGGAATATTGACAAGTATAAAGCAAGGCTTGTAGTAAAAGGGTATGCACAACAAGAAGGCATTGATTATGAGGAGACATTTGCTACCACAACAAGGACCAAGACAATCAGGATGATCTTTTCTCTAGCTGCACAATTTGGTTGGAAAGTCCACCAAATGGATGTGAAAAGTGCCTTTCTTAATGGATATTTGCAAGAAGAAGTCTATATGACTCAGCCAGAGGGTTATGTAATACCAGGAAAAGATATGATGGTATGTAGAATCATAAAATCTCTATATGGCCTAAAACAGGCACCCCGGGCATGGTACATCAAAATTGATGAGCATCTCATAAGTCATGGATTCGAAAGGAATCCTTATGAACCCAATCTCTACCCCAAAAAGTAAGGGGGGGAGATTATCATTGTGGTTTTTTATGTCGATGATCTATTCATTACAGGAAGTTCTGTGAAGATGATTGATGCAACAAAGAAGGATTTTAATCGATCGTTCGACATGACAGATCTCGGGCTCATGCACTATTGTCTTGGGTTGGAAGTATGGCAAAAAGAGAATCATATCTTTGTTTCGTAGTTGAAATACACCAAGACAATGCTCGAGAAATTTAGGATGATGGACTGCACTCCTATTGCTACACCTATGGAAGCAAGACTTCAGTTATCTCATTCCGATCCATCACCACCGGTGAATGCAACTCTCTATCGGCAGTTGATCGGGAGTATCATTTACCTGACATATACTAGACCAGATATTAGCTTTACAGTCAGCTATTTATCACACTTCATGCAAGAATATAAAATATGTCATTGGAAAGTAGCAAAGAGAATACTGAGATATCTAAAGGGTACAGTTGACCTTGGTCTAGAGTACAAGAAGAACGATAACTTCTTCTTGACAGGATATTCAGATTCAGATCATCTAGGAAACATGGATGATAGGAAGTCAACATCAGGCTTTGTCTTTTTTATGGGATCTGGACCGATATCATGGGGAAGCAAGACACATAACTTTGTTTCTCACTCTTCTACAGAAGCAGAGTATCGAGCTGCAGGTGAAGCTGTTTGTGAAGCAATATGGATACGCCGAATACTGGAAAGAATTGGTCTACCACAACAGAAATATACTCCAATATATGTTGATAATGAAGGAGTTCTGAAGCTTGTTCGCAATCCAGTAATTCATGAGAGAACCAAGCATATTGAAGTACAGGTTCATTTCATACGCGAGCATGTCTTGAAGCACAACATAAAGCTCAAGTTCTGTCCTACAGCTGAACAGAAGGTAGATGTTTTCACTAAGTCACTTGCATGTGAAAAATTCACACTGTTCAGAGAGTTCCTCTCCACTTCATTGGAAACTATGAAAAATTAAGGGGGGGAATGTTAGCATAATTTAGCATAGGCATATTTATTGCATTTTATTGCATTTTCTTTTTTTCAATAATGTGCAACATGTGCACTCTAGTCTAGTGACTTGCATTCAATATTGTTATGTTGGATAACATTCAATATTTGTATTAGTAGTAATTACATGTGCATGTGAGATGGGTCTTATCATCTTGTAGTTGGTGCCTAATAGGGTGTCATGTCTATCCATATGAGACTATCTAATATCTATAACTATTACATCTCTTGCATTGTTATGTAATCTGATTTAATGATCAATAATATTTGTGAGGCTTCCATCCCTCTTTGGTCATTGCAATCTTATACCATTATTATCATTTGGTATCAAAGCTATACCATTATTATCAGTAGCTATCAGAAGAAAAAGATAGGATGGAATTCTTATGGAACTTCCATAGATGAACATTAGAGTATCAGTTTGATTTTATTCCAGAATTGGAAAAAGGAACCACGTATAAGGTAGAATATATTTTTCCAGCATATCAAGAGAAGTTGGAAGATGCTTAACAATCTGCATATTCTGAGTGTAGTGTGCATGAAGGAACCATACTCATGTAGCTTGCAGCCATATAAGAAGAAGATAAATCAGTTTTGAATAAAAAGGAGGTTGAAATTAAAGAAAATTGTGTTTCAAATTTACAGCCTGAGGTTGATGATTTCTTGTCAGACTTGGAAAACTACATATGTGAAGAACAACCTATAGAACTAACTGATTTTGTAGTTTCAGTATTCAAAGAACCTCTGGTTAATAAGGTTCCTTCTGTACTTGAAAAAGAAGAAGAGATTTTATTAAATACAAATCTTTACTTTCCCCTCGTCAAAGAACCATTTTGGGAGAAGAATGTCTCAGAAAATCATGCTACTCAAATCATATCTTGTACAGAAAAACTAGACAGTTTTAATCTTATAGACTTTTTGTCAAACTAGAATTAACCTTGGATGAAAGATAATTTTTGGTACAAAAGTTACAAGGATCTGAAGTATGTTCATATCAGTTCTAGAATGTCCAAAAGGCTGATTTAGAACAACAACTTCACATAATTACTTATGAAAATGAAGAATATGGTCTTCAATTTTTCAAATGTACCATGTATCTCGATAGTACCTATGAAGAAGAAGAGGAGGAACTTGAGTTCTTAGACTACATGGAGGATCTGAGAAATGTAGAATCATTTGATAAAAGTGTTGAAAGGTTACTTACAATAGTCATCAAACAACTTGCAGAATAGAAGCATATCTCAAAATAGTTTCAAGATGAGTTACAACAGTTGGAAGACATAAAACAACCTCCAGGACAGCTTCAAAAAGATCTCATTGTTGAAAATAATATTAACGATTCTGATCAAATCAAAATTGTCGAAAAAAATTCTATGAAGAGGCCTTTCCCTAATCGGTATTTAACTAGTTCTTACCCAACTACAACATTGCAAGATTTAATACTTGGCTTGGAGCACAAAAGTGAGTTATCTGTTTTCAATAGAAAGCCTCAAATCATGTCAGAACAAATAATAAATCAAATAGAGATGCTTCCTAGTTCTTGAACTGATCTTTTTAGTAAAATAAAGGTACATATATTATTTTCATCTTCAACTTTTTGTTGGTTTCTAGAGCTAAATTCATGGCCTTGGTTTTGGAGAAAGGGAAGCTACTTTTCACTACCTATTTTGGGTTTTGTTTAACCTCAATTACTGCAAGATAGAGTAGGGTAGATTAGGATTTCCCCTTAAATAAGTGCAGTTCCTACACATTACAATGTTTTCAATTCAATATGTGCATCCATGCACGTGATCTAGTTTACCATATCCTTTCCTAGATTTAGTTCATTTTGAAGGGGTTAGACCTTCCGGAAAGACACATTTTGGTTACATTATTCAGACTCCATGCCTAATGGACAAGAGCAAAGAAATGGTCTACAAGGTAGTCGACAAATTTCCCCGCAAGATTGCAAGAAATGTTGACATTTCTACACCCAGTGCAACAAAGGTCAAATTGAAACATTTAAAGTTTCTCAGATTGGTCAGTTACAAGTTTGGTTATGTTTGGGACAGACCACCTTTGATTTAGATGTAGTTTTTTAATTGTTTAGGTCTAGACAGTCTTGGAAGTCATTTGGCATCAAAACTAAAACTTGAGTATAGTTTAAGAATGACATGCCTCATAGATGTAGCCATTCCATTTGAAACCCTCGTCAAAACTATGCAACAACTGTAAAGAACCATTGCAGGGCCCTGAGGAAGGTAGGAAGGGCAACATGTATTAGACATGATGTTCTGAAGCTGCAGGTAGGTGGCATTTTTGAAGGATCAATTTACAATCTTACAAGTCAGTTTACATTTTCAATGGGCGACAATAAGCTACACTTGATTGTTTATTTATTTCTATGATTAAGTGAATTATTTAAGTGTTTTGAGTTGTATAAGTTCATTCATTATCCATACAAATGAAAGAAAGTACAGAAAGGAAGGACATACATCTCATAACATGAAAATATTTCCATTTATTCATGAGGAATAATAGTACATATTTTTCTCACACAAGCTGTGAGAAATAACTGAAAGGAAAAACAATGCATATATTTATGAAGCTGAAAATGTAAAGAGGTAAAAGAAACCTGTCATTTCCTTAAGGGAGTGTTCTTCTCCTTCTGATATTGTTGTTCCAATTGTCCACTCCAACTGCATCATGGTACCTGAAAAGGGAGAAACAAATGATCATCAATACTAAGCTCAAGGTTTAGTTTAACTCTTTATACTTCCAACTTCAAAAATTCATGCATTGAAAAGTGTAACAAAGGTGAAGTAGAAGAATCAGAATTTTAAGGTTGAAGTTGAACTAAATTGAGATAAAATTGCAGCTGAAACAAAATGAAAAGAGAATTTTAGGAAAAAATTTACAGGGCTTCGCCATGTAAAATGGACATTTATGACTTTTTCAACATGCATATCAAAGCTGTAATAAAAGGAAATACAATATATAATGTAGAGAAGAAATGGAATGCACTTTAAGTTATCAACATTAAAGTACTTGGATCATTCATTATAGCTTAAACAGCTGAATAACATAAAATTTGAAGTAATTTTACAAAGTACATCCTTTCCCTGAATTCAAGTTTTCAAATAAAGGAAGTATGAATTACAGATATGCTTCCATATCAAATAAGTACAATATTTATTTAAGGAAATAGATTAAGAAAATATTAACATCAGGTTCACCATAGAAAGTATCAAGACTTGATCTGGTTACAATGGATTAAGCATGAAGGAGCAAAAGCTCCATTGAAATCAAATTTTTCTCTATTCAGAGTAAAATGCATCTCTGAACATCTCTAACTTACAAGAAAGGTACAATCTATTTTCTTTCAGCATATATGGTCATTAGACAAAGGATGGAACATGCAGTACAAATTACAGTTAAAAATTTACATAGATAGATCTCCATGACATCAACTGAACCAAATACTGGTATTGTAAATGACCATGAATATCTCCAAAATGAGTTCCCAACCTAAATTTCATTTTCAAGTGTTCAAGTGGATTTGATATATTTTATTCAGTTAACAGTTAATGGAAACGTTTTCTGAAATCCTGAAAAATTGAAAAGTATTTGTACTGGGTAGCAAGGAATCAAAAAAGGGAGCTAATTATGAATGCCTCAAAACAACCAAATTCCGAGCTCAACTAATGAAAGTTGGTGATTAATGGAAAATGGCAAAGGTTGAATAATAACAGTTTCCGTGCTTGAAATAAAAAAATTGGTGCTAAACATTCTCAACTTTCCCACTTTAGAATTTTCTAATATCAAAAAAATCCTAGCCTACAATTACCCTCCAAAGGTACGAGATTTATTAGAGTAATATTACACTATATTCAAATTGATAACATAACAGTTATATATTCCTTAAAAAGCTTCATTCAAAAAAAAGTTTGATAGCTATCCCAAGTAAAACTCCATATGCTGAGTACAAGATTTGATACCCATTTATCCTCAAGAACAAGAACTTTCAAAAAATAATCATATTAGCATGACTAGCCCACAGGATGTGTAAATCGAAGAAACCAGAGTTTTGAAATTCATCAAAAAGTGGCATTACCAAAATGAATAGATCCTGGAAAAGAAATGGAGACTCATTAATGGGTTAGTGAAATGAAAGGATTAAAACATCAATCACCTACCTTTGAAGGCATCCATTTAACAATCAGAGGCTCAAAATAAAATGTCTTAGTATAGAGAGCCAAGTGTGTTGACATTTCCGAATACAGAGCAACATAAGATGAAAGAACCTCACCACAAGATTCAATTTAGATAAAATCAAAGAAAAACGTGAGCTTCGGCTCTAAATATGGTGACCAAGGTGCCTTCATGTAACAAAATCTAGTCCCAATGATGGTAGTGAAGAAAATACTAGTTCCAAATGTTACTAGATCTAATAGTGTTTGAACCTCGAGTTAAATGGCGTCATGCATATGAGTAATGGATGGATATTTTTGAACTTACCAGAAATCATCACGAATGGTCATGGCTCTAGTCAAGAATAATTATAGAGTAGGGAATACTAACAATCAAGTCATCGAACTCGAGAGGTCAAACTATCACCGAATTGTTCGAAAATTTTCAACATGATTAAGGAACAAGCATGTAACCAGATCCGAAAACAAATGATTTAGATCCAATCAAGTTTGCGATGAACCATAGGTCTATAAGAGAGGTCAAATTAACATCAATAGAATGACCAAGAATAATTCACCATAGCTTCAACCATTCCTACAGGAATATGATGAAGAAAAGGATTAAAGTTAGGGTTCGAATGCATCTTATCTCATCAACTCACCCAATGGGTTAAGACTGATGGTTCAGATTACAAATATAGAAATCGACAATCAAAAATAGACCAACAAAATCGATGCAAAAGTCATCCTAATGGAATGGTGGTCAACTTAGTCAAAGTTCAATGCTTGTGTTAAAAATTGAATTGTAAAACTTTCATCCGTAGACTCGTAGCCCCTTAAGGTACACATGGCATAACAATGCAATGGCGGAACAATGGAAGTCGGGATTCACTTTTATTTTTAAACTGTAAAAGTGCAAAAGTTAAAAGTTGCAAAAATTTCCCCCTCGTAAGCCCGATTCATGAGGAGAAAGGGTTTAATTAGGGAAAAGGTCAATACCATCGATTCCATAGAATATTGGTAGAAATAAGGTGATTTCTGTAGAAATTTTATACCTTTTGCACAACATGCATGGTTAAATTATTATAAGTTGTAATCGTGTGCCTACAATTCCCTTGAGAGGGAGATCAGAGTAAATGCATTGCCTTATAAGTTCTTCAAAAGAGTTAATCTAAAATAATCATTGTCCCGATGTAATCCCAAGAAGCTATAATAAGATATAATATAGACTCAAAGGCCCTTCAAATGGAATTACAATAGTTAAACTAACGCTAGTATCTCCACTGAAACTTTTCTTTAGATTTTCAAAACTTCAAAAGGGTCCAAAGGCTCGCATGTAGACTTCTTAAAATTTCAAGAATTTTTCCCTACGGGCCCGTAAAAGTAAAATAAGATATCCACATGTTATTAAAGATATCATTTTAAGTTTTCATTTTTAGGGGATAAATTGTATGTTTCATGTAATAACTCATCAGGGAAGATGGCCACAAATGATGGTAAGTGAAAGTGGTTCCCCATAGTGGGTTCAATTTTGCGGGTATTATAATTATTTCTTTTCTCACGAATAGAGAGCTATGTTTTATGCACATGCTTCACAATGAGACAAAACAAACAAGAAGACAAAATTGCATGTTCAAAATAGGAAAGTCTTACCTTGCAAATTAAAGCTTATTTTTAGAAAATTGTTTACCCATTCTTTCTTGAAAATAGATCAAATCAACTTCAAATGACCAATTGTAATCAAGGCTATTAAATGCATATTTGTAATTGCATGCTCTATTCTTGTTCCTTTATCTATTATTAAATAAAGGATAAAAATAGCATGCATGGGTGAGTACAAGCCTTGGGCTATTTTTAGGAAAGGGGGAAAAATTATTTTTGCTATATATTGTGTGCCTTTGCAAAGCACAAGGGGAAATTCTAGAGGAATTTTGGATATAGGAGTACTGAAGAATTTTTTTTTTATTTTTGCTTTCTGAATGTGAAGAATTTTTGCCTTACAAATTATTTGATGTCTTGTGTGTGTGTTTCTATTAGTCTTGTGAATGCAAATTCCCTGATCAGTCATATTACCCTGCTGCAAATTTCAGTATTCTCTACATAATTTTAATGTGAATGTTAACTTATCAGTGTTGTTGTGATATTCTTCCATCAGTAAAAGCAAGTGTTGGCCCTTAAATTCTGTAGAATACAGTTGTCCCGTGCATAAAAAATCTTTCACATATCAATTGTGCATATACTCAGTAAAAGCCCTCATAGAAATTTAGTGTATCACCTTAGTTTTAATTACTTTACAGTCATCTTTTACTCTGAAACTTCCATAAATCAGTTTAGGATACACCAATAAGGAACCAAACTTTTAATCCCAGAGACTCACCTCAAAATAGGTGTACCCACATCCCTGAGGTGTTTCCATTGTATCTACAAAAGAGAGAGATCAATTGTGCAAGCTTAGAAAACATCCAATAATCTCTCTACAGGGTGCACTTTTAAGAGATAACAATTTTTGGCATGCCGGGTGGGACACTCACACAACTAAAAGTTTCACTTTCAGAGATGTTTCATCATTCAAGCATATCAGACACCATGCATAGCAGTTTTGGAAAGAACTACTATTGATGAGTTCTGAAGATTCAAGATCCAAAGCAGATTTCATCTGGTGACTCGATAAATCTGATTCCTGGCCAGTATAGCACTTTTCAACAAGTATTAAAATTTTCAGCTGCAGTCTTTAGGTATTTTTAAATAAATTTAGATATGTTTTTTTGTTGTTATCAGTTGTTTTGTGAACAACATACCTATTTTCATAAGTTCAGTATTTTATGAGTTCATCCAACCATGAATCCTCAGTTTCAGTAATATTATCAGCCAAACCAGCAGTTCTTGTATCCACCTTCTCCTTCAGATCAGTTTTATAACCCTTATCCTAATGAATACACTTATAACCCAAACCGTATATATCAAAATGATTACCAATATGAGGGTTCTATTGTTCAAGGTCAAAGTTATAAAGAGGGTTATGCTGAGTATGAAAGATGAATAAATCTTAGAATCGAGTTAAATAGTTTCGAGCAACAATATTTCGCTATCAAGGAACAAATTGAGAAATCGACAACAATAAAGAATGATAGGTTTCAGGATAAGGAACCCTATAAATGGGATTTTCCTTCTTACCCTCCCTATGAAAATTCAATGCCTATAAATTCTCCTCGTCAGTCAATGCATCTTATTCCTCTGTTTCCTAACTATTAAGCTACTGCAATTCCCACTTTTTCTACCACAAAATCAGATACTGAAGTCATTATTAAATGTCCAAGTTGGCATTCAGAAGTTGTTCCAAATGCAGATCTTATTCCCCGACCTCTTGTCTAAAATTTTCCAGTTGAATCTGAAACTAAGCCCACTCCTTCTTTACCAATCCTTATAGTTTAGGAAATAGAGAATCAAAAGATCAAGCAAGAGGGGTAGCTATTAGAATAAAAAGATAGGTTGGATTCTTGCAAAACTTGCATGGATGGACGTCAAAATTTCAGTTTCATTTTATTCGAGAATAGGAAAAAGGAACCACGCATAAGGTATAATCTATATTTACAGCAAATCAAGAGAAGTTGGAAGATTATTAACAATCTACATATTCTGAGTGTAGTGTGCATGAAGGCACCATACTCATGTAGCTTGCAGCCATATTTGAAGAGGATAAATCAGTTTCCAATAAAAAGGAGGTTTAAATTAAAGAAAATTATGTTTCAAATTTACAGCTTGAGGTTGATGATCTCTTGTCAGACTTGGAAAATTGCATATGTGAAGAACAACCTATAGAACTAACTAATTTTTCAGTTTTAGCATTCAAAGAACCTTTGGTTGATAAGATCCCTCCTGTACTTGAAAAATAAGAAGAGATTCTATTAAATACAAATATTTACTTTCCCCTCCTCGAAGAAACATTTTGGGAGAATAATGTTTCAGAAAATCATGCTACTCAAATCAGATCTTGTACAAAAAAACTACACGGTTTTGATCTTATAGACTTTTTGTCAGACTAGAATGAAAAAGATGAAAAATCATTTGTGGTACAACAGTTTGAAGGAGCTGAATTATGTTCAGATTAGTTCCAAAATGTCCAAAAGTCTGATTTAGAACAACTACTTCACATAATTACTTATGAAAATAAAGAAAATGATCTTTAGTTTTTTTACTGTACCATGTATATCGATAGTCCCTATTAAGAAGAAGAGAAGGAACTTGAGTTCTTAGACTACATGGAGGATCTGAGATATGCATAATCATTTGATAGAAGTGGTGAAAGGTTACTTACAACAGTCATCAAACAACTTGCAGAATACAAGCAAATCTCAAAATAGTTTCAAGATGAGTTACAACAGTTAGAAGACATAAAAAAACCTCTAGGACAACTTCAGAAAGAGCTCATTGTTGAAAATAATATTCAAAATTCTGATCAAATAAAAAATGTCAAAAATTTTGCTATGAAGAGGCCTTTCCCTAATCGTTATTTAGCTAGTTCTCACCCAGCTACAACATTGCCAGATTTAATACTTGGCTTGGACCACAAAAGTGAGTTATCTATTTTCAATAGAAAGCCTAAAATCATGTTAGAACAGATTACAAAAGAGATAGAGACACTTCCCAGTTCTTGGACTGATCTATTGAGTAAAATAAAGGTACATATCTTATTTTCAGCTTCAACTTTTCATTGGTTTCTAGAGCTAAATTCTGTTAGGAATAATATTAGATATTGTGAACATTATTATGAGTGTGGAAATAAATAATATAGTGTAATGTAATACAACTATTTATGAGTTGTTAACTCATGTAAATAGTTGTAACTAGATAATGTTTGTTGTGAGAAAATAATGGGATTGAGAGTTTGAGTGAGATATTGTGGGGATTAGGCGAGATATTTGGGATGAGTGTTGACTCCTAGAATCAAGGAGATCAAACTCTATATATGTAATCTTCCTCTATGTATTTGATATCTCGGATGAATAAAGAAGAAGCTTTATAATATTATTTCCGGCGTCATTTGATTAGATTTGTGTGCATGCAAACTGAACCAAAATAATATTTGGTATCAGAGCGAACTTGATCTTTGCCTCTGCGTTGGAAAGGAGAGACAATTTCATTTTCTACTGCTGCGTGGAGAGGCAACGATCTGCGGATCAAACACAAGCTGGACATGGAGATTTACTCAGCTACCTACGTAAAAACTTTCCCCTGCCCGTGACCACATTGAGAAGTATTCTTTTTTTGTGGAAATTTAACTTGTTGTTATTACGTGGAAAGGAATAATTCCTTGCGTGGAAGTTTTGAGTTATTTTTTTAATCATTTTCTGAGCTGAGAGAAAAATATTCTTCATACCTGCGTGGAAAATATTGGAATCTTCTGTTGCGTGACTGATTTTCTGCGAAGTAAAGGAAGGAAATACGTGGGTGGAGAGAAGATTGTCTGCGTGGAAAGAAAAATGTGGAGACTGCTGCGTGGAAAACAACCATCATGAAGGCCTTCATCTACGTACGTGGAAGAACATCATATTCTTCTAATTAATTAAAAATTTGAACATAGATCCTCTACCATTGTGCATCTTCAGAAACATCCACGTGCATGGTGACTACATTCCAAGTTCCAAGGTCGATATGTTTTGATTTTATTTATGTCAAGTAAAGAGTCAATATTATACAGTCATTTATGTGTCTATTAGTTTGGTGTTTATATGTCGTTTTGTTTTTTATATTGTCTTGTTTATTGTTCATTTGGTGTTATAAACATGTCATTACAAGAATAATTTTTAAAAAAAATATAGTGTCTATTACATGTAACATTGTCAAAATCATGTCGTCCTCATTGTTTTGTAAGTAAGTGTATGTCCATACACTTTATCAAAAGTTTACCATTTTTTGGGTCAACATCATAATGGAGCAATTGGGATACCTTGAAAAATTCAAAAATATATGTTGAGTCGGCTCTAATATATATTTTGTGTCGTGTTTATTTCATAAAGAGTCGTCATCAAAATTGAGTCGAAAATTTGTTACTAAAAAAAAAAAAAGGACAAATGAGTGTATTTTCGGTGTAATCCGACACACTATTTTTAAGGAAAAATGCAAATGAAAACTGTTCTTGGCTTCGGGGGCTCCGCCCCTTGACCCTTCCCTGTATCGTGATAGGGAATGTGTATCATCCTCGGCTATACATTTTGTTGAGTTAGCAGGGACATTCAGATGGAGGCAGGAGGCAACGGAGGAAGGAGGACAACCAGCGTCCTCTGGCCAGCCGCAAGTGACGGGGCCGCATAATGAGTTTGTGGCATATTTTCAGTTGTGTGTTTCATTGTTTGTAATAAGAACAGATGTCACATTCCTGTTCAGAATTGTATTTCTTTTTATAACCTCCTGATGTAAATATGTTATAGTAGAAAGATAAAAGCACAAGAAAAAGCAGCATCATGTTTTTCTAGAAGAGGATGAATAGAGGTTCATGAGCAGGGGCTTGTACCTAGGACAGAGGTTTATTTTTGTTGAACAGGGGTTCGTATTTGATGAACAGAGGTTCATGAATATGGGTTCTTACCTTGTACTGAGGTCCATATGTGTACCAAGATCATGAGTAAACAGGGGTGTGCAAGCTGCAGAGAAAGTGTAACTATTCTTTTCTACATTGTTCACATTAGGGGAGTGTATGTGTGGAAATAATAATGTTAACAATAGGGGAGTGAATGTTAGGAATAATATTAGATATTGTGAACATTATTATGAGTGTGGAAATAAATATTATAGTGTAATGTAATACAACTATTTATGAGTTGTTAACTCATGTAAATAGTTGTAACTAGATAATGTTTGTTGTGAGAAAATAATGGGATTGAGAGTTTGAGTGAGATATTGTGGGGATTAGGAGAGATATGTGGGATGAGTGTTGACTCCTAGAATCAAGGAGATCAAACTCTATATATGTAATCTTCCTCTATGTATTTGATATCTCGGATGAATAAAGAAGAAGCTTTATAATATTATTTCCGGCGTCATTTGATTAGATTTGTGTGCATGCAAACTGAACCAAAATAATAAATTCATGGCCTTTGTTTTGGAGAAAGGGAACTTACTTTTCATTGCCTCTTTCAGGTTTTGTTTAGCCTCAGTTACTATAGTTTAGTTTAGGGTATATTAGGATTTCCCCTTCAATAAGTGCAGTTCCTACACATTGCAATGTTTTCAATTCAATAAGTGCATCCGTGCATTTGATCTGGTTTACCAGATATTTTCCCAACTTTAGTTCTCTTTGAAGGGGTTGGACCTTCTGGAAAAACACATTTTGGATACATGCTTCTGACTCCATGCCCAATGGACAACAACAAGGCACTGGTCTACAAGCTAGCAGGCAAATTTCCCTGCAAGATCACCATAAATGTTGACATTTCTACACCCAGTGCAAGAAATGTCGACTTGAAACTTTTAAAGTTCTTAGATTGGTCAGTTTCGAGTTTGGTTATGTTTGGGACAACCAACTTTGATTTAGATGTATTTTTTAATTGTTTAGTTCTAGACAGTCTTGGAAGTAATTTGACATCAAAACTAAAACTTGAGTACAGTTTAAGAATGCCATGCCTCATAGATGCATCAATTCCATTTGAAACCCTTGTCAGAACTATGCAAAAGTTGTAAACAACCATTACAAGGCCTTGAGGAAGGTAGGAAAGGTAGCATTTATTAGATATGATGTTCTGAAGCTGTAGGTAGGTGGTAGTTTTGAAGGACAATTTACTGTCTTATAAGCAGTTTGCATTTTCAATGGGTGACAATAAGGTACACTTGATTGTTTATTTATTTCTATGATCAACTAAATTATTTAAGTGTTTTGACTTGTATAAGTTCATTCATTATCCATACAAATGAAATAAAGTATAGAAACGAAGGACATACATCTCATAACATGAAAATATTTTCATTTATTCATGAGGAATAATAGTACATATTTTTCTCACACAAGCTGTGAGAAATAATTGAAAGGAAAAACAATGCATATATTTATGAAGCTAAAAATGTAAAGAGGTAAAAGAAACCCGTCATTTCCTTGAGTGAGTGTTATTCTCCATCTGTATTATTTGTTCCATATTTCCACTACAACTACATCATGGTACCTGAAAAGGGAGAAACTAATGATCATCAGTACTAAGCTCAGGGTTTAGTTTAACTCTTTACACTTCCAACTTCATAAATTCACGCATTGAAAAATATAATAAAGGTGAAGCAAAATTATCGTAATTTAAAGGTTAAAGTTGACTGAATCGAGATAAAATTGTAGTTGTAACATAATGACAAGAAAATTATGGGAACAATGACAGGGCTTTCGCCATGTAAAATGGACAGTTACGACTTTTTCAGCATTTATATCAGAGCTGTAATAAACGAAAATACAGTATATAATGCAGATAAGAAATGGAATGCACTTTCATTTATCATATTGAACTACTTGAATCATTCAATATATCTTAAACAGCTGAATAACATAAATTTTGAATTAATTTTACAAGGTACATCCTTTCTCTGAATTCTAGTTTTCAAATAAAGCAAGTATGAATTACAAATATGCTACCATATCAAAGAAGTACAACTATTTATTTAAGGAAGTAGATCAAGAAAATTCTAACATCAGGTTTACCATAGAAACTTAAGACTCGATCTGGTTACAATGGATTAAGCATGAAGGAATGAAATATCCATTGAAAGAAAACATTCAGAGTAAAATACATCTTGGAACATCTCTAAGTTACAAGAAAGGTACAATCTATTTTCTTTCAGCAGATATAGTCATTAGACAAAGGATGAAATAAAAAGTATAAATTACAGTTAAAAATTTACACAGATAGAGCTCCATGGCATCAATTGAACCAAGTACTGGTACCATCAATGAATGAATATCTCTAAAATGATAAACATCGAAGTAAAGTTCAAGTGTTCAAGTGGATTTGAGATATTTTTACTCAGTTTATAGTTAATGGAAACATTTTTTTTAAATCTTGAAAGATTGAAATATGTGTACTAGGGTAGCAAGAAATCACAAAAGGGAGCTAATTATCAATTCCTCAAAACAACTGAATATGAGCTCAACTAATCAGCATTGGTGATTACGGAAAATACAGAGGTTGAATAATAATAGTTTTCGTGCTTAAAATAAAAAAAAATGTTAGCTAAACATTCTCAACCATCCCACTCAGAATTTTCTTGAAAAGGACCTCTCAACCATGCCTACAAAAATCTCAAGGCCGAGCCACGATAGTGTAATACGCGACACAGAAGCAGATAACCAAATAGAGATAAATTCCTTAACAAGCTTCAGAGAAAAAAGAGAATGGCAGCTATCCAAAGTAAAACTCCATGACTGAGTACAAGATTCAGCACCCATTTATCCTTAAGAACAAGATTTTGAAAAAATAATCAGATTAATGACTAACCCACAATTGGTAAATCGAAGAAACCAAAGTTTCAAAATTAAATCAATGACGGCATGGTACCAAAATGAATAGATCCTAGCCAAGAAATGAAAACAAATTAATGGGTAGGAATGAAAGGTTTTAAACATCACATCACCTACCTTTTGAAGGGCATCCATTAGAAAGAGGCTCAAAATAAAATTTCAGTACAGAGAGCCAATTTTGTTGAGATTTATGAATACTGAGAAACACAACAATCAAAAACCTCACCAAAAGATTCAAAAGATAAAATCAAAGAAAAACGTGAGATTCGGTTGTAAATACGGTGGCCAAGGTGCCTTTTACACAACAAAATACAACCCAACTGATGGGTGAAGAAAATATTAGTTCCAAATGAACTATATCTAATACTATTTGAAGCTCAAGTTAAATGGTGTCATGCATATGAGTAATGGATGGAGATTTGTGAACTTACCAGAAATCAATCGTGATGGTCATGAATCTAGTCTAGAGTAATTATAGAGCAGGGAATACTGAATAAATCACAAGAGTCATCGAACTCGAGAGGTCAAACCATTTCCAAATTGTTCAAAAACTTTTCAACAAATGTAAGGAACAAGTATACAACTATATCTGAACAACAAAGATACAGATCCAATCAAATTTTTGAGAACCATAGGTGCTCTAAGAGAGCTCAAAGAACATCAATAGCAGCCAAAAATAATTCACCACATCTTTGTCCATTCCCGCAGGAGTGAAAAATGACTAAAGTTAGGGTTTGAATGCATCTTATCTCCTCAACTCACCCAATGGGTGAAGTCTGATTGTTCATATTACAAATTACAGAAATCGACGATCACAAAATAGACCACGAAAATCAATGCAAAATTCATCCAAATTAAATGGTGGTCGACTTAGTCAAAGTTGAAAAAATTCAAATTGTAAAACTTTGATCCACGGCCCCTCAAAAGTACATGTGGCATAATAATGCAATGGCAAAAACAATGGAGTTCGGGGGTCACTTTTGTTTTTAAAACTGTAAAAGTGCAAAATTTAAAAGTTCCAAAATTTCCTACAAGCCCGAGCACATGAGGAGAAAGTCAATATCAGGGAAAAGGTTAAATATTGATTCCATAGAACATTAGCAGAACAACATGATTTCTTAAAAAAATTATACATTTTGCAAATGTGGTTAAAATTCCAAGTTGTCCCCGTGTGCCTGCAATTCACCTTGGTGGGAGATCGGAGTAAATGTTGCCTTTAAGGCCCAAAGCAGAAGAGTTAATTTTTTTAAAAAATCTCCATTGTCCTAAGATATCATAGAAGCTTAAAGTTCAAATATGCCTGAAGGCCCGCAAATGGAATTAAATATCTAAACTGACCCATATGTCTGAAAATTTGTCAAAGCTTCAAAACATTAAAAGGGTTCGAAAGTCTGCAAAGGACATAAAATTTCCAAAATTTTGCCCCGCGGGCCCCGTAAAAGTAAAGAAGGAGGAATCCACGTGTTATCTAAGCTATCTTTATAAGTTTTGATTTTCAAAACCTGAATTGTATGTTTCAAATAATAAAAAAGATGGCCAAAATATGGTGAAGTGCAAATTGGTTCCCCACAGTGGGTGTTTTGCGGGTATTATAATTATTTCTTTTACTCACGAAACAACAGAGCTATTTTTTATGCATGCTTCATCAGTGGATAGAAAAAACAAGAAGACAAAATTGCATGTTCAAAATAGGAAAGTCTTGCATTGTAAACAAGCTTATTATTAGAAAATTATTTACTCTTTCTTTCTTGAAAACAGATCAGTCAACTTCATTTGACCAATTGTAATCAAGGCTATTAAATGCCTATTTGTAATTCCATGCTCTATTCTTATTCCTTTATCTATTATTAAATAAATGATAAAAAATAGCATGCATGGGCGAGTACAAGCCTTGGGCTATTTTTAGGAAAGGGGGGAAAATTATTTTTGCTATATATTGTGTTCCTTTGCAAATCACAAGGGGAACTTCTAGACGACTTTTGGATATAGGAGTACTGAACCAAATTTTTTTGCCATTTTTTTTCCTTCTGAGTGTGAAGAATTTTTACCTTACCAATTATTTGCAGTCTTGTGTGTGTTTCTATTAGTCTTGTGAATGAAAATTCCCTGATCAAATCATCTTACCCTCCTGCAAATTCAGTATTCTCTACATAATTTTAATGTGCATGTTAACTTATCAGTGTTGTTGTGATATTCTTCCCTGGGTACAACCAAGTGTTTTCCCTTAAATTTTTGTAGAAGACTATTGGGGTCATGCATCAAAAATATTTCACATATCAATTTTGCATATACTCATTCAAATCCCTCATACAAATTTGGTGTATCACCTTAGTTTTAGTTACTTTTACAGTCATCTTTTATTTCTCAAACTCCAAGAAATCAATTTAGGATAAACCAATAAGGAACCCATACTTATTATCCCAGAGACTCACCTCAAAATAGGTATACCCACATACCTGAGGTGTTTCCAATGTATCTATAAAATAGATTGATCAATTGTGCAAGCTTAGAAAAATTGCAATAATCTCTCTAAAGGGTGCACTTTCGAGAGATAACAAGACGCTTTTGGTTCATGAAAATAGAGAAATTTACATAGTTCCAATGGGGAATATCATGCTATTAATAATGAAGAGAGGAACGAGAGCTTTGAAAATACTTTTGCAATGGTTCCTTTGAATATGATGATGATGTTCCACCCCTACATTTCAATAACAGACAAAAAAATTTAATATTCACTTGAAGGTGTGGATTTTCAAGTGATGAGATTAATTTTAGCATCCTTTATTCAAAATTGGCCTGTAGAACTTATCATTGTGTGTTTTTAAAAATATTGTTTCTGTGGGTGACAAATTTAAAAATATCTTTAGAATTTTTTTGATTTTTCTTGGTTTAAAATTAAATGTGTTAGGTTACAGTAAGGACAATTTTTATTGTTACTATTAGTATTTATTTTTAGAATCATAACATAATTATTTTTTTATTTTCGAATTACCTCATACTACTCATGAGGATCTAAATCCCTTCTATATGGCTATCATCCCACATAGATTGTGTACACGTTTGATAATTATTTTGTACATATTTTATGTATAACGTCTCTTTGAATTTTATCAGTGTTTTCCCTTTGTTTAGATTCATATGGTTGCAATTTTAATCCTATACAATTTGTGTCTATAGCAACACTACAACATGACAATGAGTTAAATTCCTCTATGTCATAATGAGAGTAGGAAGATTTCAAGAACATAATTTTTTTGTTGCAATAGAAGCTGCGACTTATTCTAGTGTAACTCTGAAACCCGTTTAAAGGATACTCAGTATAGAGAAAACATATTATACCCTTTTGAATTGATTTTTCTCTTAAAGTTTTACTATATACTATTTGATAATAGTTGGTGTTGTAATTTTTTCATTCAGAATCCCAATAATCAGATGATTTGGTTTAACAAATATAAAAAAGTATGTGATTATAGATTGACTTCTGGCACTGTGCTCAAATCATGTACTTAAACAATGATGGATTTATTTGGTGTTTTGCGTATATGTTGTAGGTATCTGCATCAACGATATCGAAATAGGAAGATAAAGTTATAGAATTTTTTTTTGTAACACCTCTAACATGGATCATATCTATAATGACTTATGTTTGGAAGGTGCAAATGTTGACATGTGATTCTTGTCTTAAGACAATGTACTCTTAGGATATATGAAATCATGCTTCCAGTAGGTAATATGTTATCCATGGAATTAGGTACAATTTTTCCATGTTTATGCTTAATATGAAATGAAGAAATTCATCTTTTTATTTTATGTAGAATAATCCACTGCTTGGGAATGATAAATTGAGTTTTAGTTTCATAATTCGTGGGGATCCAAAACAACATTACCTTGGATCAATTTCCTTGATCCAAGGTATGCTTATAAATTATAAACCTTGCGGACATAATGACTAAGCCATACAAATGAAAGGATCCTGGACCTTGAATGTATGAAGGTCATGAATGATCTGATCTCCATGACTCTCTGATCCTATGTATTCAAATTTTTGTTTTAATATGATCATTCTTTTTGGTTAATGCCTGGTGTAATTTTTTATTATGAACATGGAACCTATTTACACTATGTTCCTTAAATTAGGAATTTTATCCTAAAAGTTGTAACCTAACCTAAGTTAGTACGATCTTTTATTATTATGGGATGTTAAATGGGACCTAAGACTAAATAATTAGACCTAAAAACCTATGTTAGTTTCTAAACTAATTGTAAACATAACATAATGTTTGGATAATGTAAAAGGGTCCTATAGGATGACATAGGAAGGGGAAGGTCGGTGGCATCAATTCTTATAAATTTATAAGGAAGTTAATGTGGTCTTATCTCTTGTGAACTACCAAATTTGGTGAAGGTATGGGGAAATTTGAGGGAATTAGTTGACATCTCCACCGAGTTGTGTATGCATGGAAATTTAAACTTAGTCATTTCCAAACTTAGATGTGGCCGTGGTGGGAGAAATAGAAGGACTGAAAGCCTTATTTTGCATTTAATATTTTTGGAAATTTGTTAAAAATGCCTAGGAAGAAAGAGGGGTTTTGGTTTTGTTTTGGTCATTTGGTCTTTGATCTTGAGTTCTGCATGTGGTTTTTGTACTTTAATCCAAATCCCTGCATGAATTCTCTTGCCTTTCATGGCATTCAAATGAAGAATTTGGCACTGTGGAAGCTATAAGAAAGAGAAGGAGAAGGTTTGGAGGGTTTTTGGCGTTTCGAAGGAAGAATTGAAACTATCCTTGTATTTTTTTCTGTGAAAAAAATAGAAGATCATAGCTCTATCAGTCATGATAGGCCCTATCCATTAAGTCATATGTTTTTACTTAAATGTTCATAAAAAAAATCTACTCTTAAGGAAATATTAAGGGTTTATTTCTTTGATCAAATTTTTCTTTTCTTTCTATGGCATTTTGTTTTTTTCTTGAATGCATTATTTTTTTGGTTTGATAATTGAAAGTGTGTTCATAGAGTATAGTTTATATAATTCTGAGTAAGCTAGTTTTTTCTTGAATATTTTTAACTTAGGCTTGAAACAGATACGTTATCTGTTGAGTGAGCTTTTAGTTAGAGGTTATGCTTGCAATGTATGTATCTTGGTTGTTTGATGCAAAGAATCTGGCTTATAATGTTTCCTATCATTGTTATTAGAAGACTTGAGATAGGAAACTATATGGATATCTGGATCGTTGCTTGAGATATTATTTTTTTGATTTTTGTCGTTTTTTTTCCTTTCTGTTTCTGAATTGAAGACCATCATTGTTCTTGATTGGGAAAGACTTATGTTTCGAGCTACATGTCTTTAAAATTATTAAGGATGAGAAGAAATATTTTGATTTCAACTTGTATGTTATCTTTCTATTTTCATTAAAATAACTTTGAAGGAATTATTGTGTAAGCATCATGGGAAATAATACTTGTGGATTGTTTTGCTAAATAACTGGAAAACCTCTTTATTTTTTTCACTTGCTCTATAATTTTGAGTTATCAATAGAATACCCACTTACTACTTTAGACTGAAAACCCATTCTGGGTATCAATTGTATATTAAATATTATTGATGAAGGTACTTTGGATCACATTTTGGTTAGGGATTATTTTTCCTTGATGTATACTTCTCAAGTTCTCTTAAACCACATAGTATTTTGAGCTGAGTAATAAATCTTTTGGTCAGAGTTATTATTTTGATAATTGTTGGATGAATTTTTTTTATGAATGCACGTATGATTATCTTCCTTATTATAATGGTTAAATTTATAGACGTTATGTTTTGGTTTTGACCTGTAGTTCTATTGTTTACCTTCCTCCCTTCACTAGGATTTTTGGAATTGAATCGATTTTTTTTCTCTTTAGATGAAATCATTCTTTTTGAACTTGTATTTCCTGAAACCACCAAAGGAAAAGGTTGGATGTTGATTTATGTCCATTTTTTCTTTGTTCTATTGTACTCATCCAATTTGATACTTGGATGAATTTGTGTTTTGATTTTTAAATTGGGTCGTATGAGATCTGTCCTTAACTGTTTCAGCACCTGATGTGAGTTGTTCAAACAAAGATCTATTCTGTGTCTTTTAAATTTTCTTTGTTTAAAATTTTTACTCTTTTTAAAAAAAAATTGGGATAGATGAGGAGACTACAATCTCACTCATTCAATCTTCAATCTTTCAATGGGGATATTTTTCACTTGGTATAGTTGTTATCCCTTCTTTGGTCTATTTTAGTTATATCAATTCTTGACCATGTGATATGACTTATTGTATTAATGTCCTTAGGGAAGCACAACAGAAGTTTATGATATGCTTAGAAAGAGTATCAAGCGTTGTATCAGTTCCAAACTTAAACCAATCTGCTGCTTTCTGTAATACTAATGAATGTGCATATTTCTTGAGGACTGAATGTTAGTTTTTTTTATTGTTATAAGTAACCTTATACTTTTGATAAGGTCTAAAAGATATTATTATTGACTTCTAACTTGAATTGGATGCCAATCTATACCTAAGACTTGTAGGATGCTTCTATAGGGGTTACTTTAATGTTTATGATGATTTAGTTACCCTTACTTATCCGTATGATCTTATTTATAATTAATGACATATTAGACTTAAGATGAATCTAAGTAAGTGGGACAATTACATAAAATGAAATATTCATTATTACTCAATCAGTAGAATTAAAATGGAAAGATATTTTTATGTATCTTATATTGTTCCTGTTAAATAGATTTAGCTGATTGAAGAAACTTGAATTTGTTAAAGGAAAGTGAAATTAAGGTACAAATGAAATGAAAATTCCTCTTTAAATATGATATCTAAATTTTGTATGATGAAAGGGATTTTGTGAAGTAAATTTAGGGTTGATAGGTTGATTGACCAAAACTTAATTTTGTTTTAAAATATCTCTCTATCTCTTCTTATTGGATTGCATTAATTTTGGGTTAAGTCTTTCTGTTAGTTCGGTTGTATATCCTTTACTGTTTCATAAATAAAAAAGTTCTTTTTATGAAACAGTTAGTTAAAATAACATCATTTTTATGATATAGTACTTATCATGCTCATTTCAATGAACGAACCCGTGCAAACAATTTTTTAGATGGAATCTATAAAATATGAAAGGATAAAGACCTATAGATAGGTACATTTGTTTTATCAAAGAGATTTTTTCTTTAATATGATAAAATTTGGCTTCATTACTTGAGATGCACTTGTTGGAAAAGAAATTTGTAATAAGAATTGGTTAAGTGCTGTTGTTTTAACATTTTGTGATATCTGAAATGTTTTGGATTTAGTGAATGTATCACTCATACTTGATGAATAAAAGATGAGTTGATTCTAAATAATAATTATTGTAATACTTTCTTGCCATAAATTGGTCTAAATTTATATGTATTACCCTAATGAAGAAGGCTAGTTAATATACTTATATAATATAGAATTGTTAGGGTAGGAATCTGAGTTATCAGTTGTATTATTTTCTCAAGTAGAGAGGAAACTTATAAAGTTGAAATTCTTAAGCAAATACTCTACCATTACAAAAGGAATGCAATTGAATTACATGGATGTATGTGTATTAAACCATGTTTGTAATTTACAATTTGCAATTTGACTATAAATGGACACTATCCCTTAATATGGGTAAATAAATATACTTTCTATAAAATAAATCATGGACATAACTTATGATGTTCTTAAAAGAATCATTATAAATGTAAGTAAATAATTAATGGTTTTCTTCCTTAAGTAGACTTCCATAGTAAAATTTAGGAATGCTTAGAAGGGAATAAAAAAAGGGAATTTAGACTTCATTTCCATGAGGTCTAAAGTAAAAGTTTTACTTGAAAATTATTTAAGCTATGGCTGAAATAAGTAAGAAATTAATTAACACTTTCATTATTGCAAGTTGTATTATATAAGAACATGATTCAAGTTATTTTGGTATATTAAACATAAAATGTAAGTTAGTTGTTAGGAAACAAATTTGATCTGCATACCTACCTCAAATGTAGCTTCAATTTGTAACCATATAGGTTAAAGAACCTAGTTCAATTGGTAAGGTTGTTGTAATTAATATGTAATGAAGTGATTAATAAGATATTAACTTTCAATCTAGGGTATGTTCATCTAGATGAGGGAACTCAATTGGATGTTGACACACACCAACTGTAGTGTAGTACCTTCGTAATGACAAGAGTCATTAGGAGTATACTATGTTGTAGGTGACAAGTCTCAATACCGGACAAAGTTTGTTCAACTAGACTAACATAAGTTCTTGAATGGATCACGGTTCTGACCTATGCAGAGATGAGGATATGATCTAGTGTCAAGGTCAACTCACATTGAATTAGGATAACTAGACACACCTAATCGACGTAAGTAGATTGATTATATCTATATACCCTTAGTCACAGCGAGAAATCATCCACACAAGGACATGTTGCTAACCTTGTCTAGGGTTAAAATTTGAAGCAAGTGGGACTGATAGAAGTCAGTGAATACCAATCTAGATAACATATCAAGTGTGGTTAAGGAATTATTCCATTTGAGGAGAATGTCTTCTAGGAATGTAAACATTATATACATTTTTAAAATCTTTGGCCAAAGTATCGCAAGCTTCTGGTTGCATTGTCCTATGTCACCTAGTTTAAGAAGTGAAATTTCACATGAGTATCGGTAAACGATATTCGGATATGCTTTTAAATATAACACTTGGGTACCCCTAATATGGTAAAGGAACCAAATATAGTTCGTATACACATTACTAAATAACATGAGACATTGGTTTTGTGTCGAGTAATTAAATGAGAGATTGGTGTTTCAACCGAGTCATTACAGTTGCATATTGTTTTCTATTATGAGATAGTTTGGCATTGGAATGTGTGTTCTAAATTATTGATTTAGAACAATGTAACATTATGTTAAAAAAAATCCCTATTTCTAAAGTCTTAAAATGGGAATGTTACATTGTTTGTTATGGAAATAATGTTCTGAAACCGTAGCAAAAGAATCTAAAAGAAAACCATAACCCAATTTAGAGATGAAAATGGGAACAAATACTGCAACATCTCCTTTTTCGTATGCACAACACTTTTTTATCATTTGTAGCTACTATGGCAGGTTCCTCATGTTCTAACTATACTCGATAGAGAGAAACATGTACACATCTATCAACCATCATTATCTAGAATACTTACAAAATGAGAATTTGGAAAAATGTCATTATGCCAAGAGGCATCTATATTTGTATATATAGAGTGAAAGAGTCTATGTCGGTTGCTCGTGTCTGAATTTTATTTTTTTTCTTGTGAAATAAAAATTGGGCTCACTCACAAAATAAAAACAAATACAAATGTAATTTTACTTTTGCAATTTAATTACACAAGTACAAATGTAATTCATTTTTACCATGTAACTACCTATGATTATTGTTTTAGTGTGATTGTAAATTTAATATTATTTTGAAAATTTAGTATATTTATCTTATGTAACGCCTGAAAATTTTGACACTCCAAAACTATGATAAAGCCAAACAATTGCTTAGCAATAATTACATTTTTTTTGTTTTTAAAAAGGTTATAAACATTAGTTGCAAACTATTAAGTTCTCGTAGTTAATTACTTCACCTTGGTAATGTAATATAATTCAAATTAATAATTAAATATTATTAATTTTTTTACCAAAATATTTTATGATTTAAAATGCTTCCATTAAGTTCATTTACTTATGCAAATATTTTCCAAATCAATTCCATAGTTTAATCCACTTAGCTTCCTCTAAATTTTTAATGAAATACATCTCCTAATTTGTGCTTAGTAAATTTTCCAAAAACCATAATAACCATTTCTTATTTATTTAATTAATTCTACACCTAATTTTAATTAATTAAAATCCCATTTATTTTAAATACTTATGCACTAAATTATTTATTTAACCCATACCCTAAAAATCCCTTGTTTATTTACAAACCCACAATAAAGGAACACAACTTGATCTAACCGATTTAGTGGCCCCGTTATCTAACTACCCCTACATTTTATTTAGAACCGATTCCCATGAAAATGCCACCACTTAAAAATGTTGTAGGTTTAATTCCCAACCCTAGGATTAAATCTATTAGGACCCTTGGATAAAATTACACTAAAAATTGTTATGATTTATTTCTTATTCTTATTTTCCCTATTTTATTTTCATTTTCACATTCTTGTTTTGCAGGTTTTTGAGAATGGAGGGAATGGATACAATGAGATATTATGGAAGTTTTATTTTTTTTATTGGTTTGGAAGGCTATACACACAATTTTGGAGGATTCCATTGCATCCCTATCTTAGGGTTTTCCATATATTTCATTTAATATATTTATTTTGTTGGGAGTTTACCATCTTACAAATATAGGCATTCTTGACCCAATTCAATTGCTTAGATCTGATTATTCACAAGTTTTGTATATACATATCCATACATACATACATACATACATACATACATACATAAATACATACATACATATGTATATGTTCTGCACTTGTTTTTAATAACCCAAATTTATTTAAGTTGGCCTAAGAAAATGTCGCCCATATATGTACACACACACACACAAGATTATATTAATATTTGTTAGTATTGGGTTGTATATTAGTTTGGCCCATCCTGTGCAAAAATGACTGATTCGTATAATGTTTACCAGGACTATGCATAATGTCTGAGGCCATTGTTTTAATATTATTGGAGCCGTTGTGTTATTTGAGTGAGGGTTTATATTGGGGCGAGGGTAAGGGCTGGAGGGGGTGCCGCCCCCACCCCACTCTTACTAATTTAAAGGGTTGGGGTGGGGGCAGCGACCCCACCCCCTTATTGGTTTTATTAACAATCCCACCTTATTTTTTTCTTATTATTTCTTTAACTCATACACAGTCAATTGACAAGGTTTTACAATATTATCTTGTTTGATATTATATATATATAAGATCATTTCATTAAAACGTATAATTATAATTTGTATAAATATATCTATTTATATATAAAATTATATAAATACATTCATCTACCTAAGTTTCCCTTTAGTTTGACTTCCAAATATAATTTTAAGTGGTTTTGTTTAGTATAACCAGGTATATTTAAACATATAAATTAAAATATATCTATCATTTCTAAATATATATTCATTTTTGAGAGATAGTTGAGGTAATACTTATTTCATTCAACTAAATACAAGTAAAGAAGTGAACACGTTTCTTGGTTTTTTTAAATCACTTCATTTTACTTTCTAATTTGAAGAGAAGCAAATAATAACATACTTAAAGGAAATTTATCCCTTCTTTTTTTCAATTCAAGTTTGCCAACAATACTACAAAAGGAAATCAACATATACTTTTCATATAAGGACAACATTATTTTAAAAATGAATCCATAATAAAAACCTTTGAGTTAAAATCTAAATTTGAAATGATAATTTGTATTTCAATACATTTCAAAGTTTGTTTCTTTCAATAGTACAAGCTTTGATAAATAAAAATTTACAACAAGTATGCTTTTTAAAACAAAAAATTTACAAGCCTTCCACTCTAAGTGGAAACAACATGGAAAAATATACAACATAGGAATTCTTGCATAGGCTCAAATACAAAAGTCTTCATATCATAATTCATATTCTGACTTCATAGCTTCAACTTTGCACTCTTTCATCTCTTAAAATTTGAATCACAATACAAAGAAAGGGGAGACAGGCGATGTTCTCCTCCCAACCTTTAATATGCAATAAAAGGAGAAACCATCCTTCTTATTGGCCCCTGAGCCCCAACCATAGAACAATATGGTGTGTTTGTAACTTTCACAACTTCAAAAATAATGGCTTCCACAATAATACACACATACATTGTTTTAACACTCATGCATTATTTCAACAATCAATCACATTTTTCAAGCAATTTCAACAAGATTATTTTTGCATTCTTTTCCACAAAAAACACAAATAAGATTAACATTTTCATCACAATTACAAGGGCTTAATAGTAAGCCAAATGGAAACAAGAATATGGAGTCTTCTCCTTATTCATCCCATGTGGGAAGAGGGTCCACCAAATACCTCCAAGTGAACTATCATCAACATCACACACAACACCTTATCTCTCCCTTTGAAAATGTAAAAATAACTTATAAACCATTTTACCTCTAAACATTTGGAGCACATCTCCCACACTCCCTCCAAATTTTCTTCACTAAATCCCTTTTTCCTTCATAAAAAATAACTCCATTTTCCTTCTTCCACACCATTCTTAAAGTAAATCTAATCATCCCAACATAACTCAATCACAACACACATAGCATACACTCAACAATAAAAAATTTCACTATTACATACATATATAAAATAAGTAACAATAAGTGAAGATCCTACGTCTCCATTTAGCTTCCAAAATATTCACACAAAAAGCTTCAATCACTTTCAAACCAAGAAAAATCCCAAAAATGCAACTCCGAAAAGCTCCAAGCATGAAATCCCAAGACAAAATTCCAAAAATGCAAGTGTAGAAAAAATGAGACAAGTAACCCCAATTACTCCAAATTCGACTTCAATAAATAGAAAAGGAGGTGATGATGATGAGGTGGCTCTATGTAAATATGTCCACTTCATCATTCCTCAATTCCAAATCAACAAGTCAACACACAAATACCAAAGCTAATAAATGAATAAGTAAGGCTATGACATGCACAAGTGTACACTCCAACATAGCACTCCATACCTTCCAAGGACATATTAAATGAGCTAAGTAGAAAATTGATTTTATTTACTCTTTTTAATTCAAAAAATGCATTAAAATGCTAAAATTAACTCCATACTTCATAAGTATGGTTGGTGGATGACTTTGAGAAGAAAGGGACAAGGTTAACTTGTCCCACAAGTCTCAAAAAGTGGCTTCTAAGGAAAAATTCGAGATTGGGAAAGGAGGAAGAGTACACACTTCAAAATGAAATTAATACCATTCAACATCAGGAAAATATCAAGGACCATCTATCCTCTACTTAATACATAATTTTCACATCTTTCATTTCTTTAGTTTACAATTAAGTTAAATTAACTAATTAGAAGCATATTAACAAGTACTAATAAAGTGACTAGATTTTACAAATAATTATATACATCCACCACAAAATAAATAACCAAAATTAAAAGAGGGAAACATCACAACCCATGGCCACACACCTAAGGTCACCCCCATGGGAAACCTCATAACAAAACATAACAATTAAACAACACACACACATAGAACACAAGTTGTCAAATTGGCCTTGTAACAAACACCCAACATTATTCTAGGGTTGGTCCCCTATCCCCTTTCGGTGTATAGTGATATCATTTTCTTAAAAAAAACAAAATACCTCTCAGCCTCAAGGCCACATCAATAACATCAATAAATAACTCATACATATCAATTTATAATCATCATAAAAATTAAGAAATTCTATCAACTGTCTAAAATTTCTGAAAATAATTTGATTACTACCATTTTACTAACATGAATGAGATCACAAGACTATTTCAAACATCCAAACATAGGCAATGCATCACAAATATAATGTGTTAGTATAAAATCATAACAATGCAAACCACCATGTATAAAATTGTCCACCGGTGTCATCTAGCATATCATAATCCAAATTTATATGTAGTCTATCACTTGTTAATTAAAATATAATAATCATAATCTCAATATCACAAATCATGAGTCATAAAAATCATAGTGAATAAGTTTCGAAGAGGATTGTACATTACATCACCCTTCCCTTAGACTCGACTTCCTCCTGGAAGTCATAGAAAGCGGTAGGGAAGGCAAGACATAAAACGTTTAGGAATAACCTCTACGAAGTTAACCAATGCACCAAATAAAATGTTTAAATAGGAAAATAGTCGATATAATCCTGATGAATGAAAACAAGGTCCAATAAAAATAGGAAAATTGATGTACACAAGGTGTCCACGTAGCCACACATGGATATAACACACGATAAGAAGGTAAGACAAGACTTCCACTTAGGTTTAATTTCACTTGAATGTTTGTTATTTTAGATAAGATTAGAAACTATCAATCATGACCTTCAATTTTTTCACGAGAAACATCACCTTCTTATGGGAATAAAAATTTCATAGCCACACACATGAGGCTTAACAACAAGAAAATCACCTAATTTGGAAAAAATTATTTACAAGAATGAAGACTATTCATTGGAGGTAATTTATATAATTTGGAAGGACTCGTTTAAATTTTTCATGACTACACTAATCATACTCTTCACCACAAGATTTCCATAACCTGAAATTCGTACCCAAATATTGTATCACCCAACCTCTACCCCTCATTTATAAAACCCGGTCAATTAGGGAACATTTTAATTTTTTTTATATGTAATCTTATCATATATTGTCATATCGACACAAGAGATACCATTTTCTTTGTATAAAAAAATAAATTTATTAATTTTAGGCTTGACCTAGCTCAAAATAATCTTAAAAGGATCAAAAACTTAATATTATAACACATAGGAACACTCAAGTGAGCTAGGAGGAAATGGGAAACAAAAGAGGTCTCAACTAGCAGTCTACTAGAGCAATCACACCAAGCATTGCTGTGTAGAACATACTTATGATAACCCGCACCATTTTCTTTCTGAAAGGTGAAAGGGGCCAACATCATGGTTCCGCAAGAAGGAAGGAGGATTCTGAAATTCCTCCATATGCATAACATATGTTTCCTAATCTCGGCAATAAGCCTAGGTCACCAATGACCTATTCCAAACAAAAGAAGGTTTCCTCTCTTAAAACTAGAGATATAGACTCACACCTAGAAGATCAAAATTCATACACATGTCAAGCTAAGTGGAAAAAAGGGAATGATGGCCTGAATGGTTCCAATAAGGGAAAGTTACACACATTTATGGGCAAGAAATAAAGACAACTAAAGAACATCACTATAAACAAAGCACTCCGTTATTCAGTATAGGTGGATGATTTACAGGTTCAAAAAGTTTTCACCTTTGGCTTGATGGAATGTAGGGTCCATCGTTATGAACATAACAATTAATTCATTCTAATAAAGGGATAAAATATTTTTGTATACTTCTAAACAAAATTTCATACTAACCTATGAGTGATCCAAAATGCTCTAGAATGTAACTTGCATTATAACCATTATACATATGCATATTGTTTGATATAACAAGGAGGGTATAATAATTTATTATTATGGCTTCACTTTTGGAGTTTATTACGAGATTCAAACTAATTTATATACTTTCCTAGCATTTATACAACTTATTGTTTCATGATTTATAATTAAGGTATTATATCACGTACTAATTGTCATAAAAGATCATGATACTTTTACAATGATAACATAATATATTGTATATTAAGGATATATATATTCGACACATTTTATAATATTTGAATATTATTTATAACACCAAAAAATATTAGGGTGTAAAAGAGGTTAATTCCTCACACCGTAGATCAAGGCGACCCCTCAATTAGCTCGATCATTTAAATTATATCCTCTATGAATTTTCAGGCATGCAATAGCAATTTATACAAACAAGTTTGTTTACTTACACATTTTCTTGTGATCAATCTCTTAAATTTATCCATTCCACATTCCAAATTATAAAACACAAGTTATAGTTACGTTTTCCAACCAGATTTCTTATAAACTTCTAATTATATTATAATCTCTTATATCTTGTGTCATTAAGGATCATCTCCAATGTTGACATGATTTCTCACCATTCTATATGGGTGGAAAAATTATTCATTCTACTTCTAGGGGGAGTATAAGAGGATTATTTCTATTTTCTTATATCTTTCATTTCTTCAATTAAACTACAAGCCTAGAGTAAGGAACGATTTTCCTTAATGTCCACTTTACTTATTAAGTTTTGAACATCTGAACCTCCTAATTAGAGTCCTAATATGCTCTGGTTTTTACCATTACTAATTGAATTTTAATGAGCAAGAAGAGTCAAGATTATCGCATTATTAAGTTCATAGAGACAAGAGATCATTAACGAAAATGGGACGCACCAAGCTTATAAGAGTTTCCCAAAAGATACATGCATTACCGATGCATTCCAAGTGAGTTTCCGTAAGTATCGATAAAAGACAAGATGAAGAGGTACATTAAGAAGTTACACATTTTCTTTTATGAGTTTAAGGAGATTTAGATTGGTTTGGGGGGAGAGAATAATGCTTATGGATTATACTCCAAAATAGGTTTTATCCAAAATGCACCCCTCAATGTAAATTTTGATAACATGTAGCAAATTCTTTAGTCCCCAGCAAGTAGAATTGATTCAAGGCCAAAAAAAAGTCATGTTTTGGGGCCCCCTTGTTTCTCTCTAACTTCCCCATCCAGGAAAAAACCAAAGAAGCTAGAGAAAATTAGAAAAAATCCAAAAATGAAGTCATAGGCTTGTTCTAATGAATTGTGGGTTTGGAGGTTGTAGGTCGTACTATTGCGGGTCATACCAAGGTTCGTCGTACCGAGTTTGGGGCTTAAATACAAAGGAATTAGCTAAATTAGAAATTTTTGTCCCAAGCAGTCCATGGGACAGTTGGGACGCAGGGACATGCGGGACGCACAAAGTTGAATTGGCCGCAGGCAGTGAAAATTGGAAAAAGCGAAGGTTTTTGTTTCGTGTGGTCTGTGACAGCCGGGACAAAAGTACGCATGGGATGCGAATTGGCTGATTTTCCGCAAGTTAGTCTATTGTGGGTGGTGTAGATATTTTCTTCCAGGACAGTCAGGATGTGCGGGACTCGCGGGGCGCGAAATGGCAAAAAGGGCGCAATACGGACCATAGGATGCAACAAATGCGGAAGTCAACGGCCCTAGTTGCCAAGTGAATGGAGGATGTGTAAGGATAAGGAAGCCAAAATCAGTCAATGTGGAAGAATGTGTCCAGGATAGCAGGGACACGTCGACCCAATTTTCTCGAAATAGCCGCAACAAAGAGAAAAGTCAAAGTTTGACCTCCCGAAGTTCAAACAGCCATAAATTTTGACTTCGAGTTCCGATTTTCATAAACTTGGAATTTTTGATGAGGGTAGATATATTTAAATATAAGAAACATATTCAGTTCCATTCAGTTAATGCTCATTCCCGTCAAATGACAGAAAATGCCTGGCAGACCCAAAATCTTTGCTCACACTCAGAAGGCCATAATTGTTGCATTTCTCAACAAAATCACACAAAATTGGTACTGTTGGAATTGTGGATTTGAGCCCAGTACACAAAAATCATGAAATTATTGATTTGATGAGAAATGGATGGGTTGTTTTCATAAAACGTTGCCAGGTTCATGACCGTGTTTTGTTTTGTAGTTCGGAGTGTAATTTAGAGACATGGTCATCATTCCTTCTTTGCTGCAGCACCTAGGAAAGTATGGGTATCCCTTTGTAAGTAACTTACAAAAATTTCACTCCATTTAGTGCCTCTTACAAGTGGTTGAAGGACAAATTTTGGGATTTCCATTTTCTCTTTCGCTCTCTCTCTCTCTCTTCTCATTTTTCCTATAAATTGGAGTGTTGGGCTTAGTGTAAAGAAGAGTTTTAGTGGTAGCACAATCTTTTTCAAAATTGCTTTGTGAAGCCAATGTACTGTAGGACCTTGTAGTGGACTCCTTGTAAGGTGATCCAGGCCCTTATCTTGTAATAGATTGAATTGTGCATATAATGAAGCAATAAAATACAAGTTTGTGGATGCATCTTCCCCTGTTGTGTTTGTTTGCACTCTTCTTTCCCTTTCAAACCTTCATTACAAGAATATTGTGTCTATTTTTATGATCTTGCAGGGATCTGTTATCGTTGTGAATGCTGTCATCACCCCTTCTAGTGTGCACTTTACTTCTATGTGTCGTGCATTGGAAGACTACCCTCACACACCTCCTTTTCTGGTGTATCACCACTTTAGTGTAGGCTTTCTGTAACGACCCAAAATCACGACACAAACAACACAGTGAAATACAGGATAACTTTTTTTTTTGACTTGCTTGACACATAACACGACACAACATGTCGTCACAAGGTTACAACCAACACTAGGAACCACTTGTTACGGGAGGACCACAAGGTCAGCACGGAAACGTTCACACCCCAAAGGATAACACACCTTTCTTTGTTTTTGACAAGACAACATAGAAGTCCAACGACAGAACACTCTAACAAATAGGGCAAGCCACAGTAAGAATGATTGAAGGTTACTTATTTTGATATAACACCCTTTAACTCATGACTTATGTTTTAGGAAAGATTCAATATATGATTCGCACAAATTCATCTTACCAATAGAGTTAATTTCTTATACACTGTAGAGAAGTTCACTAAAAGTCTTCACTTTACGACAATTAGTTGTTTAGTTCCATTATTTAATAAGGGACTAATTTAATTCCACAAGGCTATCTGTCCATATTTACATTACTAAAAATTGCTCATTACCTTGCTACAACAAGAATTCGTGTTCAACAAAATCAAGATGACTTACAAAGTATTCTGGGAAAGAGTTAAGGAGATAAGGTCGAGTTAAATTCCTCTTTAAGACGTCATTAGCTATTACCAAGGTTTAATTGGAGCTTGGGTTTTTATACGTAAGTATTAACGCTTTTACTTAGGCTTCACCGAAAGAGCTTATCCAAAAGGGAACTACTTACTTCCAAATAGGCTGAGAGATAAATTGAGTGGTTTCTAAATTTACTTCTCTTACTTGTTAAATCTTATTAGGAGCTAACCATTGTTTTCCTTTAAGCTTGTTTTAAGCATTCACCAAAAAGAGTAGTGTTCACTAGTTTAGCTAGGGATATCAAGTTATAAAGTTTACCTACAATGATAGTCTTGCCCTTGTTTACTTAAAGAATTTCTTGCTCTCAAGTTGGTGACCCCTACATTACTTTATTTGAATACAAATTTTAATTTAACTTCCAGAAGTATTTAAACAATCCCATGTTAGTTTACTTATGACACTTTATTACTAAGTCATGTCAAGGTTTAACTCTAAATTTATTCTCAAGGCAAGGTTGTAGCAACACTCATTTACCAGAACAAAACAAGATTACATCAATTCTTAAAATACTGATACTCCAACAAGGTCACTCAACAGCAATAACCAAATTTTCTTATAATTTCAATGATGGTCAAACAATACAAGGTTTCCAAAGTTCAGATGACAAAGTCCACAATACATTATACCAAGACATTAATCCTCTTTTAAACTTTCCACTGGACGTTAACAATAGTTGAACAACATAAAAAGGTTTCGAGCAAAGGAACTTCTCAACTGAGGTTGATGACAAAAGTCTACAAATCTATCCCTCATCTACACGCAAAATCCATCTGCAGCAAATTTTCTACAAGAGTCAGTTCACGAGAACTGAGCAAGATAAGGCTACACAAAACCACCATAACTATTATCTAACAATATCATGAAAAGGAAGCACTTTATTACAAGAATTGGGTCAAACCTCTAAACACTATTAGCACATCAAGTTATAATAAAGTCTATAATCATGTCAATCAAAGAAGGAGAAGACCTTGTACTTCAGTTAGGAGCAAATGCAACGAAAGTAATAATCGTATGAGAATGGCCCTTGGCCCTATAAGGAGAAAACAAACAATCTAGCAGAAACAGAATTCCCATCAAGTAAGTAATTAAACAATAATTACAAGATTGAGATTTGATATAAATAGACCATCCATCTAGAATTTTATCAAAGATACCAACGCATAGGCTAAAATAATATAATTCTAAAAATACAAAATGTTGATCGGCCCAAGAAAAGGGAAAAACACGGGTTCCAAAATTTTAACACAAAAAGTCATGTATAAATGAGTTTCAAACCGGAAATCAATTAGAGTATACACACAACATAAGTTTCGAAGCGAAGGCATAGTATACTAGTTTTGACCATTAACTACAAAGAGATCTACCAATCATCCAGGAAGGGTCAAAGTCTCACAGGCTAGTAGCAAACACGCGAGAGAAGAAGGGGGGGGGGTTTCGTCCAACAAGAGTATACAATAATGTCATCAACAATTTTATAACACTAAAGGTTTGCAAACTTCCACAACAATTCTAATGTTTGATTAATTTAAAATAAATTATCCATTTCCCGAAACAACCATATTTTAAGGCAACCCTTGGTAACACAGTCAACCGTCACACAAAGATACAAACATAACTTCTAAGTGACATTATCAAAACAAAACCTTCCATTATGAATCCATAAGATTATCAAATGAAAGCTGAGTTTTTCCCGAAGGTTAATCACATTTAACGAAATTTCCATCACAAACTATTACGGTAATTATGTGCATAAAAACCGACCAATATTAATTAATAGCGTTAACATTACAAGGGAGCAAATAATGCAAGTTAGGAAAAAATAGAAGAGCACCACCAGCAAAAATTCTGAGGGGGGGGAATTAGACCAACTATTTTAGTGTCAACGAGGTACTGGATTCGCACAATGAACCCTCCAGCTCAGTTGATTCGAAAAACTAGTAATGGTTCAAGTTGATAGGGATGGTCAAGGTACTTCTTGAGGATGGCCTTAAAATCCTAGAAACAAGATGAAAGATAGTATAAGAGTCTAAACACGTGAGACGGAAAAACACATTGCACACAAACCTTTTCATTCTACCAGTTTTAATACCAAAACTCTACGCTGGCTAGCCCACGCATTGCTCACACAATCCTACAACCTTTCTTTCTCGATGCAAAAAGGTTATCAAAGGGACTTGCGAAGGAGCTAACAAAAACGTCAAGGAAAAACTTGGGTGCTAGGAAGGGGGGGGGTTTCATAGTTATTGTAAACTTACTTCCATGATATCAAAATACTAGCTTGATCAACATAATAACTTGCAACTCAATCGCAGAGAAGAATTAATACATAAACAAACAGACGAAGTTCTATCATTCGAGTAATATAACATTCAAAGGAGAGGGCACACGCATCCTTTTGACCCACATACTGTCAATGATAAAAGCTAAAACAAGAAGAAACTAGCAGAAAGGGAAATCTCCCATCATGACATCCAACTGACAAATCAATGCAAGGAAAAGTGGTTCGATTTCACAATAATTTTAAATAAAATAACAGTAGAAAAGTGTAGAAATATCTTGCCTGTTTCTCCAGCTTCAACAGGTCGTACAGACTCCGCACATGGGTCAGCATAAGAACTGTAGGTACTGGAATCCGGGTGCACCAGTTCTAAGCGGTCCACATTCACGATCCGCGAGACCATGCAATCGAAGAGGATTTTTTTTTTGTCAAACAGTTCACGAGCATTGAAAATATTCGAAATGACTCCATGCACTTGTGCTCAACTATTGATTTCCTTGAGTTTTTACTTCTTGTGGGATTCGACAACCAACTCACATACCCTATACGTGCTACCACAAATACAAGTGATCTACACAAGGCTGGAGGAGATATATTCAGAGAAGAACCTAGCAAGGATGTCACGGAAAATGAAGTCAGCTTGGTACTAAAGTCATACGCACCTCCATTCATCTATTGACTACCTGGGCTCTCATTCCCTTCTCTTCCGAAGTCCGAAATCCCAGAGGGCGTCTAAAATATGTGTGCAGTGGTGTGTCGCCTCGATTGTCACTCTGGTGTAATTAAAATAGAAGCTTCGACATCGTTCCGAATTCAGACATCTTAAAGCCATGATATATTGGTGACTTTTACAGCAAAGGTGCAAAGCATTCTTTTTATCCTTACTTAACAGCTGTATACAATCTGGTGCGCTCCTCAAGCAAACAACTTGCTATTTCTGCGGAACGCAAACTACTTATCTCTGTCCACGTAAACCATCTGCGCTGCTATGTGTATCGCTGCCATTCCCTCTTCATTCAACCAGAAACACATGTCTGAATTAGCTTCTACTAACTTTTTCACTACCTTCAAATTCCCATATTGTGTTGCTAGATGCAGTGGAGAGTTTCCTAAATGTCTACCTTTTTCACTAGGTGAGATCTTTTACTGATCTCACAAACAAAAGCCAATTCTGACCATTCCCATTCCGCTATTTTCTATCTCAATTTCACTGTTTCCCCTCTGTGAAATATCCACCTGAAAAGATCATACCAGTTCTCTATAGAAAGGGTCAGGAAAAAGAATAGCAGCATGCAGACAGGTACGGCCGTCCGTCCTTGAATCCGAAATATTAGCAGAAGTATGATATTTCTGCAGAATCTTTGCCACTACACTTAGATGGCCTTCTTTACAAGCTGAATAGAGTGGAGATTCACTGGCATCATTACAAATTAGCACAATACCCTGCACCTTCTGCATCACAAGTTCAGCAATCTCTGCAAATCCTTTTCTTGCGGCACTATGCAACGCTGTCTCCTTCTCGGCGTTCGCACACAACCAAATTGAGTGGGTATCAACTAATGAGTGATGACCTTCTACATCACACTTACATTCCAATTGACTCGGAAGATTGCAAAAAGTCTACAATTTCCACATTTGCAGTAGCTTCAGCTCTGTGGTAGGCACTATCTCACCTCCACGTTTCTACTTATCAACATGCACGGTTTGTGTGAAATCAAAACCTTCACAATCTCAATGTCGCCTGCACTCGTGGCCAAATGGAGAGCTGTATCTCCTTGAGGTGTGAGCGTTGCAAGACTCCTGGGGACTATCTTTTGCTATTTTCTCAAGCTCTTCAGCACACCTCATCTTCATTACAGCCTTATACAGGCCTATGTTCATTCTCTGGATTCCGTTCTCACCCATCCATGAATTTTTCCTTAAATAACACTTCCCTTTTTAAAATTATTATCAAATCGAGGGCCACATTTCCGTGTCACTGGGAGGCCTTTACCGCCAGGACGCTCCCTCCCTCTGCCAGGGGCTGACTCGCAGGTGACAGCTCCCATATGAGTGCCTGCGCATCATCTCTACATCAGTGCGAAAACTGGCAGACCTTCATGAGGAGCCCACCAAGGGCATTCACACTAGCTTGATGCCAGAAGCTCTGCTGTAAAATTCACAGTTGGATACACTGAAATGAAACAGATCCACGCCAATGAGAGCTTCCATGAGTTACATCGGAACAAAACAAGAAGTCAATAGAGAATATCAGCACATAATCTTCTCCAGATCTACTCAAATCTCTCACTGTCAAGAGTCGATTTTAAACCATATCATGAAGGAGAATCTCAAATTGAGGATGTAGGATGAACAGATAACAACGTAGTTGGACTCCACTACACTAGCCAGCTTCATCTAACCATCATGTCAGACCCATATGCATTGAATAGAGGATCAAAAAGAGATCACGGCAAAGAAAACGGGACTCCAGCTCACTCCTCACGCAAGGACAGACATAAAAGTTGGCAGGTTGGGTGGTTGGGAGGAGGCCATTTTTTTTTTGGTGGCAGTGGAGGGCAGGCAGCAAAAAAAAGGAGCCGATGCCCAGCGGGCATTACATTCTCCTCCCCTTAAGAAAGCATCGTCCTCGATGCGACATAACACAACGGAAAAGAAATGGTTCGCAACCAAGAACAGGTACAGGAGAAAGTACACTTTATGGTTTAAAATTTTAGTTGATTAAAATACGGCCACAGGGTAGCCTTAGGAACATTTGGTAGAAATTTTAACTTTCAATGTTCTGTGAAGATTGGCAGTTCCTTCTTGTTTATTATTTCATTAGTCTCTTTCCATTAGCATTATTTCTAGTTTTAGTTTCTTTTAAAAATATCATCATTGAAGAGTTTTGATTTATTCCTTATTGTGGGTGCCCAACATGAACTGCTAACACAACACCCTATCAGGTTCACAAGACCCTACAGATTCACAAGCACACAAGTATATTCTTCATGACTGTATTACACCACAAAAAGGGTTACTCAAATACGGAATGGAATAGGCACAGTCCACATAACATAGTACTCGTCACACATCAATGACTGACATACAAAATACTCAACAAAAGAGTACTACAATCCACCAGACATTTCCTCAATTTGCATCAATGAAAAAAACACATAACACCAAACCATGCTACAGGTACATAGTGTCCACAAGGGAAACAATGACATATTCACAACATCACAACACATATCCATCTGACATGAGTAACACATACATCAAAAGACCACTACCAAACATCACAATAACTCAACATATATCCTGAAACATCAACCATACAGACAAATATCATAAGCCTCCCTCAAACTCTTATGCCTCCCTCAAGTCTCTTATGCCTCCCTCAAACTCTTATGCCTCCCTCAAGTCTCTTATGCCTCCCTCAAACTCTTATGCCTCCCTCAAGGAGGCCGGTTGACCCTATGGTCCAAGACACATAGAGTTCGAACACTCCTAACCCAAGTGACATAATAACGCGTGGTTCAACAACCCGCTAGTTATCTGTACTCCTTGGGGCGTACCCCTATACAACGAAGCGGGTCCATAGGTCCAACCATTTCATGGTGCATCCCATGACCCTATTCCACACATCACGACAATAGAACCAGCATAACAATCCAATCAAAGTGCCAAGTGGCAAAGTACAAGCCTTGGGCAAGGCGGTAAAAATTCCAAATTTAAAAGAAGACCCCAAATCAAGCTAAATAAATGGCCAAATAGCCATAGTTAGTATCAAAATCCCCATGTTAGTGCCACAAACCAAGGAAATGCCCAAAATTGTAAAGCATGGCAATCAAGAAAAGCTGCTGGTCCTTACAAAATAAAGTAAAAAGCTCAATTTACGAATAAAATCAACTTATAATAATGTCACATTACGATAACTGTGTGGCTTTATCTAGCCACCAAAGGGGTACTCAACGAGTTGCTAGCACTCGGACATCGAGCCTCAGCTCATAAAATACATATCAATAATACAACTGTCATCACCTCCATCTGAATCATCCCGCCACCTCTTCGACAAGGCTAAACATAGTCATATTTACACTAGGTTGCATACATGCAACCACATAGGGAGAGAGGAAAGAATAACATGTTATCTACTAAACCGAGTTTCGGCTCGAGTTATTGACCCATGGTACACCATTCCTCACTCTCAACATACACTTCTTCCGATTTCCCTCAGGGTCGGTTAGCGTAAGGTTCACAACATAACATGTAACAACATCACTAACACCATGGTGGTACACACATAGCTACCATAACGTCTCACGTATGGTATGTATACAGGGTAGATCACAATCATACATCCACAGGGCGTAATACATCACTTTACCACATTCTGCACCCAAAGTGCAATCACCATACGATAGGGTTCATACTCTCACCGTATGACCCCAAATCACAACATGAAGCATTACATATTTTCACAGTCATACATACGATGAACATAGTACATCTCAACATAACATCCATTGCTACATAACAAGGTGGTACACACATTTCATTCAAAACATGGTAAAAACATCATGATACAACTCATTTCTTTTAACATCAATCTAGTCATACAACACATTGATACACCTACATATCACAATATGTCACAATGCTCCAACACTATGTCATCCACATTACAATTCTTTTCACACATCACAAACAGTAATTCACACGTGAACTCTTCATAGAATCCACAAGAAGGAGAGAGAATACTCCCATCCCCAACATATCAACATGATGACAAACACGCACTAAGTGACATACACATCACGTGCGTTCACAATATCACAATTACGACAATAATCACATCACGTTTAAAGCACATTACTCTTCCAATATCTACCACCATCATGCAACATCATCATCATCATGCAGTATCATCATGTAACACCACCACCACCATGTAACATCATCATATAACACCAATCCGGCCCATAGGTTCGAGAGCATGAACCTACGCTCTGATACCAAGTGTAACGACCCAAAATCACGACACAAACAACACAGTGAAATACAGGATAACTTTTTTTTTTGACTTGCTTGACACATAACACGACACAACATGTCGTCACAAGGTTACAACCAACACTAGGAACCACTTGTTACGGGGAGGACCACAAGGTCAGCACGGAAACGTTCACACCCCAAGGATAACACACCTTTCTTTGTTTTTGACAAGACAACATAGAAGTCCAATGACAGAACACTCTAACAAATAGGGCAAGCCACAGTAAGAATGATTGAAGGTTACTTATTTTGATATAACACCCTTTAACTCATGACTTATGTTTTCAGGAAAGATTCAATATATGATTCACACAAATTCATCTTACCAACAGAGTTAATTTCTTATACACTGTAGAGAAGTTCACTAAAAGTCTTCACTTTATGACAATTAGTTGTTTAGTTCCATTATTTAATAAGGGACTAATTTAATTCCACAAGGCTATCTGTCCATACTTACATTACTAAAAATTGCTCATTACCTTGCTACAACAAGAATTCACGTTCAACAAAATCAAGATGACTTACAAAGTATTCTGGGAAAGAGTTAAGGAGATAAGGTCGAGTTAAATTCCTCTTTAAGACGTCATTAGCTATTACCAAGGTTTAATTGGAGCTTGGGGTTTTATACGTAAGTATTAACGCTTTTACTTAGGCTTCACCGAAAGAGCTTATCCAAAAGGAGAACTACTTACTTCCAAAAGGCTGAGAGATAAATTGAGTGGTTTCTAAATTTACTTCTCTGGCTTGTTAAATCTTATTAGGAGCTAACCATTGTTTCACCTTTAAGCTTGTTTTAAGCGTTCACCAAAAAGAGTAGTGTTCACTAGTTTAGCTAGGGATATCAAGTTATAAAGTTTACCTACAATGATAGTCTTGCCCTTGTTTACTTAAAGAATTTCTTGCTCTCAAGTTGGTGACCCCTACGTTACTTTATTTGAATACAACTTTTAATTTAACTTCCAGAAGTATTTAAACAATCCCATGTTAGTTTACTTATGACACTTTATTACTAAGTCATGTCAAGGTTTAACTCAAAATTTATTCTCAAGGCAAGGTTGTAGCAACACTCATTTACCAGAACAAAACAAGATTACATCAATTCTTAAATTACTGATACTCCAACAAGGTCACTCAACAACAATAACCAAATTTTCTTATAATTTCAATGATGGTCAAACAATACAAGGTTTCCAAAGTTCAGATGACAAAGTCCACAATACATTATACTAAGACATTAATCCTCTTTTAAACTTTCCACTGGATGTTAACAATAGTTGAACAACATAAAAAGGTTTCGAGCAAAGGAACTTCTCAACTGAGGTTGATGACAAAAGTCTACAAATCTATCCCTCATCTACACGCAAAATCCATCTGCAGCAAATTTTCTACAAGAGTCAGTTCACGAGAACTGAGCAAGATAAGGCTACACAAAACCACCATAACTATTATCTAACAATATCATGAAAAGGAAGCACTTTATTACAAGAATTTGGGTCAAACCTCTAAACACTATTAGCACATCAAGTTATAATAAGGTCTATAATCATGTCAATCAAAGAAGGAGAAGACCTTGTACTTCAGTTAGGAGCAAATGCAACGAAAGTAATAATCGTATGAGAATGGCCCTTGGCCCTATAAGGAGAAAACAAACAATCTAGCAGAAACAGAATTCCCATCAAGTAAGTAATTAAACAATAATTACAAGATTGAGATTTGATATAAATAGACCATCCATCTAGAATTTTATCAAAGATACCAACGCATAGGCTAAAATAATATAATTCTAAAAATACAAAATGTTGATCGGCCCAAGAAAAGGGAAAACACGGGTTCCAAAATTTTAACACAAAAAGTCATGTATAAATGAGTTTCAAACCGGAAATCAATTAGAGTATACACACAACATAAGTTTCGAAGCGAAGGCATAGTATACTAGTTTTGACCATTAACTACAAAGAGATCTACCAATCATCCAGGAAGGGTCAAAGTCTCACAGGCTAGTAGCAAACACGCGAGAGAAGAAGGGGGGGGGGGGTTTCGTCCAACAAGAGTATACAATAATGTCATCAACAATTTTATAACACTAAAGGTTTGCAAACTTCCACAACAATTCTAATGTTTGATTAATTTAAAATAAATTATCCATTTCCCGAAACAACCATATTTTAAGGCAACCCTTGGTAACACAGTCAACCGTCACACAAAGATACAAACATAACTTCTAAGTGACATTATCAAAACAAAACCTTCCGTTATGAATCCATAAGATTATCAAATGAAAGCTGAGTTTTTCCCGAAGGTTAATCACATTTAACGAAATTTCCATCACAAACTATTACGGTAATTATGTGCATAAAAACCGACCAATATTAATTAATAGCGTTAACATTACAAGGGAGAAAATAATGCAAGTTAGGAAAAATAGAAGAGCGCCACCAGCAAAAATTCTGAAGGGGGGGGAATTAGACCAACTATTTTAGTGTCAACGAGGTACTGGATTCGCACAATGAACCCTCCAGCTCAGTTGATTCGAAAAACTAGTAATGGTTCAAGTTGATAGGGATGGTCAAGGTACTTCTTGAGGATGGCCTTAAAAGCCTAGAAACAAGATGAAAGATAGTATAAGAGTCTAAACACGTGAGACGGAAAAACACGTTGCACACAAACCTTTTCATTCTACCAGTTTTAATACCAAAACTCTACGCTGGCTAGCCCACGCATTGCTCACACAATCCTACAACCTTTCTTTCTTGATGCAAAAAGGTTATCAAAGGGATTTTCAAAGGAGCTAACAAAAACGTCAAGGACAAACTTGGGTGCTAGGAAGGGGGGTTTCATAGTTATTGTAAACTTACTTCCATGATATCGAAAATACTAGCTTGATCAACATAATAACTTACAACTCAATCGCAGAGAAGAATAAATACATAAACAAATAGACGAAGTTCTATCATTCGAGTAATATAACATTCAAAGGAGAGGGCACATGCATCCTTTCGACCCACATACTGTCAATGATAAAAGCTAAAACAAGAAGAAACTAGCAGAAAGGGAAATCTCCCATCATGACATCCAACTGACAAATCAATGTAAGGAAAAGTGGTTCGATTTCACAATAATTTTAAATAAAATAACAGTAGAAAAGTGTAGAAATATCTTGCCTGTTTCTCCAGCTTCAACAGGTCGTATAGACTCCGCACGGGTCAGCATAAGAACTGTAGGTACTGGAATCCGGGTGCACCAGTTCTAAGCGGTCCACATTCACGATCCGCGAGACCATGCAATCGAAGAGGATTTTTTTCAAACAGTTCACGAGCATTGTTGTATTCGAAATGACTCCATGCACTTGTGCTCAACTATTGCTTTCCTTGAGTTTTTACTTCTTGTGGGATTCGACAACCAACTCACATACCCTATACGTGCTACCACAAATACAAGTGATCTACACAAGGCTGGAGGAGATATATTCAGAGAAGAACCTAGCAAGGATTTCACGGCAAATGAAGATGCTTGGTACTAAATTCATACGCACCTCCATTCATCTCACTACCTGGGATCTCATTCCCTTCTCTTCCAAAGTCTGAAACGGTGGAGGGCATCTAAAATATGTGTGCAGTGGTGTGTCATCGATTCAGTCACTCTGGTTAATTAAAATAAAAGCTTCGACGATCATTCCAGAGTAGACATCTTAAAGCCAGGATATATTGGCGACTTTGTACAGCAAAGTGCAAATCATTCTTTTTATCCTTACTTAACATCTGTATACAATCTGGTGCGCTCCCAAGCAAACAACTTCCTATTTCCGCGGAACGCAAACTACTTCCTCTGTCCACGTAAACCATCTGTGCTGCTATGTGTATCAAACTGCCATTCCCTCTTCATTCAACCTAGAAACACATGTCTGAATTAGCTGCTACTAACTTTTTCACTACCTTCAAATTACCCATATTGTGTTGCTAGATGCAGTGGAGATTTCCTAAACTGTCTACCTTTTTCACTAGGTGATAGATCTTTTACTGATCAACAGCAAAGCCAAATTCTCCCATTCCCATTCCACTATTTTCTATCTCAATTTCACTATTTCCCCTCTGTGAAAAATCCACTTGAAAAGATCATACGACAGTTCTCTATACAAAAGGGTCAGGAAAAAGAATAGTAGCATGTGAGACAGGTATGGCCGTCCGTCCTTGAATCTGAAATATTAGCAGAAGGATATTGCTGCAGAATCTTCACCACTACACTCATGCATGGCCTTTGTTTACAAGCTGAATAGATTGGAGATTCATGCCAGGCATCATTACAAATTAGCGCAATACCCTGCACCTTCTGCAGCACAAGTTCAGCAATCTCTGCAAATCCTTTTCTTGGGCATTATGCAACGTTGTCTCCTTCTTGGCGTTCGCACACAACCAAATTGAGTGGGTATCAATGTAATGAGTGATGGCCTTCTACATCACACTTACATTCTGATTGACTCGGAAGACTCAACAAAAAGTCTACCATTTCCACATTTGCAGTAGCTGCAGCTCTGTGGTAGGCACTATCTCCCTCCACGTTTCTAAGCTTATCAACATGCACGGTTTGTGCGAAATCAAGACACCTTCACAATCTCAATGTCGCCTGAACTCACGGCCAAATGGAGAGTTGTATCTCCTTGAGGTGTGAGCATTGCAAGATCCTGGGTGACTATCTTTTTCTATTTTCTCGACCTCTTCAGCACACCTCATCTTCATTACAGCCTTATACAGGCCTATGTTCATTCTCTAGATTCCGTTCTCACCCATCCCCAGGAATTTTTCCTTAAACAACACTTCCCTTTTTTGCGCAATTATTATCAAATCGAGGCCACGTTTCCGTGTCCTGGGAGGCCTTTACCGCCAGGGCTCCTTCCCTCTGCCAGGGGCTGACTCGCACCTGAATGCTCCCATATGAGTGCCTGCGCATCATCTCCAGCCTGTGCAAAACTGGCAGGGGCTGTGAGGAGCCCACGCAAGGGCATTCACACTAGTGAATCATTGATGCCTTTGAAGCTCTGCAAAAAGGCTTCAATGGATACACTGAAATGAAACAGATCCACGCCAATGAGATTCTCTTCCATGAGTTACATCGTAGAACAAGAAAGAAGTCAATAGAGAATATCAGCAATAATCTTCTCCAGATCTCCTGGTAACTCTCTCACTGTCACAGTCGATTTTGATAACCATATCATGAAGGAGAATCTCAAATTGAGGATGTATTGATACTGAACAGATAACAACGTAGTTGGACAGCCTGCTACACTAGCCTGTAGCTTCATCTAACCATCATGTCAGACCCATACGCATTGAATAGAGGATCAAAAAGAGATCACGGAAAAGAAAAACGGGACTCCACTCACTCCTCACGCAAGGACAGACATAAAAGTTGGTAGGTTGGGTGGTTGGGAGGAGGCCAAGGTGGCAGTGGAGGGCAGGCAGCAAAAAAAAAGGAGTCGATTCCCAGCGGGCATTACACTTTCAATTTCATGCATTCTCTCTCCTTGGTCCCTTGGAAAGTTAGATTAGGAAAGATAGTCTTACCTGCATTAGAGTAGATTGTGGCAGGTAGTTTAGGAGCAAGAACTAGCTTTCTCTAGAGGTCTATCTCAAGTAGCAAGTCCCACAACTTGGAGATGGTACCCATGTTATCCAATCACACTGTGAGCTCAAGTATATGAACTTGTGTAAACATAAGGGTTTTGTGATTCCGTGATAACAATAGGTTTGCTATATAAGAGAGAAAGTTTCTAAAAAAAATTATATCTCCTCAAGATATCATTAACCAAGAATCACTAGATGAGAAAGTGGGGAAAATTACCCTATAGACACCAACACCTCCTCATCGAGAGAACATCAAAATATAAGGATGGAAATAAACTAATTTACTCAAACATAACCTATAAGGCCAAGATTTATGGCCTTGGATGAAATATCATGACATAACATAGCCAAGGTTGGAAACTTAGGACCTATAAGACAAAAATCTCTAAGCACCAATTCCCAAAAGAGCCCAAAGCATCAATTTTTGACTAGACATAAATAAATACAAATGGATTACGGAATGATATAAGCTAAACAATAAAAAGATTTAACACGAGTGTATATCTATCTATGGGTCCTGGAGATCAAAAAATCATTCTTATTTAAGCAAAAAATTCAAAGGATATTGAGTACAACAAATTTATCCAGAGTATTTATAGTCCAATAGTCGATATTTCCTTAGATAACAAAAAGTAACCAAGCTAGAAATCCATAACCTAAAATTATCTAAGACTTAATTTATCCCACAAAAAATCCCCTAAATTCTCATTAAGTGTCACATCTATCTTGAAAAGGAATAAAACTCATACTAGTGTGCAAGAAGGGACATAATCACTACCAAATCTGCCAACTATCATGCATGACATGGAGAGCCCTCTCCCTAGGAAAAGTTAAGTCACGAAAGGGTTACTCCAAGGTCCTAGGTACACAAAGTTCCATCACTCCAAAACTAAATGCATGCTCTGAAACACCTAGGATACAATCAAGACACATAGGGTATACACCCATACAATGAGAGAATAGGATAAAATACAAAATAGAACTAGATCGTCAACAGACAAGAATAAATGCATGTAACATTCTTAATGACATTTATCCAAGTGGCATTCGAGACAAACAATGTTTGAGTTACCAAAAAAAGGTAAAATCCAAGAAATATTGGTAGTCAAATAAAATGGTTAAGTAGCAGTATTTCAATCCTCAAAAAATCTTCTTAACAAGACAAAAATACTAAGAAGAGCTTTTGAGCTTCTCAACAAATCATTGAAATAAAATTTTGGTCCTTGATAAAATATTTTAAGTTTACATATTTAAGAAAAATGACATATCCACATCACATTCAATTTGTAACCCTTCATGGGTCGCTGGTAGGGGGTACTATATATCAAGCTCGTATCTAAGAACACACATAAAAAAATAGATCAAATGTTACACCATGTCCTAATATCTACTCTCTCATATGGGTATTAAGTCCTCAAATAGACAACCATAAATAACTCACCTAACAAATGAAGAAAAAATGGGAACTCTAAACAACTAATCAACCTCTAGTTTTCCTCTAGTACTAATCCACAAGAGTTGCATAAAACCAAATAGACATCCAGATAAGGAAATGTCTCTACGGGGTCAACGTCATCACACAACCATAACACAGAACTAGGAACCCATTAACCAAAATCCTCGCAATGAACCAAGTTCCTATCACTCAATAAGCTCACAAGAATATCTAACTGAGTTAGCATTTCCCATTAACCGTGCTAGACAATATGCCCACTTACGCGAGTACAATAATCCAACAAATTTTATTATCATTATTATTATTTTAATCTCATAGGTTCAAGTGTTGAACCCACAACTCTGATACCAAGTGTAACTCCCTTAAATTTCAAGGCATAAAAACTATGATAAAGCCCAACAATTACTTAGGGAAAAAAAAAAATGTTTAAAAGGTTATAAACATTAGTTGCGAGCTATTAAGTTCTCATAATTAATTTCTTCACCTTCGTAATGTAATATAATTCAAATTAATAATCAAAAGTTATCAATTTAGTTCCCAAAATATTTCACGATTTAAAACCCTTCCATTAAGTTCATTTACTTATGAAAATATTTTCCAAATCAATTCGAGTGTTTAATCCACTTATATTCCTTTAAATTTTTAATGAAAGACATCTCCTAATTTGTCCTTAGTAAATTTTCCAAAAATCATAATAAACATGTCTTATTTATTTAAGTAACTATACACCTACTTTTAATTAATTAAACATACTTTATTTAAAATACCCATGCACCAACTTATTTATTTAACCCATAGCTAAAAATCCCTCATTTATTTATTAACCCATAATTAGGGAACACAAATTTTTCTAACACATTTAGTGGCCCCATTATCTAATTATTCATACATTTTATTTAGAACCCATTCCCATGGAAATGCCATCACTTAAAAAATTTGTAGGATTCATTCCCAACCCTAGGATCAAATCTATTAGGACACTTGGATAAAATTACGCTAAAAATCCTTATGATTTATTTTTTATTTCTAATTTTCCCTAATTTATTTTCATTTGCACATTCTTATTTTGCATGTTCGGGAGAATGGAGGCCATACATCCAAGCAAAGATTATAGAGGATTTTTTTACCTTAGTTTGGAAGGATATACACAAATTTTTTTAGGATTCCATTACATCCCTCTCCTAGGGTTTTCCATATATTGAATTTACTATACATATTTTGTGGAGAGTGTTATCCGAAATAAGCTCATGCTTATTTTTGGTTAACTGCACCCAATTTTCCTATTTTAAGTGCTTCAATCAAATTTTTTAGATATTCTAAGAACTTAAGCCCTTCCTAAAAGCATCGTCATCAGGTGGGAAATTTATTCCCCTTTCCAAAAATATAAAGAAGTCCTTCTAACTCCTCATATTTTGCAAGTTACGAGCCGGCGGGCCTTGGAAGGTATTTTTTTCCCCCAAAGCGAGCTGGTGGGATTTTTAAAGGATTTTTTCCAAATGCAGAGAGGTGGGGCGATAGGAAATTTTGAGACTTTTTTTCCCAAATTGAAAATGTGTGCCAGTGGGCCTGAAGAGAAAATTCCAAAGTAAACTTCGAGCCAGCGGGTCTGCGGGGAGTTTCGCAACTTTTTTTGCTTTTTGCAAATAGGGCACATAGTGAGTTTTGAGCCTGCAAGCCCGCGTGGATCTTAAAGTCAAATGATGAAAAATGCCTAAGGCCCACAAAGGGACATGTGGCCATGTTGAAAAGTCAAAGTGGGTAGGCGGATCGTCGGAGGTAGTTTCAACTATTTTCCCCAAGAAGGTGTAAAGTTAAAAAATGAGCCACATTTCCGTTGATGCCCAAGGAGCCATGTGTTAATCCTTAATTACATGCCGGCTGGAGGGCCTTGGAGTGATTTTTTTACCCAAAAGGAATATGCAGACCGTCAGGTTTGAAAATAATTTTTTGCCAGAAGTGAATTACGGGGCTGTGGGGCAATTTTTACATTTTGTATTTTTGGTGCCAAAAGGCACAAAGTGAGTTTCGGGCCCGTAGATTCCACTCCGCTAACTCTTTTTTGCCAATTTTGTATGGACCTAAATCAAATTCTAAATGGACATATCTTTTGACCTTGTCCCTGAAATTCAACAAATTTGACACTGTTGGAAAGGTCTCGACCTCGCTTACCGCCATGGAAACTTGAAAATATAATTTCAAGGAGGTTTTGTGGATGAAAAAATGGGGAAGCATATTCATGCCATTAATATGTAATCTGATTGTCCCTAACAACTAGATCATATTTGATTCGATCTGCCGCTCTCCCTTCTTTAACATGCCGAGCAGACACAAAGTGGCAGACATGACAGATTTGGGGTGGATTTGCTCAGGTATTGATGGCTAGTAGCTAAGCTTAAAATTTATTTTCTCACCTCTCTCTCCTTCTTCTCTCTATGTTAAATCTATAAGAGAAGGGGTGGGGCTCATTGTAAAGGGTTGGACTTTTTTTGTTTTACACCCCCACTTCTCCTCTGGTCTACAGATGAGTTCATGGAGTCCTAACCTCCCCATTCAAGTTGTAATGCTAAGTTTTTCCTCTTGGCCACTATCATGTACTACATTGACTTTGGATCAATAATATATGTTCTTGGATGATTCTAGACCCTCTCATGTGTTTCATTTTTCCTTCTCATCTCTCATTATAGTTTGGTTACTCGTGCATGGTGTTTTTATTACAGTTTGTGGTCTGTGTTGAATTGTAAAACGAGTGTCTGACATTCCTTTGGTGCATCACTTCGTAAGCTTAGGTTTATATTTTGTATCTTCTCAACCCTGTCTCCTTGGTAATATAGAGTAGGTTTTAGAATAGACCCCTCTACAATTTATTTGTGTGCCCTTGAACATAGGAATAGGAACTGGCCTTAATCAAGAGAGATCTCTCAACTCGCAAGGTCCCCACACTTTGAGAGGTGTTCCATGTTGTGTGATCACACTGAGAGTCCTCAACCCTTCTGGTTGTAGACATTGAGGGGTGTTATGATTCTGCACTAATAATTTTAGCATGCCTGGTGGGACCCTGAGGTTAGATCTTCCATCTTTCCATGGTGTCTCATTATAACAGAAAATCATAACCCATCGTGTGACCACACTAATATTTTTGGCATGCCCGGTGGGACCAAGCGGTCTCCATCTTTATTGCAAGCAAGATTGATGTGCACTTGTGAGTTTTTTAGGTTCTAAGAAGCTATAAAATTACAACATCTGGTGACTCCGAAGAATCAAAATCTACTTGTTTCAACAGTCTAAGCTTGTCAAGTTCATGATAATAATACAAACAAGGTCAAGAACTAGAGAGGAGGAACTATCTGTCTATCTACACTTGTCCCTAGATACAAGGGGAACATGGAGAAGAGCCCAGAGGTCTCCATCTCCACCAAATAGAACTTTTTCAATACCTCTTGTTGGTAGGATCGTTCATTCAATCAACAAGGGTTTTTAGAATAATCAGGATGACACATCCAAATCCTTATGTAAATTTCATTGGTAGTAACCCACTTGCCCTCAATGCACAAAATCCAGTCCTAGTGGCAGCATTAAAGATCATCCCATATTTCACTAGAGAAAAATAGACTTCTCCTATTGACCACATTCAATATATTGTAAATGTCTGTAAAATTCATGAGATCACTAAGATGGACATTGTAGTCAAGTTTCTAGCCTCTTCACGCAAGGGTAAATCTTCATAATGCTTCAGGAGTCTAGCAGTAGGATCTATTCAAACTTGGGACCATCTGTACAGAGCTCTTCGTAATAAATTTAGAGAGAAGGGAGATAATTTATCCTTGTTGGAACAACAGACAATAGTCAAGAAGGCCCCTAGCGAGTAGTGTACATATTTCAAAGGACATGGGATAGGATTCCATTGGTTGTAAGGCCCACAAATGAAGGTGCTTTCTTATACTTTCTTAGAACTCTAAATTATGATATTGCTTTAACGATTCAATCAATGGGAGGTAGATCCTTACCTGCAACCTATAGAATTTCCATAAGAGCTAAAAATTACCTAATTCAGATTTGAAATATTGCTCCTAGGCAACCCATACCACTATACCTAGAACTTGGAGATCTAAGTACTAGTCAAACACCCACATTCACTCCTATACCTACTCCTAGGAATCAGAGTTTAGCTGAAGCCTCCACCTAACCCTCTAGCACCTAAAAATAGATTCAAGAAGTTATGAAACAATTATATAATCTAGGGAATGATCTAGTGAATATCAAAAGGTAGAAAGCTCAGAGTTTTAGGAAATACTAGCCTCAGAATCAGTATTAGGCTAGACCTCTGTATAAAAAAAAATAGGCCACTAGCTCAAGATGCAAATCGTAACAAAAATTAAAGACAACCTCAAGTTGTTAAGCCCTTCTGGTCATATGATCCAAACACATCTTCAACATTAAGGGCCATGGTTCCAACACAAAACAATATGGCAGAAGAATATGATTGGTGTTTCCCATGTAAGGAGCCCATAACTAATCAATTTGTTTTAATGGTGCACTAAACCAGGCCTTGATGGTACAGACCATTAGTGTGTCACAAGATTCTAGCCAAGAAGAAAATTAGTAGCAAGGAGTTCAACAAGAAGCATCTCCAAGTGAAACTACACTTATCAATTGGTAGGTTGAAGAATTTTGTGGGATGAATCAAACACCTTCTCAAAGTGTAGCTACCTTTACAAGGTCCAAGAAAAGGAATATTGGAGAGGGAAAATCACCAAACCTAGATAATCCTCAACCCTCCATTACCCCACAAGGTATTGGAACTCAGAATGCAACTCCCAATATGTAGAGTCAGTCCAAACCACCTTCCAAATGCACTCAGGAATTGCTTGTAACAACCCATGTGCAAGAGAAAAATGTACCAGGAAAATGGTAGCAAAAGGATAGCTCATTTAATATCATTAAATAAATGAAGAAGATAAATGTGATCATTTCAATGTGGGAGTCACTGGCCATTCCAGGATAGAGAGATCTGTTGCAGACTACTATTGCCAATTGGTCAAACTCAAATCATCCTCCTAACAAGCAAGAGAAAGTGCTTACCAATGCAGTCCAGCCTGGGGGAAATCATGGAGGAAAACAAGGTAAGAATCTAAAGCCCCCTCCATTCTATGTTTCATTGATCATTTGGGACAAATTGGTACATAATTGCATGATTGATTTGGGAGTAAGTAGCTCTGTAATGCCAAAACAAATAGCCAATAAACTAGGTCTTCAATACGGAGTCATCTCTAGGGGGGTAGTGTAATTGGATGCGATAACAGTGACAACTATTGGAGTCATCAAAGATTTAAGCCTCGCACTACATGCATGCCCTAATGTGATTGTATTGCAAAATGTATCAGTCATAGACTTGCCACCATATTTTGCATTGTGTTTGTCCAGGGCCTTCACTGCCAAAATTGGAGGCTATTTCTCTGCTAATTGATCACACATGCTTTTTAGAAGATTGTATGGAGCTAAGGCCACAATCATATTTGAGCCCATTAGAGAATACCATATTGAGTCTTATGTACCTAGCTTGATCAATGCCAATTGTTTAGCGTTTGATTAGGAGGATCTCCCAAACACTTGTGAAGTAGATACCAAGGTGGGGTGTATCCCATACTTGACCCTTGATGAGTGGATGAACAAGAGGCATTCTTTTTGCCCCTATAAGGAGATGGAGGAATCTGAGGTTGGAGTCCGTTTTCTGCACGAGGAGGACCACCCTCTTCTTGACATCATTAAGTCAGAACACAAATATGATAATGAAGTGTGGTAGTTATTCGTTGATGGCTCAAGAAGTAGGCAAGGAGCTGGAGGAGGAGCTATGCTTGTCTCACCCCAAGGTATGAAATACTACTCAGCTTTATGTTTCCAATTTTCCTATTCAAAAAACACAACAGAGTATGAGGCTTTGGTCCATGGGCTACAATGGGCAAGGAAAAGGAGTATAAAGAACTTGCAAGTGTTTGGTGACAGTGAACTAGTTGCTAATTAGGTACAAGGACAAAATGCTGCCAAGAATGACCTTTTAAAGAGCTATAAGAACTGGGTATGGAACCTCATCAAGGATTTCTAGGCATTCAACATCAATTCCATCCCGAGGAGGAAGAATGAAGGAACAGACAGAATGGCAGTGATTGGGGTAGCCTTTGACATTATGGAGAGTATCAAGAGTGAAAAATCTCAGCCCCATATCAATTTGGTTGTGAGGCTAGCCATCCTAGAAAACAACATAAGTTGGAAAGTCTTCGAAAATGATCAACAAATTGTCAACTTTCTACAATAAGAATTCGATTTCTCCTCCAGGAACAAAGAGATATTGGAGTAGCAGTATGGCAATCAAGTGGTGTAGCTAAGGACCAAAAAACTTCAAAAAGGTCTTGTCACTTTCGAATCAATCTTCAACCCAAATGACAAATTCTAGAAGGAGAAGGTGAATATTCAGGTAAAGGGTGAGGAGTTTAAAGCCATTTTCCATAGAAGAAGGAAAAACATTACAGAATTACAAGGTAAGCACTCAACAAGAAAAATATGAGTTTATTCAACTCTGTTAAGAATTCCTAGATGTTTTTTACCTGGACTTATAAATATTTAAGAGGTTTCAACCCAAATTTGGCACAACACACTATCGATATGGATCCATGAGCTAATCCTTTCAGACAGAAGCAAAGGCCAATAGATCATCACATTGAGGACTCTCATGAGGAAAGAGTCTAACAAGCTGATTGATGCCAACATCATCTTCCCTATCAAGCATTTGAGCTGGGTTACAAACCTGGTGCCTGTGAGGAAGAAAAATGAAGAAATCAGACTATGAGTGGACTTTCGCGATCTAAACAGAGCATCACTCAAGGACCACTATCCACTTCCATAAATGGAATAGATCTTACAGATTGTACCTAGTTCTGAGAGGCTTTCATTACTAGATGGATACTCAGGATATAACCAGATAATGGTAAAAGAGGAAGATCAATTCAAGACAACCTTCACCAGAAAATGGGGGCACCTATGCTTATAAGAAGATGCCATTTGGACTATCAAACACTGGAGTAACATTTCAGCCACCTATATGCATGGCATTCAAAGGCCTAATCAACAATATTGTCTTGGTGTATGTAGATGCCATCACTGTCTTCTCAAAGAATGTTGCAGACCATCTCTTCCATCTTAAACAGGTGTTTTAGAGGTGTATAAGGTTGAGAGTATGACTAAACCCAAAGAAGTGTGTTTTCTTGGCCCATGAGGGAAATTTTTTGGAACACATTGTCTCAAGAGAAGGGTTGACGATTGATCCTAAAAGGGTTGAAGCCATCCGGACACTTCCATTGCCACAACACAAAAAATATCTCCGAAGCTTCTTTGGGAGGATAAAATTTGTTCGAGGGTTTGTACCTAATTTCGCCACTCTTGTGAAGCCTTTAGCAATGATGTTAAAGAAGAGTCTTGCATTTAAATGGACCACAAAAGGAAAAGAGAGTTTTGAGGCCTTCAAGATCACAATATCAAAGGGTCCAAATTTTACTAACCTAGACTTCTCAAAAGACTTCATGTTATATGCTTTTGGAGGGTTAGACAGAATCTCAGCTATCTTGGTCTAGCCCAATGAGGAAGGTTCAGAACAACCAATAGCCCTCTTTAGTAAGAGTTTGTATGACTATGAGGTTAAATACTCTTTCATTGAAAAACATGTCCTTATTGTTATTAGAAGCTTGAAGAAATTTAGAAACTTGGTCTCAAATAATAAGATTCAATTGCTAGTATCTCATGTTGGTGTCAAGGATTTTCTCCTGGACAAGGACTTGAATGAGAAGAGAGCAGGTTGGATCACCTAGGTAATATAATATGACATTGAGATCAAGGTCACCAAACTGGTTAGAGGAAACGGTCCATGTGAACAACACACCTCTAAGCAATGGGATGAGTCAGAGGGTGGAAAAGAGGTTGTCCTATTTCTAGAAAATGATCAAGAGCAACAAGCTAATGATGCACCTATTACATGTTGGACCCAAGCCTTAGTGAATTACCTCCAAAGAGTTTTGTGCCCCCCAGAATGGAACAAAGCAAAGAGAAGATACTTCACACTACAAGCCATTCCATATGTGCTTGTTGGTGGTGTCTTATTTAAAAAGGATATCAATAGTGTTCTATTGAGGTGCATTGAGACAGGCCAAATTGAGAAAGTGTTGCATGAGTTGCATGATGGAGAGGCGGGAGGTCACTTTTCCCCCTCGAGTAATAGCTCTCGAGACCATGAAATCTGGTTATTATTGGCCTACAGTGTTCGTGGACTACTACTCATGGGTCAAGAAGTGTAAAAAAGTGTGTGTTCTTCATACGCAAGGAGAAGCTAGCAGCCCTGCCCCTTTATCCCATTTTAATGGATCATCCATTCATGTAGTGGGGACTAGACTTCATTGTGGTGATTAACCCAAATTCAAGCCAAGGCCACAAGTGGATAATTATTGCAACAGATTTTTTCACCAACTGGACTAAATATGTGCCACTAAAAGAAGAAAATGAATCCAACGTCTTGTATTTCTATGAAGGATACCAGGTTTGGATTCCCTGCCACTATTATATTAGATAATGTATTAGCATTCCTTAATAAAAGGATCACTGCGTGGGCTGTTAGGAATGGTGTGTACCTCAAGACTTCATCAAATTATTACCCTCAAGGTAATGGCCAAGCAGAGTCCAAAAACAAGAACCTATTAAGGATTATCAGGAGGAATCTTGATGAAAATCAGAGAATTTGGCATTCAACTCTCGAATCAACTCTATGGATTGATAGAATCACATCCAAAAGGTCCACATGAAGCTCCCCATATAAGCTTGTATATGGAAAAGAGGTAGTATTTCCCATCTCATTGGAGCTTTCCACTTTGAAGCTCATGAAATAATTGGATCTAGCCAAGTTTGAACCTATGACAGTCAGTTAAGCAGAGCTAATGAAATTAGGAGAGGTAAGAGAGCATGTAATGCAGGTCACGGAGAAAGATCAAACATCGATCAAGAAGACCTTTGATAAGAAAGCAGGAAAAAGGACCTTTCAAGAGGGGGACTTAGTTCTAAAATGAGATGTTGATCAGGAAAAACCAGGAAAGCATTCCAAGTTTGATGTCATTTGGAGTGGCCCCTACATGGTCACAAGATTTACAAGTAGCAATGCCTTCCAGCTGGTTAAGTTGGATGGCAAAGAATTGCAGATCCCAGTCAATGGGATCTACCTCAAACACTGCTACTAAAGGGAAAAATTTCTAGACATTGTAAAATATTAGCCTAGGTCTTTAATTTTCCTAAGTGTGTATGCACATTGTTTTGTTATAGTGTACGTTTTTATTTCCCTAAGTGTTGTGGCACGAGTTTTTTTTTCTCCAGGTTTGCATCGTTATACAGCTCGATGTGCCTCTCAGTAAATGAACCAAGCCCTTCAACATTTGCATCGAGGAGACCCATGGTCACCATGATAGTTGCTAATTTTAAAATGTAACAAATACAGAGAAAAAAAATTGAGTCTCGAAGGACCCATTTCCAAAAGATTCAGGGTTAGCTCTAGTTCCAATAATGTCCAAGTAGCTCAGGCATCAGATTTTAAAAGTTTAGATCAAATCACGCTATCAAGTAAGACTCCATGCCCAATGGATTCTTCAAGGAAGCTGATCCCTTCATCTAGAAAGCATATTTCCCCTATGAGTTGTCAAATTGTTATCCAAAATAAGCTCATGCTTATTTTTGGTTAACTGCACCCTTTTTTCCTCTTTTAAGTGCTTCAATCCACTTTTTCAGATATTCTAAGCACTTAATGCTTTCTAAAATCATCTTCATCAGGTGGAAAATTTCTTCCCCTTTCCAAAAATATAAAGAAGTCCTTCTAACTCCTCATATTTAGCAAGTTACGAGCTAGCAGGGCTTGGAAGGTATTTTTGCCCAAAAGCGGGGCCCACGGGAGTTTTGAAGGATTTTTTCCAAATGCGGAGAGGCGGGGCAGTGGGAGATTTTGAGACTTATCGCCCAAATAGAAAATGCGGGCCGACAGGCCCGAAGAGGAAAATTTTCCCAAATAAATTTTAGACTGGCGGGTCTGCGAAGAGTTTTGGAACTTTTGTGCTTTTTGCAAATAGGGCACAAAGTGAATTTTGGGCATGCAAGCCCATGGGGATCTTAAAGTAAAATGAAGAAAAATTCCTATAGCACGCAAAGGGACATGTGGCCCAGGTAAAATTTTAGTGGCGAATATTCATAATATGACAGATATTGACGCATAGCAGACACATGACAAAGAGTTTGTTGACACGCGACATGGAGATTTTTTTCATGTGAAAGCAGAGGGCAAAGGCTGTAGACGCGCGATGGGATATTTTCTATCACACGTCAAAAAAATGTATTGACGGATAGTTGACGCGTGACACTGACCGATAGCTGACATGCGACAAGGACATACTACATATATTGACGCATAGCAGATGCATGACAAAGAGTTTGTTGATGTATGACACGGAGATTTTTTTGATGTGAAAGCAGAGGTCGGAGGGCTACAAACGTGCGATACGAGATTTGTTGTCGCTCGTCAAAAAAATGCATTGATGTGCATCAATAGACCTCATTGACACACGTCAACAACCTTGTTGACATGCATCAATGAGGTCTGTTGACGCGCATCAATGCATTTTTTTGACACGTGACAGCAAATCTCCCATCGCGCGTCTGCAGCTTTCTGTCACACCACTTGAAAATCAGGCAAAAAAATTTCATACAACCCCCCAAAAATTCACCTTCCCGCGAAACCATTTCTAGGGATATTCGCTAGGTATTTTCCACCTCCGATTTCCTAGAGGTCTCTTTAAATGAACCCTGATGTGGCCATGTTGAAAAGTCAAAGTGGGTCCGTGGGTTGTTTAAGACAGTTTGAACGTTTTGCCCCAAGAAGGTGTAAGGTGGAAAAATGAGCCGCACCTTCGTTGATGCCCAAGGAGCCACGTGTCGAGCCTCAATTTCATGTGGGCCAGCGGGCCTTGGAGTGAAGTTTCTCCCAAATGGAAAATGCGGACCGTCGGGCCTGAAAATGATTTTTTGCCAAAAGTGAATTGCAGGGCTGCAGGGCAATTTTTGCATTTTGTATTTTTGGTGCGAAAAGACACAAACTGAGTTTCGAGCCCGTGGATCCATGCTGCTAACTAATTTTTGCAATTTTTGTACAAACCCGACTCAGATATTCAAATGGACATATCTTTCAACCTGGTGCCTGAAATTCAACAAATTTGACACCGTTGGAAAGGTCTCGACCTTGCCTATGTCCTGGAAACCTGAAAAATTTAATTTCAAAGAGGTTTGGTGCATGAAAACTTGGGAAGAATCTTCATGCCATTAAAATGTAATCTTATTGTCCCCAATAACCATATCAGATTTGATTTGATCTATCACTCTCCCTTCTTCAACCTGCCGAGTAGACACAAAGCAACATACATGACATATTTGGGGTGGATTTGTAGAGGCATTGATGGCCAGTAGTTGAGCTTCAAATTATTTTTCCCACCTCTCTCTCCTTCTTCTCTTTGTGCTTAATCTATAAAATAAGGGGCGGGGCTCATTGTAAAGGGTTAGAAATTTTGTGTTTTGCACCGTCCCTTCTCCTCTGGTCTGTAGACGATTTCATGGAGCCCTAACCTCCCCATTCAAGTTGTAATGCTATGTTTTTCATCTTGGCCACTATAATGTATTGTATCGACTTTGGAGCAATAATATATGTCTTTAGATGATTCTTGACCCTCTCATGTGTTTCATTATGGCCTTCTTATCTCTCATTATAGTTTGGTTACCTATGCATGGTGTTTGTATTGCATTTTTGTGGTCTGTGTTAAATTGCAAAACGAGTGTCTAACATTCCTTTTTTGCATCACCTTGTTCACTTAGGTTTATATTTTTTATCCTCTGAACCTGATCTCCTTGGTAAGATAGAGTAGGTTTTAGAATAGATCCTTTACAATTTATTTGTATGCACATGAACAGAGGAATAGGAACTGACCTTAATCCTGAGAGATCTCTCAACTCGTAAGGTCCCACACTTTGAGAGATGCTCCATGTTGTGCGGTCATACTGAGAGTCTCAACCCATCTGGATGGGGACATTCGTGGGGTGCTATGATTCTGCACTAATAGAGAGTTTACCCTATTCAGGTTATGAGAAAATTTGCACCAATTTGTTTTCTTAGATGTAATTATTCAAAGGTTCTGTATAGAAACACACACATAGATATAGATATTTAAGTCAGTCTGAGGAAATGCGGCCAATATATATATATATATATATATATATATATATATATATATATATTGGGTTGTATATTAGTTTAGCCCATCCTGTGTGAAAATGGTCGCTCCGTATAATGTTTGGGACTGTGCATAACAGACAAGGCATTGTTTTTATATTGTTGGCGCTAGTGTGATATTTGAGAGAGGGGTTATATTACGGGGGGAGGGGGGGAGCTCCCACCCAAATCTTATTAATTAAAAGTGTTAGGGTGGGGGCAGAACCCTAGCCCCCTTATTTGTTTTATCAAAAATACCATTTCCGCGTAGGCCATTTTTCCAAACAAAACTTAAATCTTATAGTTGTTTTATTATTATTTATTTAACTAATACATAGCTGATTCATAAGGTTTTTCAATATTAGATAATTTTATATTATATATATTTATATAAAGATGATATAATATACATAAAATATTTTCATTAAAACGTATAATATAATTTGTATAATTTTCCCTTTATAAAATTTTATAAAGTTAGGATACAACACAACCTAAATCACTCCATTTTACTTTTTAATTTGAAGAGAAACAAAGTATAACATACTTAAATGAAACTTCTCCCTTATCCTTTTAATTTCATGTTTACCAACAATACTAAAAAGGGAAATCAACATATAATTTTCATGCAACGACACCATTATTTTAAAACTGATTCCATAATACAAATTTTGAGTTAAAATGTATATTTGAAATGAGAATTTTTCTTTCAATAAATTTCCAACAAAAATTTACAAGAACTCTCCTTTTTAAAATGCCATATTTACAAGGGCTTCCACTCTAAGTGGAAACAACATGGCAAAACTAATAACATAGGAATGCTTCCATGGGCTCAAATACACAAGTCTTCATATAAAATTCATCTTCCAATTTCATAGCTTAAACTTGTCACTCTTCCATCTCTTCAAATTTGAATCACAATACAAAGAAAGGGGAGTAGGTGTTGCTCTCCACCCACCTTTAATACAATAAAAGGAGAACTCATCCTTATTATTGGTTCTCGAGCCCCAACTATAGAACAATAAGATGTGTTTGCAAATTTTAAAACTTCACAAATAATGGCTTCCACAAAATACACAAATACATATTTTCAGTGCCCATGCAATATTTCAACACTCAATCAATTTTTCAAGCAAGTTCAACAAGAGTAGCACTACAACAAAGAAGCACTTTTTACGACAAATATTCTACAAAATTTCCTCAATTTGGTATAATTGTAGAATAATTATGGCATCTCTATGATAATCTACTTATTGAATTTTGTAATTATTGTGGATTTTATATAGTATATTTATATTGTCAATAATTTGTAGAAAACTCACATCTCCAAACCTTCATTATAGACATTCCACATTCTTTAGAAAATAATATTAGATTTTATTGTAAACATTACCCATCACACCTATACTTGCACAACATATTTTATTAAGGTTGATATTAAATTATATTATCGTGGATATGCAATACTAAACAATATAGTTTTTTAAACATTTAAGAAGATTATATATATATATATAGACACACACAACAATTAAGTTTATTTTTTATTTTTCTATTTTTAGGTATTGTAGAAGTTCCACAATAAATGTAGACGATTTACATCTCCAATCCTTTTTTATAGAAAATTCAGATTCTCTCTTTATATATATTTGACATATTCAAATAGCAAATAATTCACAATTTATTTTTTTCTTATAATATTTTAAGAAGAATTTATAAAAATTATTTAGATAAATTACTATATATCATGAAAATACAATAATTTATATTATTTTGTGACGAGTCAATTTTTTTCAAAAACAACCCCAATATTTTACAATTCACATTGCAAATCAAAGTTAATGTGTGTATCTTTCCAGCACATACAAAATGTTGATTTCCGTTTGACCAAATCTCATTCACCACTTGTCAGAATTTCACCCCCATATATGGTTTGCATGCATTTAAATGTCTACTCAATCTTTTATTATCATAGCTCAAGTTCAAAATTTTTATGAGGTCACTTGAATGTTAACCAATCTATTTGTAGACCTTGTGCATCCAGCTTGTATTGGGTTCATGCATTCAATTTTTGGTAGTTCTCAGTGAATAGTTTGCAATGGGGTCGACATAACAGTCAAATATCGACACTTCACGCTATGCATGGTGCTTAACATATTTCCATTCGGTGATCAATTACGTATGGTAGACTTGCTGGAGACGTATGGACCTATATCCTCCCCAACATCTAATTTGTGGATACATATGGGGATAATAGATCATTTGTGTTTTTAGTTTCGAATTCCATTAAATATTGAAGATTCGAACAAAGGACATGATCGCTGGGCCAAATTTCTATGATTTTGAGGTATAATGGACGCGGAAGAAACACTTACGGGGACATCGGTTTGATCCCCACCACTAGAGATTAGAAGAGATTCACTTACCAGACGTTGTTTTGATACACCGCCAACTGGTTGATTTTGGTATCTTGAAGGTTGATATGGAAATAAAGATGGCTCCATTGATGAGTTTTGGGCCTCTTCCATGGATCCTGAAGGTTTAGTTGGAGGTGGCTCAGAATTGTTAACATTAGATCTTTTCCTCGCAACAGCTGCAACACTTGTCCATGGAGACTGAGGCAACAAACAATATGAACAAGGAACGACATTAATTCTTCGTAGTTAAAACTTGAGGATTATTTGATGCACATCACGATAGATGCACATTTAGCTTTACTTAGGAGGCCCGATCTCTTCGACATAAGTCTATTCAGGAATTAATTTGTTCTAGTTAATGTATGCTAAAGAAATAAATATAATCCCTGGTATGCAGCATGGAGAAAGAAATCTGATACCTCTAATGGGGAATGAAAAAATAAATATTTTATTTGTTTGTAATAGGTATATATTTGGATTTGGGTTGATATATTCTTTGTTAAACGTAATACGAAGACTAGTTTTTAGTACCTGCCGCGCAGGATACTAATGTAATCGTCTTTTGCTATTAATTCATTAGTAATCGCCGGGGAGCCAACATATTGCAATGTTTGTAGAAATTTTTGTTTTAATTATTGCTTTCCTAATGTCCGTGTTTGTAATCTCTTGTAGGTGATTGGCTGAAGTTTTGGTCCCCATTGCCGGAGTTTATTGTAAGCGCGGCAGGTATGCCCTGTTTTGAAAAAGTTTTCTGTGGCAGAGGTGTTATCTGGTTTTTCCTATTGGCTACTCCTGCGGGCACTGCTGCAGCAACCACGTGAGGCAAGCTGGTGGCCGACCTGGTTTTTCCTATTTGCTGCTCCTGCGGCCGCTGCTACAGCAACCACGTGCCTTCCTCCATGCAGCAGCTTGCTGTACAAGTCGCTAGCCGACCGCACAAGGGTTTTGCTCCTCCCTGTTATGGAAACTTCAGGCTATTGCTCTTGAAAGTATTTAAATATTTCACTGTTAAGCAGTGTAGTGGATTGATGCACATGGACATGACCTGGCACAAATCAAGGAATTCAAGCAAAGGTATAATTTATGCCCTTCCAATTTTTTGACACTTAAAATAGTCTTACTTGTTTTCCCTCTTCTGTTTCTTTATTCATTTCTTTCTTCTTGAAATCCCTGGGATTAAACTGGATTTGGTCTGATAGTTATTAAGAAGGCCTCTCTCTACGATTGCCTTAGAAATATAGACTGGTCTTGCTCAATGCATGTCTGATTAGGGCACACTTAACAATCCCCAAAAAATTTCATAACTTAGATCTAGTTAGAATAGTACAGAATACCTGAGCATTTATATTCTAAAAAAAATTGATGGATATCATACATTTTCTGGTTGTAATCCAATAACAAGTTGTTTGGGTCAAATAGTCGGACCGCCATACTTGAGCAACCTGCCTACCAGGGATTTCTCATTATTTACAAGCATAAAGATCTTTACAATGCTCTAGGTAATGCGTTTCCATCTAAATTGTGCCACTTGTCTTGGAAAGAGAATACGATTTGCCTTGTATGAGATTCAAACCTGTGACTTTTCTTCTGTAGACACAATCACTTTAGCAATGGGATCATCAATTGCACCACGCATGCAAGGGGTTACCACATCACCATTCTTAGTCCCTTCCTCTGGGATAAAAGATTTACTGGATAAAGTGGCTTTGCTTCTGCTATGAAAAAGAAATAATTTGTTAGATAAAGTGCCTTGGCATTCTAGGTATAAATATTGCAAGGGCCTTCATTGATTGGATACCATGCTCAGCTATTTTGTCATGCCCTAGAGTAAGTTTCAAACTCGTTGAATGCTGAAATTACCAAGCACTTTGTGTATCTCTTTGGGTATTGTTATAGATAGTCATATCTCTTACCAAATCCTAGGTGCAAAAACTGCATGATAATTTCAGATGCCTCCTAATCTCATTTGATCCTGTGTCTGAGTGTGAACCTGTACAATGCAGGACAGGAATACATCATCCTTCACTCAAATTTAAATTTATTTCTTTCTAACTACTGTGCATCGTACACTTCAAATTGATTTTGAGGACATTATTTTCAGTCTTGGAAGTGGTTTATGGCAAAATACTTAATAAGGCAAGCTTAAAAAACAATTTGAAATGAGTTAAAATTTTCCAAGTCAGTGTTTCAATTCACAACGGCTCCTAGTAGTTATTTCATCCAAAATTCCAGCATTGTCAACATTTTCGTCAATGCTTTCCACCATATCTATACCATCAACATGAAGGTCCTGTATTTTCAAAAAAGAGAAACCAAGATATAGGCACCTGCAATCGATTCTCTTAGTTTTAAAAAAATAATGAAAATAATGTAAAGAAACACACTGATAAAATACTCTGAGAAATAAGGCACATAGATGCAATTTGAGGCTCCTTTGGCGGTGATTAAGGGCTTCCCTCTGCTCATATTCAGTAGCATCTACCTCGCTCAAGTACTGCAGCTGAAATGGCTTCAGAAGAATATATTGTGTGATGTAATTTTTAAGGTATGATTTTTATCAAAATTCACATATTGATTGGGATATGCGGGAAATGGAGCTCAAAGAACTTATGGTCACTTATTACTATGAAAGCGTATCTCTTACACAGGTAGGACTGGACGTATGCACATATTGTCACACTCTCTACTTGCTATGCTTGACCAGCAGTTAAAGACGACAAAACTGAAACAAATAATGCAACTGTCACTATAAAACCTTATGAAAAGAGAATAAAAAGATCACATCATCAACAAAAAGAAGCATATAAATCAGAACGTGTTGCACTTTTAGAACTAAGAAAGGGAAAGGTCAGAAGCAGAAAATGAGTCCACTCTATAGTTGTCTATTCTGAAACTTTTGAGTGTGATTGTATTGCAACTGCTATTCATTGCACTAATCAAGAATTTTATCAAACAGTTCATGTGCCTTGTCTATGCTTCCACATTTTGCATACATGTCTAGCAGGCAGTTGAACATACATCGCCTTTCGTGCAAATGATGGTAGAGACTTCCATTAGGTATGAAATCTGACAGAATCAGCTGCATAGTTGAATACCGATAATATCCTTGTAATGCAACAAGATTAGGATGCCGAAGGTTACCAAGATGGCCAATCTCCTCTTCAAATTCTTCTTGGACTTTGATTCTGCCTAATATTTCCAGCTTCTTTACAGCAATGGTTAGTCCTCCATCAAAAGATGCTTTGTATACAATGCCAATAGCACCACCTCCTATCAAGCATTTCTTGTCAAGCAGAGCCTTAGTCCCTGCCTCCCAGTCTTCATATTTCGATGGCAGGCTTTTGCTGAAGAGAACAAGCTTGCCAATGATCAGATTAGAATCTGGAGAAGGTGGTGTGCTCTCATAAACAAGCAATTCAGTCTTTTTTCTTCTAAGGGCTCTTATATTCATCAATGTAATTAGGCATACACCTACAACAATAACTGCAGCATATATAGATAGAGGGAGTGCCTATATATAGATATCTGAGTGTAGCCTTGTTCTTTTAGCTGCAAAAGGACTTGGTGCCATGGTCATTTATCATTCATTTATACATAGAAATAATAATTGCCTTTCATTTTCTTTAAAGATTTTGTGAAACATTTGTTATTTTTGAACCCTTTCTAGGAGTTTTAAGTATGCTTTTTAATGCAAATAACTATTTGAAACAGCTAAGATTTAGTGAAGGCTAAAAATAGTACTGGCTCAGCATTTCTTCTTCGTTTTGAATCCGCGTCAGGTGAAATGAGCCTATAACAGATTTTCAATTGCCTCCATTCTTATATTCTATTGTTGAACCAGCTTGACAAAAAGGGCAATAAATTCATTCATGTCTGCAATGATTAAATCCACTTGCAAATTTTGGATACCATACATAAAAAATGAGTGAATCTAGATGTACACTTTGGATACTATACATGCCTATGTAGTCAGCCAAGGCCTTGACGATTTTGTCAATGGTCTTCACCGGTTTTGATGCTCATCACTACTGCCCCAAACCCTCTTCCGGAGACCATTGACAGCAGTAATGGCACTTTACTAACTGAATATGTATATATGTCTGAATAGACATTGTTTCCTAGGAATTGTTTTGCTTCCCCATATAAATTCCAAGCACTGGTATTACTGTAGAAAGTGCTCTACAATCCAGAATGGATTCCAAATTTTAGTACAATTTCTACACATGTAACCTAAGTACATTTCAATCTAATTAATCTGAATTATATACATTACACTATTGTAGTTATGGAATTGGACGCTCTTCTCTGCACGACTTCCCTAGCGTTAGCTACAAGTCAAATTTAATCGCACTTGGCTAGAGTAGCCAGAGAATCAGTCCGTGTTCTTCTCAGACCTTCCCCAGGCTCATCTACAAATCTAATTTATGAACTTCCCCAGGCTTGCATCCAGGTCTAATTCTAAGTGCATTTGTATGCTATTGATCTAGTTTAAATGCCATAGTTAGAAAATCAAACTACGTTCTTCTCAAAACTGCCCCAGGGATATTTAGGAATGTAATTTAAGCACATTTGACCAGTATAGCTCTAGAATGTCTCTGTTCTTATCCAAAGCTGGGCGTCATCTACAAATCTAGTATAAGAGCTTCTCTAGGGTCATTTGCAAGCATGCATTTGGATGTAATTAGTCATACATAAATTAAATGCATTTATCTAGTGAGTGATCTATATTTCTTCTCCAGACAACCCCAGGGTTATCTACAATTCTAATTCAAGTGCAATTGGATATGAACATTTAATTTAAAAACACTTGGTTAGTTTAGCTAAGGAATCAGTCTTTGTTCTAAACAGAAGTTACCCAGGATACCCAGAGTCAGTGCATTTGGATGCAATTAGTCCAAAAGTATAGTTATACAGAAGGCATCTCTCTGCGTAAAGTGGCTTTGCTTCTGCTATGAATAAGAACTAATTTGTTAGATAAAGTGCCTTGCCATTTTAGGTATAATTATAACGCATTTTGAAAACCACCATTTTGGCACACGCAGCGACTATGCTGACAAAGATTGTGGAATTTGGCTTCACATCTGCCAATTGCAATTGCATGAATGTTTCTAGCTAATTATAAGAGGCATTCTTTCGACTGCATCTTTGAGTAATGCTTTCATCTTTGGATTCCATGATCTTACTAGTCATGCCAGGCCTACATTTTTTATAAAGAATATATAGCTAATTCGCCACTGGTATGACTTTGCTGACTTGAATTGCTAGATGCAGGCCTTTCCTATAAATAAATGCTGCGAGTTCTGCTCTCAACGACACCTCCTGCAAATAAATTGTAAATCTCCAAATTAACCTCTAATGGTCATTTATCATTCATTTATACATAGAAATAATAATTGCCTTTCATTTGCTTTAAAGATTTTGTGAAACATTTGTTATTTTTGAACCCTTTCTAGGAGTTTTAAGTATGCTTTTTAATGCAAATAACTATTTGAAATAGCTAAGATTTAGTGAAGGCTAAAAATAGTACTGGCTCAGCATTTCTTGCTCTTTTTGAATCCGCGTCAGGCGAAATGAGGCTATAACAGAGTTTCAATTGTCTCCATTCTTATATTCTATTGTTGAACCAGCTTGACAAAAAGGGCAATAAATTCATTCATGTCTGCAATGGTTAAATCCACTTGCAAATTTTGGATACCATACATAAAAAATGAGTGAATCTAGATGTACACTTTGGATACTATACATGCCTATGTAGTCAGCCAAGGCCTTGACGATTTTGTTAATGGTCTTCACTGGTTTTGATGCTCATCACTACTGCCCCAAACCCTCTTCCGGAGACCATTGACAGCAGTAATGGCACTTTACTAACTGAATATGTATATATGTCTGAATAGACATTGTTTCCTGGGAATTTTTTTGCTTCCCCATATAAATTCCAAGCACTGGTATTACTGTAGAAAGTGCTCTACAATCCAGAATGGATTCCAAATTTCAGTACAATTTCTACACATGTAACCTAAGTACATTCCAATCTAATTAATCTGAATTATATACATTACACTAGTGTAGTTAGGGAATTGGACGCTCTTCTCTGCATGACTTCCCTAGCGTTAGCTACAAGTCAAATTTAATCGCACTTGGCTAGAGTAGCCAGAGAATCAGTCCGTGTTCTTCTCAGACCTTCCCCAGGCTCATCTACAAATCTAATTTATGAACTTCCCCAGGCTTGCATCCAGGTCTAATTCTAAGTGCATTTGTATGCTATTGATCTAATTTAAATGCCATAGTTAGAAAATCAAACTAAGTTCTTCTCAAAACTGCCCCAGGGATATTTAGGAATGTAATTTAAGCACATTTGGCCAGTATAGCTCTACAATGTCTCTGTTCTTATCCAAAGCTGGGCGTCATCTACAAATCTAGTATAAGAGCTTCTCTAGGGTCATTTGCAAGCATGCATTTGGATGTAATTAGTCATACATAAATTAAATGCATTTATCTAGTGAGTGATCTATATTTCTTCTCCAGACAACCCCAGGCTTATCTACAATTCTAATTCAAGTGCAATTGGCTGTGAACATTTAATTTAAAAACACTTGGTTATTTTAGCTAAGGAATCAGTCTTTGTTCTAAACATAAGTTACCCAGGATACCCAGAGTCAGTGCATTTGGATGCAATTAGTCCAAAAGTATAGTTATACAGAAGGCATCTCTCTGCGCAAAGTGGCTTTGCTTCTGCTATGAAAAAGAACTAATTTGTTAGATAAAGTGCCTTGGCATTTTAGATATAAATATTGCAAGGGCGTTGTTAACATCTTACAAGGACACTACAGTTCAGTAAATCATTGATTGGATACCATGCTCAGCTGTTTTGTCATGCCCTAGGGTAAGTTTCAAACCCATTGACTGCTGAAATGACCAAGCACTTTGTGTATCTCTTTGGGTATTATTATAGATAGTCATATCTCTTACCAGATCCTTGGCGCAAAAACTGCATGATGATTTCAGATGCCTCCTAATCTCATTTGACCCTGTGTCTCAGTGTGAACCTGCTACAATGCAGGACAGGAATACATCATCCTTCACTCAAATTTAAATTTCTTTCTTTCTAACTACTGTGCATTGTACACTTCAAATTGATTTTGAGGACATTCTTTTCAGTGTTGGAAGTGGTTTATTGCATAATACTTAATAAGGCAAGCTTAAAAATGCAATTTGAAATGACTTAAAATTTTCCAAGTCAGTGTTCATCCATTCATGTTTCAACCTTTATTCATATCATTTCCTCTGCTACCACATTGCCATTTCAACCATTCTCTTGGCCATTTTCAATCATATCCCAATTCATAATCCACCTAAGAGGACCCTAAACAAGAGATAAAATGATTAAAATCATGCAATTAACTTAGACTTTATAGACCTGAAATAATAACTCACAAATATCTAAGGCCAAATTAAGATTTGAAAAAGTTACATATAATTTGGAGAAAGTGACCACTAGTAAGATCTCTAAAGATGACTAGGACACTATCATGTAAAAAATAAGAGGATGTTATGTCCAATACCAAGAAGATAAATAGCACCAACAAAGATTCAACAATTTTCCTCTATGAGATGGAGCTAGTGGCTGAACTAGTGTTTACTGTGAAATGTGCAAAAATAATTATGACAATGTAATAGAAAGAATGAAAGGAGAATTGTCACATCCAAAATTCTAGCATTGTCAACATTTTCGTCAATGCTTTCCACCATATCTATACCATCAACATGAAGGTCCTGTATTTTCAAAAAAGAGAAACCAAGATATAGGCACCTGCAATTGATTCTCTTAGTTTTAAAAAAATAATGAAAATAATGTAAAGAAACACACTGATAAAATACTCTGAGAAATAAGGCACATAGATGCAATTTGAGGCTCCTTTGGCGGTGATTAAGGGCTTCCTTCTGCTCATATTCAGTAGCATCTACCTCACTCAAGTACTGGAGCTGAAATGGCTTCGGAAGAATATACTGTCTAATGTAATTTTTAAGGTATGATTGTTATCAAAATTCACATATTGATTGGGATATGCGGGAAATGGAGCTCAAAGAACTTATGGTCACTTATTACTATCAAAGCGTATCTCTTACACATTTAAGATTCTGCATTCAAAACTATTAGCATTATATTTTGCAGGAAATTTCTACTATCAAGACGCTTCCATTTGGCAAAAAAAATCATAATATTTTTTTGAGCTTGATGATGCAAAATTCCTGCCTTCTTTTCTAGTGTCTGCTCAAAGTACCCGACCAGAAAAGCCCACACCTTGCATTTTGAGGTTCAAGCTCAATTTCTTCCCTTTTGGTTGACATTATTTTCTTATTTACTGTGTCATATTCAGGTACAATCATCGAAACATTTGCGGTTGCTATTACATTCACATTGGCAATCAGATCATAAGAATCGCCTGATCTTAAAGGTTAGTAGTTTTGCAATTTGCTACACACCTGTATATGCTTTTCCACAACAATTTGTAGTAAGCACAATTATCAATCTGATACTTTCTCCGTTATTTAATAAAGCTATTACGCCGGCCAATCGTTCTTTACCCAACATACAAATCCAATTGTTGGTTTTCAGTTTGTAATACACACAACAAAAAAAACAGTGAATGCTAATATCCTAAAAACCCTAGCAATTTGATATACCCATTTGACTATTGAATGAATCAATAAAATGTAAAATACCTCTGTGGCTATTTTTCTCGCTACAAATTGTTGTGGAAAAGCATATGCAGGTGTATAGAAAATTGCAAAACTACTAACCTTTAAGATGAGGCAATTCTTATGGCCTGATTGCCAATGTTAACGTAACAGCAACTGACCGTTTTGAAGATGGTACCTGAATATGACACAACAAATAAGAAAATGACATTAACCTATTGGTACATTAACAATAACGCGTAAAATGTACACCATGAATAGAAAACTATCTATATTTTAAAACAATTGAGGCAGATGTCAGTTTTCCCACGCCGTGTGTTATAGGCTATTTCTATATCTAGAACAATGGTTTACTTGATATTATTAGTACCTGCCGCGCAGGATACTAATGTTTTCGCATGTTGCTATTAGTTTGTTTTGGTGTGCAGTTCAATATTCATATCCTAATGTTTTGGTAAAAATTTACTTAACTATTGCTAGCGGAAGGTAAATTTTCGAATTCCCTCGTCGATGATTGGTTGATTCCTGTTCTCTCATTGTGCGATTTCCCTCCACCGTCTACCGCAGATATGACCTGGTTTAATAAAGTTTTCTTTGCCTCTTTTATTTTGACATGTAGCTAAGGTATTTTCTGTAATTCTTTCCCTACTGGTCGTCGCAGCGGCCGCTGCTATTCTGCTATGAGATTCACACCTAGCCTCCTGCATGCAGCAATCTCTGTACATGGCAGTATCCAAGAGAAGAAGGATTTGTTTTTACTATATCAGACATTTGCTGCGGGGCCATGCAGATTTGGAGATATCATTTTTATTTTGTTTTGAATCTGTCCACAAAGGCGTCTATGACTGTGGAAGATGTGAGTACGCTGAGGCAGGGTTCTCTTCTTGTTTTCTTTTCATTTCCTGTTTTCATGGTTGTGTTCAATTGCTGGTAGGTTTTTGTTGTTTTCCTCTGTTGTGCGGTGAAATTGCAGCGCTTGTATGGATCTCTGACCCCCATCGAGTCAGTAAAGAGGCTTCATTTTGTTGAATGTCCAGCCACAAAATGTTCTGTCCTCTTTGTCCCCTCCAAATCTCCGTTTGTTTTTTTGCTCTGCATCTGTCAAAATAGGCAAATTACCATTTTTGGGGGAGTTTTAAAAGGCAGATTTGTTGTTTTTAGTCTGCGGCCAAGTCATATTTGCCCATGTTCTATGATGAAGTCAATAAACTAATCAACACAAATGACTAAGAGTAATTTCTGGAAATAGATATGCATTGATTAGTACGTGCCGCGCAGGATCCACTAGAGATGTCCTTAACATTGCTATGATTCAGTATCCAAAATTAGACTAGACATGCGAACGCATGCGGGACTTGAGTCAAGCAGTTGCTACCAAAAAAGAGTAATGTTACAAGGATTTAGTCCACCGGGACTATTTCTTTTAATGTTGCAGAATTCCTTGTCTACATTGCTTGGTAGTATTGTCAAATTTAGTCGCATCTTTGCTTTCAATGTTGTCAGCAGATTATCTGCCCTCATGTAAAAACGAATTTTATTGTTACATGTGCTATAGATAATAACATACTCCTGTATTCTACTTGAGTTTCCTTCGGTGGATGCTATGTCTACGCGGTGGATAACCCGATTCCTGCATCTTAAATAGTGCCCTTCAGATCTTAGGCCTGCTGCACTTGACTCCAGCTACTAACAATTGTATGAGTATAGTATTATACACTTGTCCCTTCCACACACACTTCTCATGTATTGTCATGGACATGCCCTGCTTTCTTCTATGTCTGATCATAAACCATTGTTCTAGATATACAAATAGCCTATAACACACGGCCTGGGAAAAACTGACATCTGCCTCAATTGTTTTAAAATATAGATATTTTTCTATTCATAGTGTACATTTTACGCATTATTGTTAATGTACCAATACGTTAATGTCATTTTCTTATTTGCTGTGTCATATTCAGGTACCATTTTCAAAACGTTTAGTTGCTGTTACATTAACATTCGCAATCAGACCATAAGAATCGCCTCATCTTAAAGGTTAGTAGTTTTGCAATTTTCTATACACCTACATATGCTTTTCCACAACAATTTGTAGTGAGAAAAATAGCCACAGAGGTATTTTACATTTTATTGATTCGTTCGATAGTCAAATGGGTATATCAAATTGCTAGGGTTTTTAGGATATTAGCAAACTGAAAACCAAGAATTGGACTTGTATCTGCCGTTGGATTCAGTACTGTTTTAACGCTACTTGCATTTCCATTTGCATTTGGATTGAGTAAATGTTCAGATATATTTTACATTGTTTGTAGGTTGTGTTCAGACGGGGTTCCATACTCCCTTGGCCTCCATCGCTTTGACAATGATTTGACAATCAAACTCAATGATGTCATAGTTTAGAGTTAGTTGCATTCTTCTCATTAAGGTTGTGGCTTCAGATGATCTAATCTGCAAGGGCTACTATGCACATGTTTTGGACTTTTGCCGTTAAATTCTTTTGATATTTGGATATGCTTTGTATGTTCTACAAAGAACGTTCATATGCATTTGCATTTGGACCCAGAAACTTACCATTCATGTTTCTTGCTTTTGCCATTGACAGCTTTTTAGAATCGTATATGTTTGTTTGTGGTTCAAACTTAGAACAAAATTTGCATATGCATAGCATTTGGACCTGGAAAATATGATTTCACATTATTTGTTAATATTTTGGTGTTTTCAGTGTTGAACGATTTTGACAGTTGTTATTCTCATATGTTCTACAAACATAAAACTGATAATTGGACTTTTTTGTGGATATGGTTTTTCAAAAAACTTTGTTAATCTGTGCAATTTTCTGACAGTTTGGTAACATTTATAATTACTGTTCTATATTAAATGATTCAATTCAATTTTCTTGTTAAGAATTCCGATGCTGCTCCTGAAGAGCAATTGTTTAACTTTCACTATTTTGTTTAGGTTTCTTTCCTTATATTCGGAAAATAACAATGTTCAATAATTCCATAATTCTGAAAACCTGTTTGTTGCATATGGTGGAATACCATGACTACCTTGTAAGAATAACCATGTCTTCTGTATACTGTAATAATTGTATTCCATGAGAAACTGTCTTCTTCTTTTACTTGCTCAAACTCTTTACTGGCATCTATTAAAACTTTGACATACATTTAAATCTGTTTTTTACAAAAAGTTGTATCTAGCAAATGCCATTTAATCACGTGTGCCCAATGAAAGAGTGGAGTGTTTTTCCTTGTGAAACCATGGTCATGAAAATACAGCCCTGCAGTAATTGCAAATATGTAATCTTCATTTCAAAGACTGCCTGATGTAGTTGCAAGTACCATAGTAGATGTCTATACAGAACATGGAAGCATATCTAATGCATATGAATTGTTCAGAGGATAGGAAAAAGGTTTTAAGAACTTGAAACTGTGTCTGTATATCTTCTTGATTTCACATGATTACTAATTTGAGGACATTGTTGTTGCAAATGATATGTTTTTTTGGACACAGGTATCAAATTCCCATAACAGCCCAACAAAACTGTAAGAAAATCACATTACTTTTACGGTTACATTTGTAAAGGTATGTAATATCATCTACAATATCTTCTCAATTTGATGTGATCTGATACAATTCATGTACATTTGAATTTTATAAAAGATTACGTTTCCTACTGTAGCTGTTCAATTTAAGGTTACATAACTCGTTACAAAAATGGGTAAAATTGCGAATCATATAGAAATTAGCTTTCGAAATTTGCATATGCTTAAAAACAAATTGCGCAAGCGAAAACAAAGCGACAACAATTTAGAAAAACATGTTAAGAAATATGAAACAACTTGCGAACCCACTTCGATTTCCAATATAGTAACAGAACTCCGTACAAAAAAAGGTATAGATGAAAAGGAAGTAATCAACGCTGAAACATATATGCCACAAAATATGCCATCATTTGTTGACATTGAAAGTGCATTGCAATACGATCATTTGTTTCAAAGTACATCATTCAATTACAACGCAGGTGATTGTCTTTTCGACACAATTCAGGTATTGCTGCATTTTCAGTATACGTCACTTGAATTGCGTATGGGTACCATAGACTATTTTAGATTATGCTTGGCCAATAGGGACCCAACAGCAATATCATCATATGAAAATGAATTGCATGTTGATATGCTTTTCGATTTGCATAGGATATATGAAAAAGACACTTACTTGCGTAGAATGCGGCTTTCTGCAAATGCAAATAGAGATGGCATTGAAATAGGATTATGGGGTGATACATTTTGTATCCATTGGCTGTCTAAATGGCTGAACATCTCGATTTGCATATGGTCAGTCACTCACAAAAGAAAATACCTTCACTTTAACAAAGAATCACTAACACCACCATATTCAATATTATTTCACGATAGAAACCCAACTTGTGGCCACTATGAGCCGCTGTTCTGTACCATAATAATCCCACGGCAAATTGTAAATACCCATACAAAGTTATCACATACTTGTAATGATCTAACTTCTATTTGGAATGCCATTGCTCCTGCAATAGCAAACTCCGGCCTTTTAAAAACACATGTATTTAGTAATGACTGTGGCGAGAGCATGTTTACTGCAATTAGTCTACTAACAATAGAAAATTTTAATGCAATAGCTCTTCGCCGATATATGGCACAATCTTTAACTAATGCAATTTTAGGAAAAGATACATATGCAATTAAATGCTTACAGCTATGCAGAC